>OY755250.1:23672183-23714683 GCA_963576725.1 Azorinus chamasolen
TCCTGATGAGACGCCGAGTTACTCGGCGTCTCATCTGGATCCAAACTGTTTGCATACGTATTAACTCATTCGCCCACAGCACGCTAAAGGTTAAAGGGTTGAAATAAAACAACTATTTCCTATTAGATCTAATATTTCGATATTTCGATTATAATATTCATTCATTCATTTTTTATTCATTGATTCATTTATTTACCCAATTGTTTGTTACATATACCAGCCCTTCATTTATTTTGAACTAATTCGTCTTCATTCAATCATTCGTTCAATTAATCAATTAATTACTCAGGTCATCAACAATTCATCATTGGGTCAGTATTTATTTATCCATCCATGTATGCATTCATGAATTCTTCCAGTCATCAAAATAATTATTAAAACAGACCGCCAGACAGTCAGATAGATTGATTGTCAGTCAGACATTTTTGCAATCATTAATTTATCAATTCGTCAAACTATTAATTAAGTTAGACACTAGGACAAATTGTGCAGTCACTTATTATTCTTCAGTCAGTCAGACAGTTTGCCATTCAGTCATCCTTGTAATCGTTCATTCATTCATTAATCAAACTATACCTTCAATCAGACATTGCCAGTCAGTCAAGACAGGTTGTCAGTCAGCCATCCTTGCAATCATTAATTCGTCAAAATATGCATTAACTCAAACAAGCAATCAGTCAAACAAGCTGTGCATTCGCTTATTCTTCAGTCAGTCAGACATGTTGTCAGTCAGCCATCCTTGCAATCATTAATTCGTCAAAATATGCACTAAATCGTACAGGCAACCAGTCAATCAAGCTGTGCATTCGCTTATTCTTTAGATTATTCTTCAGTCAGTCAGTCAGTCAGACATCAGCCATCTTCATTAGTTATATTCTCAAGTTACTCAATATATTGAATAAGCAGTCGATAAATAAGTCAATTGTTTTATTTAATAAATTGTGTTCGTTTATTTATCTTTTAATTGTTTCATTATGGTTTCAGTTACGCAAGTACTGCAGGTGTGAGGTGCGAGCTTTTCCTTTCGACCAGCTACCAAGCCATTTTCGTAGATTGAGGAGCTACGCATTCAAACCAGTGATATCCAACGTATGCCATTCTTCTCAACCATCATTATAAACGTGATTTCTATCTTTCAACCGAGGTCTAGATAAGATACGCAAATTTAAACATTTTCAAGAATAGCTCCTCTCCACCTGGGTCCATGCTTATAAAACTTTTAGTTGAGTCTGATTTCGTTCCCAAGTTTTAATTTGGTCAGATTTGAGCCAAAGGCTCAAATCTGACCAATCAAAAGCTTGTGAACTCAAATCTGACCAATCAAAAGCTTGAGAACGAAACTCAGACTCAACTAAAAGCTTTATAAGCATGGACCCAGGTCTTATACTATGGCCACTTTTTAGACTATTTTAGTATTTGGGTACGCACCTTTGCCTGTAGCTCTGCATTCATTGTTCAGCTCTGCCATAACGTACGTTATTCCTCACCACCATCTGTACAGCCTTATTTCTATCATCTGTACAGCCTTATTTCTATCTTTCCATCCAATCCAATATTATAATATAAATAACTTATCAATCATGTCACAGCAATCATTATAAACGTTATTTTATATTGGAACACACTATTACAATGCCAATATAATTTTTTTTCAAATTTGACATAGCGTAAGTAAATCCCTTAGTTCAGCGGGAAGCTTTCCTACAAGACGCAATTCATTCTTCAAACTATCCATTCGAAGTATGAGCCATTCTTCAGATTCAGCATTACGAATGTAATTTATTCGTTCTTCCGACCTTACGAGGTCATTCTTCAAGTACGTCGTTACAAAGAAAGACGGGCTTCATGGCCATGGTTACAATGGTCCCAATGTTGAATATAATATCATTCTTTTACCATTATTACAACGCAAGTCCCATTCTTTAACGCCCTTGTTCATCATGGAAAACACAAGCCCTCCGTCAAGACAATGATCACATAATCTTTTCTTCAAGACATTCCTTATACCGTTTAATATTACTCAGTTTGCAGTTACGCTAGGCATGTATATGTAGTAAAAGAGTTAATCCTTCCACCGCCAAATAAAAAATCGTCTGCTATGACGTTGGTCTGCTTCGTGTTTCAGGTGGAGTTGGTTGAAAATATGATCAAAGTCATAACTATGGTGTCCACAGTTTGTATGTTAACCATTTACTCCATTAATACGCATTCCTACGCCATTGCAAACAGAATAGACCCTGATCAGACGGTTGCCATAGTAACATTCTGATAAGGGTCTGATCTGTTGGTTTATGAAATAATACAGATATGATTCCGCAGTATCTGCCATTGTCAAAAATTTCTGTGTTAATGATTAATTATCTACTCACGGTCAAAAAAGTATGACAGTTCTTTATAAATATAGCAAACACTTCGCGCATGCGCCTCTCGATATCAAACAATGCATTTAGGCGTCTCTTGGAAGCCGAAGTGGAATGTGCACTGTCTCTAAAAATTCGGAAAGAAAATGTAGAAATAAACATACTCACAGTCTATATTTAAACCTACTTTCGTTTTCTCTCTATATTTAAACCTACAGCAACATGTAATTTAACACAAAACCTTACTTTTGAAACTTTTTTAAGACCAGTTTCTTTCAAATGGATGGGCACTCTATCAAAACACCAAAGTGTCATTTTTTCGATCTCAGGACGTCCAGGGAATTTAAAGATTTCTATATTTGCAGATGGTGTTTCAAGAGTTTGGAAGTGTTTGGTGGGTTGACGCTTCGGCGAGATTCGTAAAGAAGAGCATGGAGTTACCTATTGCCTACTTGCGTGAGAATGGCGCACTATTTTTTACATACGACAAGTCTCTAAATGTTGCTCTTCATACTCACTCGGATACCTTCGCATATTTCCGTGAAGAGCCATGTGCGTACAAAGATCTGGGGGAAATCGAGGCAGGAAATGTTGCTTTCCTGAACAATCACATGACTAGAACTATTTTACGATTGTGGGCGTCCTGTGCGCTTATCGAAAACTGTATATCACCACGTGGTGCACTGTTAGGCTGTCCGAGAGTTCGAACAAATGATGTTTTGACTGTTGGCGCATGTCATAGATTTGACCAATCATTATTGAGCATAATTTTACGTCGCTTGTATCACAAACAAAATGATTACCCTGAGTGGGAATCGCCATTTCGATATATGAGCATACAAAGGGGTCACAGGGTCGATTATTTACCAAATGATTAAGCGAAATAATAATTGACCGAACTTTTAAAACAGCATATACTAAGTACAGATCAAATTAATGCTTAATTAAATGCAAACTTGCTAATAAAGAATTTTTAGAATGATATATTATCATGCATGTTGCCTGTGTTTGGTGTTAGCTATTTAGCAATTCCATTCTAATGATGAAACGAAATATAATGAAATACATAATGTCTGAATAATGTTATTTTCTGGTCTGCTGAATATTTCACTGACGTCCGATTCATTCTATCATTTGAGAACATATTGACCAAGTGTCAAACAGCTTGGATCCTGATGGAACGCAGAGTTACTCGGCACCTCATCTAGATCCAGGCCTGTTTGCAAATACAATTCAAGAGGCATTTAGCAAGCTCAATAACCGGTACAGGTTTATACACCGTGACTACTGTAGGTGTCATACATTTTACACATTGCTAAACTAGTGTCCTTAGTACTGAACATTTCCCCCTCATATAAACGCCTGTTCAAGCATTTGAAAACAGAGTAGATCCAGATCAGACGGCTCCTATAGGAGCCGTCTGACCAGGATCTGCTCTGTTTGCTTTCGATATGGATCTGATTCTACAGTTTTTGTAAAAGCCAAACATTAACTTGAAAAGCTTAAATGATACAAACTTATCTAATACATATTCCTGTTTCTTACATGAATACGGAACAGGGAAATATTTAATTGATCTTGTTCCTGTGTTAACCATCCAGCTATTAAAGACTAGCCTCGCATTAACAACAATCTAGATGGTCTCATGAGCATCCTAAGTGTTTAATACTCGGTACACATAATATCAAAATGTTGATCTAACTGGTTAGTTTTAACTCTTCCCTCTTGTATATTCACAAATAATGGTATCATGAATATTCATTAGCTTAATTTTTTTTATTTATCATTGCATATGGACACCGGATGCTTTGGGATTGGTAGAAACTGTACAGTAGAATTTATTATAATTTAATAAGCCAACAGGACAGATCCTGATCAGCCGGTCCCATTAGGGGTCATTTGATTACTGTCTACTCTGTTTGAAGAGCATGCAAAAGCATTTGTATGAGGGGAAATGTTTAGGCATTTTTGGTTTAACATTTAGCCTGCTATGGGCGGATGAGTGAATATCTATGCAAACAGTTTGGATCCAGATGAGACGCCGAGTAACTCGGTGTCTCATCAGGATCCAAACGGTTTGACACACTGGTTGCATTTTTGTAGACAAATTGTTTATAACTAGAAATTTGAAAATCGAGTAGGTGAAAAAATCTGTAAAGATAATTTGCTCAGCAGTCTTAAGGTTAAGGGTTTTCTGTTTATATATAACGTGGTTGGTATGAAGAGGTTCTACTGTATTAAATCAAAAAGACTCAGGGTTATTGCCTGTTTTTGGAGCTTTATTCATGTACAATCTTTTGTATAATCTTATTGAGTCAATAAACTGTTTTTATTTTCTTTCGTGTCTCATTCCCTATTTAACACTTTATCTCATGAATAATCATAAAAGGACTTTCACCCTGCATTAAGCAGTCACCTGCCTTAACCTGTCTAAATTCGTCTCTACTGGAATCCAGATTTAGTGTACATGTATTTAATGCCTTTTCAGAGTATACCCAAATCAGACGGCTCCTGTTGGAGTTGTCTGGTCAGGGTCTGTGATGTTTGCTTATGATGCAATATAAAGCTGAATATGCAGTTTCGGCTATAGTCAAAATTTCACTTCACATAATGCCATTATAGATAATCAGCTTTGCGTACAGAGTAGACCTAGATCAGACGGTCTGTGTGCTTATGGAATAATGTATATTATGATTCTACTATGTATCTAATTGATATTCAAGATGGCATTATTTCTTACATAAATATTCATGGAGTAAAGTGTTGGTCTAATAGTTGCACCGATGAATCTGTATTTTAACCCTTTCTCCGCCAATGTCGCAAAAGTGCACCACGACAAATAGTGCAGTCCCAGATCAGACGCCGCCTTATCAAGGCGGCGTCTGATCAGGGGACTTTACTTTTTGTCCCAAACTCTATTTCTATATATGTGTTTATTCCTTTGATATTTGCATATATATATCTCATTTCTCTATTTTACCAAATGATTTAACAACATTGATTTACAGACCAGACGACAATTAGAAATTTGGTGCCGAAAGGGTTAAAGCTATCGAGAGCTCAACCCTTATCAAAATCGGTAGTGCATTATGGATATATTAACTATGGCCTTCAGGCAGAATTGTATAGACAGTAAGAGTTATCGGTATCGAGTTTGTCGTTGTCATCCCCCACTGGATGGGGTCTATAGGTTTGCACCCGCCCGTCAGTCTTTCCTTTCTTCCGTCCGTCCTGCTATCCGTCCTTCCAGACGATATCTCATGAATCGTTTGGGTTATCATTCTAAACATTCATGTGCGGGCCGAATTGACTCATTGTGCTTGTGTCTCTGTGACCTTGACATTGACTTTTAGTATTATTAAAACATTTCTGGAAATTTGTTCGGATGATATATCCTCAAACCCTTTGTTTAGGATTTCCGATTTTCTTCTGTGGGTGCATCTTTTGAAGGCGCATTGTCGAATACTTTGGTGTCTCTGTGACCTTGACTGAGACATTGACTGGACACCAGTTTCAGTAAAAGATTGTCTGATATTTTGTCGGGTGATATATCATCAACTAATTGCGTTAGGATTTCCAAAAGCCTTGTGTTGATGCATACTACATTTGTGTCCCTTTGACCTGAAACCTGATATTGACCTTAATATTAGTAACATTTTGTCAAGAAAATTGTCTGGAGGATAACTCATCAACTGCCTGACTTCGGGTTTCCTATATTCTTGTTTAGACATATCTCCGGGTGTCTCTCTAGCCTTTACCTTGGCGTTGACCTCAATTTAAGTAAAAATCTGCAACTCCTGTCAGGATATCTCCTCAACCACTTTGGTTATGGTTTCCAAATCAATTCGTGGATGTACGTTAGGAAGTCAGCGTATTAAAAATTCTGAAGTGGTGTGATCCCCCGAAAGCAAAAATTGCAACACAAAAAGAGAAAATTGCAGACTCGGTTTTATTGAACAATTTTCAGAACAGGAAGTACTGAAATTCATGCTCTCGAAGGATCAGAAGGTATAACAACACTGAGAATGAAGTACGGGGCGACGTTTTACGGCCGCCACACAAACACTTAACACTTGCTGTTGTGAAGATTATAAATTCTGAAGGGTGGTGATCCCCCGAAAGCAAAAATTGCAACACAAAAAGAGAAAATTGCAGACTCGGTTTGAGTCTGTTCATGAGTAGTAATTGAAAGTGCAACACTGCTCACGCCCCATAGCACCGGCTTAAGCGGTATTCAATTTTCAGAACTAGAAGTACTGAAATTCATAATCTCGAAGGATCAGAAGGTATAACAACACTTGACTACTACTTCGGTGCCTCTGTGACCTTGACTAAACAATCAAAACAGGGATATAAAATGCTAAAACATGCATCCACTTAGATAGACAGCTACCTTGAAAATGAATGAACGAATCTTCTTACACTGTATAAGGTCCATTACCGAATAGTAACAGGATTATCTAAAATATGACAGTGAAACTATTTAATTTGTAAACATGACCTGGTTTAGTCGATAATCAATAACAGGATTAGCACGGTTGCTGCTGTACGAATTTTGGTTAATCATTAGGATTATCCCTTCGCTTGCTATTCACGTCAATATACCTATCTGTCTCAGGAGCTGTCTCGTCAGGGTCTACACTATTTAAAAGCTGATTGTGCAACCAGTGCAATCCACAGCAGTCATTGCACAGCGAACTACTTGTACACAGTGAAGATATTTGTAATTATACAACAGGCATGTTTAAAGAAGGAGAAATGTATTTTAAAATTCAGCAAGCGAAGGGTTATGATCAGAATTCAGATGCAAAACATCAAGTTATTATAATTGTTCGGAGTGTTGTTTTGCAATCACAGTCATCTTTACAAACAAAACAATTCGTTGTAAGATCAACGGGAATTAGAGCTACACAGTCTGAAAGCCCCGGGAATACATTCGAACGTGCCATAGGTCTTGATTTTCGATACAAATTTTTCACTGTCGAAGCATATGTATCTTTCATTGGAGCCAACTGATATAGTGCCCTGGTAATAGTACATGTTGATATCTAGGTCACTCCATGGTATTACAGGAGGTATGCTACAGTCTTAAAAAGATTCAAAGCAACAACAATAATTCGTCTGAAAACATGTTTCATGAAGATTTACAATTACATGTACGTCACTTTGAAAATACTTTTCATTTCACACATGAGAGAGAGAGAATAATTCATTTAACACATGAGAGAGAGAATAATTCATTTAACGCATATGAGAGAGAGGGGGAGAGAGAAAAAGAGAGAGGAAAGAGAAGAGAGAAGAGAGAGAGATCGACCGACCAACCTACCTACATACAGACAGACATACATACGAAAGGACGAACGGATAGATGGACAGTGGACAGACACACAGACAGACAGAAACAGACAGAAACAGACAGACACACAGACAGACAATTTTGTATGTAAGCGTTGCCATTATTGGACTTACGGATGTCGATGCATCTGGGAGGGATGATTGGTTTGCTGTACATGGGTTTGACGAGCACGTCTCTGCAACTTCCTGTGGAATATTCGAGATGTTGGATTTGCGTTTATATTCTACCAATTATAAATCAATCAACACCAAAAGTTGTACGCACTTTTATATCATTAAATTAATGTTTACAACACATTTTCCAACAGTTTACAATATCTAGCTAAATATTAACGGGTATCTGAATACTGTTATACTTTTTAAAAATCCGACTTTTTAATAGACGAAACGCGAAAGGTGGATACAGTTTGTTTCACTTAAATAGATTTGTTTTGCATGCACTTTACCTCTGTATTTGTCATCGCGGTTGTTGTAGATTAGTCGGAGAGGGGATACGTTTATTTACACTGTTTGTATTGTAGGGTGGGGATGGAATAAGTGTGAGGCTGGGCGCCCCAAGACCGGTTTAACCCCAGTGACTTTTGTCACTGACCGTTCCAAGGCGGTACTTCCATCTCCCCCCTTATTGTTTGTTTTTTTTGTCTTTGTGTGTCTCTTTATGTTTTTGCTAGTTATGCACATTTGCAGTGTTTTCTTGTGTTGCTGTTCAGGCGCTGGTTGTTCTGTAAATGGTTTTTCCTGCATTACTCATATTTGTACTTTTTCTAATTACTCTTATGCAATGACCCGGGTGACAAATCAATAATCAGCAATGCATTCCTCTATAAACTTTGTATCTTGTTAACCCTTTTGGTTCCATTTCTAGTTGTCGTCTGCTGTCCAATTTTGTTAATTCATTCGGTAAAATAAGGAAATAAGATAAATAAATACAAATTTCAAATTAATATTTCAGCATAATTATAGAAATAGAGTTTGAGACAAAGAAAGAACTCCTTGATCAGACGCCGTCTTAAGAAGTGTTAGATCTGCCACACCAGCGATAGTATCTTTGGAAGCAGAAGTTCTGGGTTGACCAGGACGGGGACAGGACCATTTTTAAGTCAGTCTTATCATCTTTGATTTTTGTGCCACCTGAAAACTGACACTGCGGATGTCCGATATGTCTGACACAATTCACGATATTATTTGTGAAATGAAACGTTCAGACTAACTCGTTTCAACCTTTTAAACCCTTTTACAGCCAATGTTGCAAAATGTACCACGACAAATAGTGCAGTCCCAGATCAGACGCCACCTTTTCAATGCGGCGTCTGGTCACTTTTTTCACTGTCTCTAGTTCTATCTCTATGATTCATCCGTTTGAAATTTGCATTTATTTATCTCATTTCCTCGTTGTACCGGGTGATAACAAAATATATATAATGGTTAAACATACATGCATATCAATAGTACAGTAAACCCCGCTAATGGGACCACCAAAAAGGGGCATACTTCTTGGTGACAGAGGCAGGTGGTAGCTTAATGCAGGACGAACGTTATGCAGAAAGCTCCTATAGGAGCTTTCTGCATAACTTTCGTCCTGCATTAAGCAACCACCTGCTTTAAACGGCGCCAGTTGTTGTTAATTAAGTGGTCGCATTAGCGGGGTTTCACTGTATCTAATGCTGTAAGAGAATGATGATAAATACTTTCCCTCATATAAACGCTGTTCACGCCTTAGCAAAGGAGAGTAAACTCAGATCAGACGGTTCATATAGGAGCCGTCTGATTACGGTCGTCTATGTTTGCATATAAATCTATAATAGATCCGATTCTACAGTTAAACCAGTAAAGTACCTAGTTAGAGTTATAATATACTTTCAGTCCCCATGACAACACAGCCGACTGTACGTTTCGTGCAGTTTCTATTAATACCAAAATTCCTACGTATGTCATAATAAACACCAGCTAATACAAACACACAATGCCATAAATATCCAACAGGGAAAGAGGGAATTGACAAAGTCTGGCATGGAAAATGACTTACTTTAGGCCAGTGTCCGATATCAACGTACACATATCTCTTCGAGTATACCATGTCCCAATCTACCTCGTGGCGCGTAAGTGAATTTAACTCGCACACCATGTTGTGTCCCATCATGTGATTAAATGATTTACACCTTTTTACCAGAAGGCATTCCAAAGCACATTGTCCCAATGTAAGCTTGTGCAAACATGATATCTTATGATTTTCTAATTTCTTACTCATCTGCGTTACTTCGTTCACTGTAAATTTACTGCATGTTTGTAAATAGACGATGGTTATTGCATTCATAAAGTAAAACAGATATAATACCCCCATGTTTGCTGCAACAAACTGATGTCAGTAGATTATATGTGTAAGAAAACCATTCTGCAGAATAGTCTCTAATGTTTCCACCAAAGTCACTTTTTAGTACTACATGTATTCCAAAACGAAACAACGATTTTAGACCCTTTCACCGCCAATGTCGCAAAATGCACGCCCACAAATAGTGCAGTCGGCGTCTGATCATGAACTTCACTTTTTGTCTCATACTCTATTTCTATATAAGTCCTTTATTACTTTGTTCTTATTTCCTTATTTTGCCGAATGATCTAAAGAAATTGGATTGCAGGCGGCATTTAGAAATTTAGCGCCGACAGGGTTCAATCATCTGATCCATCTGTTGCTCTAGATTTATGTAAGCTATATTATCAGTAACACTTCAGAGTCGTGGCAGTCTCACAATTTAGATGATAAAAGCTCAAAATATGTGACACTAGCCTTGGTCCTTTTATACTTTTTATTTCTAGAATTTGAGTTTCTCATTACCTCGTGACAGTCATGTTTGACGTAGTAATTGTCACGGAGCTCTTTTTAGGTATGAATAAACCATATGGTCCATACAGTCGTGACTTTTCATATGAATATCTTGACAGAATGTACCTCATGAAAATCAATAAAAGGAATATTGACTATATAAACTATTTACTGCTGTATGCGTTATTTACCGTGCGGTATGATGTATGTGTCCTCCACCGTGCGGCATGATCCCTCGGTCAATCAGGTGCCTTGTTCCTGACTAGGTCACATTGTTGCGACATCTCGTCCGAGTAAGAATGTAGGAATTTCAGGTCGGCACTGATTACGGCTTAGTCGGAATGTATCAAAGTTATATTATTTGAAAAGTACAATGTCCAAGCTTCACGTTCGTACCAAACATTGGTGGTTATGCCCAAAACTGGGCGTTATTTCGAATCGGTCGTAAAATTTGCGAATCGGTAGTTAGACCCCTTGTATATAATATAACACTAAATCGACCCAATCAATTTCTTTGGATTTTTAGACCATCTAGACCCACGAAATCCCCACCACTAGTGTGCTCACTATAGTGCTCATTGCCGGCCATTTTGTTTTCCGCCATTTTGTATCTTAAATACGGAACATACAGCTTGGCAAACAGCATATTCGGATACAGCACACCGAACTTATGTAAAAAGAACTGTTTGCCAACTTTTAACACGAAATGCCGACTAGACTTTCATTTTTCACAATTTCTAGAAATCCGACTAGACTAGTAGTTTCGGAATCCAGTACAAAGTAGAAAGTTTATGTTGTTTTATGTTGGGACCAGACTTAAAATTATTGCACATTTTTACATGTTCCGAGACTATATTTTTTCAGGTGTTTGAACTGTTATATAAGTTTGTGAATCAGTTAGCTCCTTCTTTAAAACATCAACATAATACAATCTTCAAACAATTATTACATTAGTTGATGCCTTGTCAGCAGGAACAAGAACATAATTTGAATGAAAATTAGAAATGTTTTTCTTCAAATAGCGAAATGTAACTCTAGGTCGAGGTGGTAAAAGATGGTAAATTGATTTGAAAAAAGTAATACGCGTATCAATAATATCAAAAATACATTTCTTCCAATCTGAAAGGGCATCAGCATCAGCATGTTCTCGTCGACACCATTTGATGCAGAATTCTTGAATAGCTTCCGCAATATGAGTTCGACAAGCGTCAAAATCAATAAGGGAAGGTACTCTATATTTAGGTCCTTTAGTTAGGACGGTCCTGAGACGTTTATCCTTAATGATATCAAAATTACCAGTAATGACATGACCAACTGGTTTATAGTAAAAGCTAGAAATGCTACAATCTCAAAAAATAGGGGTATTGACATCAATATTTAAGTCAGAGACAATTTTATTGTAGTTAAAAATAACATTCCTAATAGGTTTATTATATTTATAACAGATGATAGGTGATTCAGAGTTGATGAAATAATTGGGAATAGTATCGATTACATTCTTATCACGAAATATACTTTGAATATCAATAAAATCGATACCTTTATTTAGGAATTGAAGTTTCAGAAAATGTCTTTTATGTTCAGATTCTTTATCAATACGAGGACGAAGAACATGCTGTGTGTAACTTTGTATAAATTAGACAGTATTAACGGATCTGTACGCATATAGATTTTATCAGTCTCTTCGTCTATGGACTTGAGACAGGAGAAGGGTAAAGACGATAAACAAGATAACATAGAATGTGTGCCAGTTTGTTTTAGAATGGTATATAAATCATGAATAGACATAGAACGACGTAATTTACGCTTAATATTACCATTTCTACGTCTACCATGTGATCTAGTTTTACGTTTTTGTATAGAAAATATAGAGAAAATATCGATGCATGGATCTTTAGAAATGTTGCCGCTTTGGAAAATGTTATCATTCAGGCCTAAAGGAAAAGGTGTTTGTAACTTCTTTATCCAGTCTAGCTCTGTGATAAAACGAGCTTTAGATTTTAAACTGCTAGTAGTTTTAGAATCATAATAAATGTGTTCTGCTGGTTGAACCGAAACATATTTGAAAGAAAGTCCTGTATAACGAAATGCTGGTAAAGAAAATTGCGTACTTTTTTGATCCGGTAATGGTAACTATGTTCACGAAACCTAGTTTTCAAAGTACGTCCTGTCTGACCTACATATTGAATGCCACAGCGTGGCGCGTTTCATGTAAGAAGATATATAATATTAGATGATTTTCAGTCTAAATCAGAATTAATCTTCACACTAAACACTCTACCATTAACAAGATATTTAATTGTTGATCTAGTAGAAATAAAATTGCAACATATACACCTCTTACTATTGCAATTAGTAATTATTGGATACACCCTATTTCTTTTGTTCAAATAATGTGAATTTAGATGGGCTTTACTATAACGAAGGATAGATTGCTTTAAAGGATACAGAACGATTTTTGGTCCATTATGAAAAATGTTACTGATAGCAGAAGAGGGAACATGAAAAGACGAAGCAGAAGACATTTGTAGAGGTTTAATACAAACTGACGGCTGTAGTGATTCGAAATTAGCCAGGTTATGAGGAATATGAACAGAAGACACAGAGTGTAAGTTTAAGTTTGTAATTTTAAGTATAAGGAGACTATTCATAATTTGTGTAGTAATTGTAGCACCCTTCCGTAAAAAGCGACATACATATGTAACGAAAAGAAAAGTTCTGTAAAAGAATAAAAACATACCAGAGGTTACGACAAAAATAAAAAATACTAAGGATATGAAGGAAAACATTGAATGGGTAAAAAGTAAGAAGAAAAACGAGTAAGGTAAAGTCACACTAGAGAAAACGCAAAGGGCACAAATCTTAAAAGGGAAATTAAAATAGTCACACAATATGTCGGTGAGTACCGAAACCACATTTAAGTGCAAAGTACGGTGTTAGAGTATGAGGAAACGCATTGAATGTTGAGCAATTCCTGCAAGAGGAAGGATACATTTAACTCTTTCATTGGCAGCATTGTTGTTTGCTGGACACCTATTCGTCTACTTCCAGTTTTATAGTGGATGTTTCTTCAATTGCTATTTAAAAACATAAACCGAGTGCCCTGCTGTTCCATCTGGATCCAAACTATTTGCATATAATATCACAGACCCGTCTACATGGCGCGTTTGATATCACAGACCCGTCTACATGACAGTAAAACGTTTGATATCACAACCCGTCTACAGCTTCCGCCATGGCTAAAAGTTCCTATGTCCATGTGCTATTATAACAAATTAAGCTAATAAATATTAATGACTGCATTAATTTGTACATGAATATTCATGGAGGAAATGGTTAATACTCTTTAATGCTGATATAAAATATGGCATTTGATTTAAATAAGAACTATTATGTTTGTTGATTGGGTACAGGCAACACATGTATTGAACAATCATCTGTCAATTATAAATGCAGCTGTTACCACGTAACCGGTATAAGAAAGTGAACATATGTTTTACATATTTTGTTGTAAATGATATCACTTTACCCATGGCATGCATGTTCAAATAGTAAGATTAGGCAAAGAACAGACCCAAATAGTGACTAGCCTCTTATTTGAAACAATATCTTTCATTAAAAAAGTGTAAAAAATGGTACCTCTACAAAATATTTAGACTTGTTAAATTATTAAGCATTACACTCATCAGCTAGCAGTGAAGACCTTAACCAAAGCAAAATAACTGGACTCACACGGCTTTATCATGGTTGATAATTCAAGTAACAATGATGCTTCATTTTGTTGGTATATTGCTAGATCTTGTGTGCTGTTGTTTTTTCTCAGTTTTTAAAGTTTAGATATAGATCTATACTGTTTCTGTTAAGCCCACACCCTTTCCAAAATTCTAAATTAAAAAAACACCTTAACTCATTCGGCGCCAATGTCGCCTATTGGCACCATTAAAAACAGTGCAGTCTCAGGTCAGATGCCGCCTGTCAAAGGCAGCATCTGACCTGGGACTGCACTGTTTTCTGTATTATTTCAGCCAAAGCATACAGGTTTTTAAAACCAAATGTTTTACTAATATACCTTTATTATTTAGTTTAGAATTATATTTAATATGAAATTATTATTGCAGACGACACTTTTAAATTTGGCGCCAAAATAGTTAATTCAGAATCAAATTTGCTACTTCTATCTCATTTTTTGTGAATTTATATAAAAGTCTGTTTCACAGGAATAAGTAACGTAAGGTGATTTACATTTTGAGAAATATGAAAAAATAATAAAATAATTACACGTATATATGATATTTTAAAAATATTATTTCCGTTTGTGCAGTTTGTGTATTTCACACCTAAATGACACTAACACATATTTGGTATATCACAAATTGATTTAAGTTTCAAACTTTACTCGAATTTCTGATAGTAATACATTTACATCATTTTGCTGTTGCAAATATTAAAGGAAAAAAAAATTCTATTTTTTCAGTATTTTCTTTTATTTGTTTTAAAGAACATACATTTATACGTTGTAACGGGAACGTCTGTAACGTCTGAACCCATTTTGCCTAAATACAAGATTCCCATTGTATCATACATGTTTTCCCCTACTCTATTAGTGTCACGTCCTATGGCTAATCAATAGGCGTCATGTCTGGAAAAGTGTTAACATAATTTTGGTATTTGTAGAGTCAGATTTATAATTTGATAAGCAAACAGAGCAGACCCTGACCAGACGGTTTTTGTAACATCTGATCTGGGTCTATGTTGTTTGCAGATGCGTTTATATTAAGGAAAATATTCAGAGTCCCCCTTTTCAATGGAATCCCGAAGTGACCAATACCACAATTGACATAAAGAACCATGGGAGATTATCGAGCACCCGACTGTCAAAAGGCACGGTACGCAGTAATTAAAAACTATTAAATCAAAATTACACAAAAGAGTAAGTATTTTCGATATACTTGTGTTTAATATACTGAATATAATGAAAACTCAGCCTGTTTTTTACCATTAAACAGTTAGGATTTAACTTTGAGTGTGCATTCATAAAAAACAAGCCCTAGTTATGCCTAGCCTTTAAGTATTAGCATGTTTACAAACTTGTCATCTGTAGAATAATAGTTTTTTCTACAACTTTTACAGTCGGTCTTTTTCTCAGTTCTAATCCAAATCACGTGTCAAATAATAATTATCTGAATGGAGACGCTAAGTTTCCCAGCAATTCCTCAGACTTCAGCTTGTTTTCAAAATGCACCACAAATCGCCCATGCGTAAGTCTGGTCTTCTAAACTTACATACAGTATAATCCCCTTGTAACGTTCGCTTTAGGTTTTATATGTGAGAAATCTGGAGGCACGTGGTAGCTGGGGGCACGTGGTAGCTAACTTCAGAACTATAGGTATGCAGAAATTTCATACAGGAGCGTTCTAACTCTGTCCATAACCCATTTCCCCATAGGCTATTTTTAGATCCAACCTCTTTGAATAAATCTAACGAAAAGGGGCATTAACTAGAGAAAAGGAAATTTCTATCATTTTGTAATTTTGAAAACATTGTGATAAATAGAGCATGCTCTATTAATCACAATGGTTTCAAAAAGTGACTATTACAGAGGCGTATAAAGGCGTATTTATTTACATAGTTCATAAATGAGAAACCCGTCCATAATACAAATATTCAACCCTTTCGGTGCCATATTTCTAATTGTCGTCTGCAATCCAAATTTGTTAAATCATTCGGTACAATAAGGAAATGAGATAGAAAAATGTACATTTCAAAGGAATAAACATAGATGTAGAAATAGAGATTGAGACAAATTATTGAAGACCCTGTCGGCGTCTGATCTGGGACTGCACTATTTGTCGTGGTACATTTATGCGACTTCGGCGGTGAAAGGGTTAAGAAAAAAATAATATCACCTTTCTACGCTTTTGCAAACAGAGTCTGATCAGGGTCTGCTCTGACTGCTTATGATATAATATAGATGTTATTCTGCAGTTTCTCCCATACATTCCTGTATCCATGCGATATTATAATAATCTAATTAATGTTCATGGTGTCGTTTTCATTTCTTACACGAATATTCATGGATTAAATGGTTAAATACTGACATTGATACTGATCAGAGTGTCCAGTTTTGAGAGGTTTTACTGTATGAGATCACTGTATATAAGAACTGTCATCATTACTGTATATAAGAACTTTCCTCATTACTGTATATAAGAACTATCTTCATTACTGTCCTCATTACTGTATATAAGAACTGTCATCATTAATGTATATACGAACTGTCATCATTATTGTATATACGAACGGTCATTGTTATTGTATATAAGAACTGACATCATTACTGTATATACGAACTGTCATCATTATTGTATATACGAACGGTCAATGTTACTGTATATAAGAACTTTCCTCATTATTGTATATAAGAACTGTCTTCATTACTGTCCTCATTACTGTATATAAGAAGTGTCATCATTACTGTATATAAGAACTGTCATCATTACTGTATATAAGAACTGCCCTTGTTACTGTATATCAGAACTGTCATCATTACTGTATATAAGAACTGCCCTTGTTACTGTATATAAGATCTGTCTTCATCACTGTCATCATTACTGTATATAAGAACTTTCATCATTGCTGTATAAAATAACTGCCATCATTACTGTATATGATAACTGCCATCATTACTGTATATAAGAACTGTCATCATTACTGTATATAAGAACTGTCATCATTACTGTATATAAGAATTGTCATCATAACTGTATAAAAGAACTGTCATCATTACTGTATATAAGAACTGTCATCATTACTGTATATGAGAACTGTCTTCATTACTGTATAAAAGAACTGTCATCATTACTGTATATAAGAATTGTCATCATTACTGTATATAAGAACTGTCATCGTTACTGTATATAAGAGCTGTCATTATTACTGTATATAAGAACGGCCATCATTACTGTGTATAATAACTGCCATCATTACTGTATATAAGAACGGTCATCATTACTGTCCTCATTACTGTATATAAGAAGTGTCATCATTACTGTATATAAGAAGTGTCATCATTACTGTATATAAGAACTGTCATCATTACTGTATATAAGAACTGCCCTTGTTACTGTATATCAGAACTGTCATCATTACTGTATATAAGAACTGCCCTTGTTACTGTATATAAGATCTGTCTTCATCACTGTCATCATTACTGTATATAAGAACTTTCATCATTGCTGTATAAAATAACTGCCATCATTACTGTATATGATAACTGCCATCATTACTGTATATAAGAACTGTCATCATTACTGTATATAAGAACTGTCATCATTACTGTATATAAGAATTGTCATCATAACTGTATAAAAGAACTGTCATCATTACTGTATATAAGAACTGTCTTCATTACTGTATATAAGAACTGTCATCATTACTGTATATGAGAACTGTCTTCATTACTGTATAAAAGAACTGTCATCATTACTGTATATAAGAATTGTCATCATTACTGTATATAAGAACTGTCATCGTTACTGTATATAAGAGCTGTCATTATTACTGTATATAAGAACTGCCATCATTACTGTGTATAATAACTGCCATCATTACTGTATATAAGAACGGTCATCATTACTGTATATAAGAACTGTCATCATGACTGTATATAAGAACGGTCATCATGACAGTATATAAGAACTGTCATCATCACTGTATATAAGAACGGTCATCATTACTGTATATAAGAACTGTCATCATCACTGTATATAATAACTGTCATCATTACTGTATATAAGAACTGTCATCATTACTGTATATAAGAACTGCCATCATTACTATATATAATAACTGCCATCATTACTGTATATAATAACTGCCATCATCACTGTATATAAGAACTGCCATCATTACTGTATATAATAACTGCCATCATTACTGTATATAATAACTGCCATAATTACTGTATATAAGAACTGCCATCATTACTGTATATAATAACTGTCATCATTACTGTATATAATAACTGCCATCATTAATGTATATAATAACTGCCATCATTACTGTATATAATAACGGTGATCATTACTGTATATAAGAACTGTCATCATTACTGTATATAAGAACTGTCATCATTAATGTATATAAGAACTGTCATCATTACTGTATATAAGAATTGTCATCATTACTGCATATAATAACTGCCATCATTACTGTATATAAGAACTGTCATCATTACTGAATATAAGAACTGTCATCATTACTGTATATAATAACTGCCATCATTACTGTATATAATAACTGCCATCATTACTGTATATAAGAACTGTCATCATTACTGTATATAAGAACTGTCATCATTACTGTATATAATAACTGCCATCATTACTGTATATAATAACTGCCATCATCACTGTATATAAGAACTGCCATCATTACTGTATATAATAACTGCCATCATTACTGTATATAAGAACTGCCATCATTACTGTATATAATAACTGCCATCATTACTGTTTATAATTACTGTCATCATTACTGTATATGCCATCATTACTGTATATAAGAGCTGTCATCATTACTGTATAAAAGAACTGCCATCATCACTGTATATAAGAGCTGTCATCATTACTGTATATAATAACTGCCATCATTACTGTATATAATAACTGCCATCATTACTGTATATAATAACTGCCATCATTACTGTATATAATAACTGTCATCATTACTGTATATGCCATCATTACTGTATATAATAACTGCCATCATTACTGTATATAATAACTGCCATCATTACTGTATATAATAACTGCCATCATTACTGTATATAATAACTGTCATTATTACTGTATATGCCATCATTACTGTATGTAATAACTGCCATCATTACTGTATATAATAACTGCGATCATTACTGTATATAAGAACGGTCATCATTACTGTATATAAGAACTGTCATCATCACTGTATATAAGAACGGTCATCATTACTGTATATAAGAACTGTCATCTACTAGGTTTTTGTTGTCTCACTCTTTACATGGTAAGTATTTGTGCCATCTAAATCCACACCCAGGGTCAAACTGTTTACATAGGTCATAAATGGCAAGAAAAAGCAGAGTAAAGGGTTAAAAATATATAAGACAGTATAGACTCATATAGAGACAATCGCAAACAATAGATCCACATCTTACAACTTAGAGATTTGTGCACCTTTGTGATATAGATCGGATTCTACCAAATGATACTATTAAAATGTATGATAGGAAATATGTATCAATAATTTTGGCTTATACCCCCTTTCAGAATTTATAATCTTCACAACAGCAGGTGTTAAGTGCTTGTGTGGCGGCCGTAAAACGTCGCCCCGTACTTCATTCTCAGTGTTGTTATACCTTCTGATCCTTCGAGATCATGAATTTCAGTACTTCTTGTTCTGAAAATTGAATACCGCTTAAGCCGGTGCTAGGGGGCGTGAGCAGTGTTGCACTTTCAATTACTGTTCATGAACAGACTCAATAAAACCGAGTCTGCAATTTTCTCTTTTTGTGTTGCGATTTTTTCTCTCGGGGGATCACCCCCTTTCAGAATTTGAATCAAAAGCAGTATAGATCCTGATCAGATGGTTCCTATTAGAGCCCAAAAGATCTGGATCTGCACTGTTTTTTGCAAATTCCAATGAATGTATACATACTGCGTAGGGTTAGGCCTTTCAGAGCTGAGCTATTTTGCTCTATGTATACAGTGCTCCCTCTCTACAACGACACCCTTTGGGATACGAAGATTGTATGTGTTGTTCAGGGGGTGTTGTTATAGGGAGGGAAAATCAAATATAATTAGCTTGTTAGCAGATCCCCAGATCAGGTGTATTTCGAGAACTAAAACCGTTATGCCTCAATCAAACCCTATGTTGTGACCACTCATAATTAGCATGTTTGCAGATCCCCAGATAAGGTTATTTCGAGAACTAAAACCGTTATGCCTCTATCAAACCCTATGGTGTGACCACTCCTTAGAATCGTCACAAAGTGACGATTCTAAAGAGTGGTCACAACATAGGGTTTGATGGAGGCATAAAGAAAATACGATGGAAAAAAGTTGTTTCTGGAGCCTCGTTGTTTCGGAATCAGTGACATGCGTTGTTGTAAGGAGGGAATCGTTATTGAGAGGGCCGTTGTAGGGAGGGAGCACTGTATAAGAATTGTTATCTGTTACTTTTATTGTTGGCTCTTTGCATGCTAAATTGATTGTTGTCATCTGTTTCACTGGTCCTCTGCTGTTTCAATTGCCATCTGTACACGTTTTGTGCGTCTGAACATTTGTTTACATGAGTCAAACCTAAGTGACAACCAGTTTGCCCCTCAGGTTAGAGTCGCATTTATTGTGTGGCCTGATCTGGATGCAATCTGTTTACATCGGTCATGGATGAGAAATCCATTGCTAGAATGCAAGGAGTTAAGAATAGAAAAAATGTGTTACTGTCAGACAGCGTCAATCCTATAAACTCAAAGAAAGTTGTGCCTCGTCATTTATAAGTGTCAGACAGTGTCAATCATAGAGACTGAAATAGATTGTGTCCCTTTGTGATATAGGTCTGATCTACTAAATGACACTATTAAAATGTATGCATTAACTATTTCTGTTTTAATCTAAAACAGTGGAGATCCTGATCGGAGCCCCCCACCCCCCTCAGAGCCCTAAGAATCTGATTCTGCACTGTTTTTGCAAATTCTAATGAATGTATTTATACTGCATAGGGTTACTCCTTTCATAGCCAAGTGATTTTATTCTATGTATAAAAGAATGGTTATCTGTTTTTATTGTTGGCTCTTTGCATGCTCAATTAATATTGCCATCCGCTCAGTTGCCCTCTGCTGCTTAATTATCATCTGTAACATTTTAACACATTTGCGCCCAGTGGATTCTTCCATGCTTATAATATATTGGATTAGTCTATCTTTATCTAAGGGATGTCTGGTCTAAATTTTCTTTTTTGTTTTGTTTTATATTGAATTTTCTATCAGCAAACAGTGCAGACTCTGATCATTATGCGGCGTCGGATCAGAGTCCACACTGTCTGCCTACGCCCCATATATGGGATCGTGGAAACAAATAGGTTTATACTGTTCTTTCCGTATGTCTAAGTTATTGTTTGCGGATGCCGTGCCTAAGTGATAAACAGTTTGTCCTACAGGTCAAGTTCTTCTTATCGTGGGGCCTGATCCGGATGCAAACTGTTTGCATAGGCCATGAATGAGAAATTCGTCGCTAGCATACAAATCGTCAGGAATAACATAAGTGTCAAACAGTGTCATTCATATAGACTAATATAGAAACATTCGAAAACAGACCAGAACCGAATCAAACAGGTGTTGAGAGATTTGAGCCACTTTGATTTGCTTTCATATGGCGGAGATACATTATATATGATTTGTGCCTCTTGTGATATAAATCTAATCTAAAAATGACACTAGGAAAAACAATAACTCTCAGTTTTAATCAGGAACAATTATGACCCTGATCAGAGGGCCCCTGTAATTTTGTCATCTGCTCAGGTAATTATGTCTCCCCCATTTATTGGGAGACATATTATTTTGCCAGAGTTGTATGTCTGTCCGTCCGTCCGTTCGTCCGTCCGTCTGTCTGTCCGTCACAAACTTGTATCGCTTGTATCTCTGAAACCAGTTGGGCTAGAGTCACCAAACTTCACAGGAATGTTCACCAGCATGAGTTATTGTGCACCTGTGGGTTTTGAATTGTCTCCCCTGATAACTTTGGAGTTATTGCCCCTGATGACTTAAAATTAGAAAAAACTTTGTGTCGCGAGTATCTCTAAAACCGCTAGTACTAGAGTCACCAAACTTCACAGGAATGTTGACCAGTATGTGCTGTTGTGTGCCCGGGGTTTTTGAATTTTCTCTCCCTGATAATGTTGGAGTTATTGCCCATGATGACTTACAATTAGACCCTGATAAGTTTAGAGTTACAAACCATACACTTGTGTATTGGAAAGAGGATTGGGGGGGGGGTGGTAGACATCTGTTTTTGGTGTCGGCCCGGTCAGATTTCGCCCTATATAATCTATGTAAAAATGGCTCACTTTCGTGCTCTTCAGCCTAGACCACAATAAGATTTCAGTCTAATGATGCATACTGTGCTCATATATGAACATTTCCCCTTTGTTTAAGCATAATTTGATTATACAATCACCGTCTACTTTTTCCGCTATCCTCTATTGAATGAAAACACTGTCCAAAAACACTCTACCAAAACAACATGGCCGACCCAAGCACTACCTCTTTAATATCCATCCGAATGGGGAAAAAGTACTGAAATGGAAAGAAATAAACACTGTCAATGTCTTGTCAAGATCGGAAATAATTCATTTTCAACCAAAAATACAGCCTAATCTCCTCACAGGAACCAACAGACATGTCAAATCAAGCATATTCATTTTTTCAAAGAACTATTTGCAAGGATACAACGGCCCGGAAGCAAAATCTCACAGGGCCGACACCTAAAAATGTTCGAAATTTTAGCGGATCCTTAAAAAATGTATTTTTTCTTGAAATCTAAGACGATGCGACTGTCAAAAAGTGTAAGACACATGCCGCGAATGAAATTTGAGGAAGTGCCGGCATTTCAAATATCGGTCGGGGCAATGTACTTTGGCCATGTCGGACAGTGGCAATTTGCGGCCCTTACCCACTCTACTCAAACATCAATTACTTGAAAAGTTTTCTGTGGATTTTGATAAAATAAGCAACATAGTGGCTATTACAAATTGACCTACTTGTATATTGTTACATGCTTTCAAGCCAGAATTTAATGTTTAAAATTAAAAACTACTTTAAAATTTCAATTTTCCAATTTAAAAATTCAGTAAAATTCCTATTTTTTGAGGTTCTATTTTCAAAGTAAACAATCATTTTGAGTAAATAATGCAAAACACAGGCTTCTATGTTGTGTCCATGGCCAGAAAGTCCTTCAGAACATATTCCCTGTATTGTTTATCCAACAGACAGAGCTAAGTCCTTCCAGATGCAAAGGTAAAAAATGTAAGGCAATTAGCACATTAAAGGCTCCCCAGGGAATAATATTTTTTGCAATCTGTCTTACTGGTCCCTCTGCATCCCTCAATTTCAATTTGGAGGTCCAACTGAATAGTCTTAAAGCATTTCATATAAATTTTAGCTGGAGTCCAGGCTCCAAATACACCACAGATGAAAAATTCCCTGCGATTGTCTGTTGTGAAAAGGCGCAAAGTACGACTGGTCAAAAAATGTCACCGAAAGCCAATGAATGTCTTGCGTCTGATTTAAAAAACAGTCAAAATGCTACATCGAGTACCGAAATATACTGACTTTCAAGAAAAGCCATCGGCTTACAAGGGCCAGACATCAGTATCGACATAACCGCTTGAAAAGCCAAAGTCTCATTGTTTCAGAGTAAAAAACTTAACAGTAGGATAGGTCACTTCCAAATTATAGCAAAATTAACCTTTCAGGTACAGGGCACAACTGATTGGGACTGATCAAGAAGCAATTTAAATTCCAAATTATAGACAAATTTACATAAAAAAGTAAAAAATCAAGAAAATTACCCAAAAAAATCACAGCAGAATGTCTGTTGAGGTTTTATGTCAGACCAAAACCGGGTATTTAAACAGTTTTTAAAGTACCCCCACCCCCACCCACCCCCTCCCCACCCCTGAGTTGAAAACAGACTAAATAAAACAGTTTACTTAAAAGTTAAAATCAAACTTTTACCAAATACTCTATTTCTTCCCACCCGACTACTTAATCGGACGGCCAGGGAGCAGTCGACAGACACCTTCCCTCCGAGTCGAAACATCCATTACACCTTAAAGAAGAAAAAAACTTTCTTCAACTATTTATTCTACAATCTTCAAAAATTGAAATGCTTTTAATTTATTCAGAGCTTGTTGCAAAATAAATGTGTTACTAACAGTTCTGACCCTTGTCAATCCCCATGGCCCTTGCAAACTGAGAAACTTGGTGAGTAACTTGGTGAGCGGTTCGAGTCCGGTACCTTGAGGGTCTGCGCCTCTCAGTTTCCTGTAATTGAACTGAACATATCCATACTTATTTGTGAAATAGGTCCATAATACACATTGGTCACATTATAAGTTAGATCACTTTTTGTCTGCAACTTTTTTTCACAACCCTACAATAATAATTTCATTATTATAACAAAAGAAATCAAGCATATATTGAAATTTAATAATTTAAAATTTAAAAAAATGAAATTTAAAACTGTCAAAAATAAATTTAAATACTAAATTATGTGCATAAAATCAACTCAGCCTTGTTTAGACAGCCTTGTACAAAAAAGCAGATGCCATTTGAGGGAAAAGGTAGCTGCAGGTAAGGGGAAATAACTCTACAGGACTTTTAGCAGACAACATTAACTGTCAATGTTTTAAAATTTGAATAAAATCAAAATTTGACAAGCCTCATCAAAATTACTTTACACACTGATTTATATGGTCAAATGAAACTTGCATATAAAATTTCTAAGGGATCCGAGTAAAACTGTGGAACTTAAAATTTTTCATATAGGTGTCGGCCCGGTCAGATTTCGCCCTATATAATCTTTGTAAAAATGGCTCACTTTGTGCTCTGCAGCCTAGATCACAACAAGATTTCAGTCTAATGATGCATACTGTGCTCATATATGAACATTTCCCCTTTGTTTAAGCATAATTTGATTATACAATCACCGTCTACTTTTTCCGCTATCCTCTATTGAATAAAAACACTGTCCAAAACACACTACCAAAACAACATGGCCGACCCAAGCACTACCTCTTTAATATCCATCCGAATGGGGAAAAAGTATTGAAATGGAAAGAAATAAACACTGTCAATGTCTTGTCAAGATCAGAAATAATTCATTTTCAACCAAAAATACAGCCTAATCTCCTCACAGGAACCGACAGACATGTTAAATCAAGCATATTCATTTTTTTCAAAGAACTATTTGTAATGATACAACGGACCGGAAGCAAAATCTCACCGGGCCGACACCTTTTGTGACAAAAACAAGCCTCTAATTGTTATCTGCTGTTGTCTGAACGCTTGTTTACAGAAGTCGGGCCTACATGACAACCAGTTTTCCCCTCGAGTCAGCGCCCAGTTATTGTAGGTCCTGATCTGGATGCAAGCTGTTTACACCGGTCATAAATGAGAAACCCTTTGCTAGCATGCAAAGAGTTAAGAATAGAAAAAGTGTCAGGCAGTGTCATTCCTATAAACTCATCGAGATTTGTGCCATATAGAAGTACGAAAATGAGTCATGCAGGAAACACCACATACAGAACAAACACTCATAGAAACATTTGCAAACAGAATAGATTCACATCAAACAGTTTATGGTAGATATATGATGTGAGCTGAGTGATATAGATCTGGTACCAAATGTATGCTAAATATATATATATATATATCAATACTTTTTCTCTGAATGACAAAGAGGTCAGAGGAACTCTCTGGGAGTCACAAATATCAGGATCCGCACTGTTTTACAATTGCAAGTGAACACACGTACCAAATACAAAGGATTGGGGGCGTGAGTAATGTTGCACTTTTAATTACTAGTCATGAACAGATTCAATAAAACCGAATCTGCAATTTTCTATTTTTGCATTTCTTCTTTTGCTTTCGAAGGATCACCCATTTTCAGAATATATGTACTTCACAACAGCAGGTGTTAAGTGCTTGTGTGGCGGCTGTAAAAAGTCGTCCCGTACTTCATTCTCAGTTTTGTTATATTTTCTGGTCCTTCGGGACCATTAGTTTTCATGTTATTAGTTTTTAAAATTGAATACTGCTTACGCCCGTGCTAGGGGCGTGAGTAGTGTTGTACTTTTAATTACTACTCATGAACAGATTCAATAAAACCGAATCTGCAATTTTCTCTTTTTGCATTTCTTCTTTTGCTCTCGAAGGATCACCCATTTTCAGAATATTAGTACTTTACTGATTATATACATTAAGGCCCTTTGGACATTATAATTTTATATCTGTTCTATATTTATTACAATTTATTAATAGCCAAAGTACTGAATTACATGAGTTCCCTTTGTTCCAAAAAAGCTACTGGCTTAGATGGCATACCTTCCCGTTTCATTAAAGATGGGCCATGTGTTATTGTTGGTCCTATAACCCACATAATGAATTTGTCCCTCATCCAAGGTATTGTTCCTGCTGATCTTAAGTCTGCCAGAGTTATTCCCCTTTTTAAGAAGAATGACAGATTATATGCTGGCAACTACAGACCTGTGTCAATTTTGAATGTTTTTTTCTAAAATACTCGAAGGGGTTGTATATGACCAAATTTTAGAAACAAAAATATACTCTATTAGTTCAAGTCAGGCTTCAGAAGCGGCTATTCCACCGACAAATGTTTGATACACCTCACTGATTTTATTAGAAAAAAATGGAGATGGCAATTTTGTTGGCATGGTAATGTTAGATCTGCAAAAGGCTTTTGATACAGTAGACCACTCTATACTTTTAATAAAACTTGAAGTTTCTGGACTTTGAAAGGACATCTTGACTTGGTTTTCGTCATACCTTTCTGATCGGCGACAGCTTGTTGATGTGTCTGGAACCTTTTCTTCTCTTCTATGGAAACTGTGGTGTGCCCCAAGGATATATTCTGGGCTCTCTCCTGTTTTTATTTTATGTTAATGACATGTCAGCTGTTGTTAAAAATAAGCTTATGCGTTATACTGATGACTCAGCCATACTTGTTTCAGGCAAACATTTGTCCTTTGTGGAAATGACACTCTCTGAAGATCTTGGCTGAGTGAGCTAGTGGTTAATTGATAACAAGTTATCACTACATTTAGGCAATACAGACTCTTATTGTTTTTGGCTCAAAGCATAACTTGAAGGCAAGATCTCACTTGAATATATGTTGTAATGACACACCTATTAAATCAGCATCTTATGGCAATTATCTTGGTGTAACTATAGATCAACATTTGTCTTTTAATGGTATAGCAGAATCAATTATAAAGAAGGTTAATGCCAGGCTTAAGTATCTTTACCGGAAGAAGGATTTTCGTACACAACATACTAAAAAGCTGATTGCAATGGCTCTAATTCAGTGTCATTATGATTATGCTTGTGCTGTTTGGTATAATGGAATATCAAAATCTCTTAAACTTAAATTGCAAACAACATAGAACAAGCCGATTAGATTTATATTCAATCTTGATTCAAAATTCAAAAAGTCATGTTGGGTATCTGCATATTAAATCCCTTGATTGGCTGTCTGTTGACAATAACTTTGATCAAATTATATCGTGTCATGTGTACAAAATTCTGTACATTCTTATAATACCAGACTAAAAGAAAGAGGTGGTTTGGGTTTGCCAAGAGTAAAAGGTGCTGCATCAAACTCTTTCTTTTATACTGGATCTAAACTTTGGAACAGCTTACTAGTTGAATTTACTGAGATAAACAACTTATCTTCCTTCAAGTCAGCAATCAAGAGGCACTTAATGAGCAAAATTATTTCTTAGTACTGTTTATATTTACACAGCATTTTAATGAGCTCGACTGCTTATGATTTTTATAAATTTCGTCAAACAACTTGTTCTGTCATGCACTATTATCACTTACGTTACTGGTGCATAACTTGTTTTTCTTACATTTTAAATTAAGGGACTGTGATACAACAATTGTGTACCCATTTTTTGTCTGCGACTGTGATAGTTTTTATAAATGTAACTGTTTTTATTGCCATTTTAAAATTCTATTTAATAATATGACTTACAATTTAACTCATGTGATATAGCATCCACTTGTGATAGTATTCATATTATATCTTAAAGCCTCTCTATGTCATGCCACCTGTGATAAGGACTACAATGGAAATCTGAGCATGCTCTGTACAGTGTTTCCTCTCTACAACGACACCCTTTGGGATACGAAGATTGTATGTGTTGTTCAGAGGGAGTTGTTATAAGGAGGGAAAATCAAATATAATTAGCTTGTTAGCAGATCCCCAGATCAGGTGAATTTCGAGAACTAAAACCGTTGTGCCTCAATCAAACCCTATGTTGTGACCACTCTTTAGAATCGTCACTTTGTGACGATTCTAAAGAGTGGTCACAACATAGTGTTTGATGGAGGTATAAAGAAAATACGAAAGAAAAAATGTTGTTTCTGGAGCCTTGTTGTTTCGGAAACAGTGACATGCGTTGTTGTAAGGAGGGAATCGTTATTGAGAGAGTCGTTGTAGTATTCATATTATATCTTAAAGCCTCTCTATGTCATGCCACCTGTGATAAGGACTACAATGGAAATCTGAGCATGCTCTGTACAGTGTTTCCTCTCTACAACGACACCCTTTGGGATACGAAGATTGTATGTGTTGTTCAGAGGGAGTTGTTATAAGGAGGGAAAATCAAATATAATTAGCTTGTTAGCAGATCCCCAGATCAGGTGAATTTCGAGAACTAAAACCGTTGTGCCTCAATCAAACCCTATGTTGTGACCACTCTTTAGAATCGTCACTTTGTGACGATTCTAAAGAGTGGTCACAACATAGTGTTTGATGGAGGTATAAAGAAAATACGAAAGAAAAAATGTTGTTTCTGGAGCCTTGTTGTTTCGGAAACAGTGACATGCGTTGTTGTAAGGAGGGAATCGTTATTGAGAGAGTCGTTGTAGGGAGGGAGCACTGTATTGTGTTATCTAGGGTATAGAAAGCATGTCATGGTTTTTCATTATACATCATTTTACGAATTATTATTTATTATGATGTGATACATGTTTGTGAACCATATTATGTTTTCTGTTTACCGAAATCAATTTATTTATATAATACCTGCTAAATATTCATGGACAAGGTACGCTCGTACGTATACTGAAATATGTAAGGTGGAACATTGAAGCCATTTCGAAACTAAAGAAACAGATATATCCAACTCTATAAGCAAAAAGAGCAGAACCTGATCAGACGCCCCCTACGGGATCGGGATCTGTTCTGTTTGCGTGATTTTTGTATGAGGGAATGGGTTAAACCAGAAGTTTAAAAATGAATAATTTAGGTCTACTGAGTGCGGAGTGTGGTTCAGGCATAGCACTCCAAAGACTTTCAATCTGCAATCAGCTGCCACCTGTGTTGAATATTGATACTGTGTGTAACTACTGCATATGAGAACTGTCATTTGCTAATAGTATTACTATATGTATGCAATGCAAATTGGTTGTCTAGATCCACATCTAGATCCAATCTGGTTACATATGTCATAAATGGCAAGAAAAAGCAAAGAGAAACAAATGTATAGATCTAGTCCACGCTGATAAATGTATTTCAAGAAATATGCATTAACCCTTTTACCGCCGAAGTTGCGTAAATGCACCACGACAAATAGTACAGTCCCAGATTAAACGCCGCCTTTTTGAAGGCGGCGTCTGATCAGGGACATCACGTTTTGGCTCAATCTCTATTTCTATATCTATGCCTTATTTCTTTGAAAATTTGCATTTATCTATCTCATTTCCTTGTTGTACCGAATGATTTAATAAATTTGGATTGCAGAAGACAATTAGAAAGTTGGCACAAAAGGGTTAATCATTTCCATTTGAATGGCAAACACTGTGGATCCTGATTAGAGGGCTCATCTAGGGGTCATAAAGATCTGGGTCTGCACTGACTATAAATGCCAATGAATATATGTACTGCATACAAAGGAGTGACGTTTAAGAGTTAATTTATTCTACTACGTATATACATGTATAAGAATCGCCATCTGCTATTTTTAATTTTGACTCTTTGTTTGTTAAGTAATTTTGTCGTCTGCTCAAATGCCATCTGCTGCTTAATCGTTTTCCGCAGCATTTTTCAAAAATATCCATTTTCATTGTGAGCTTTTGCTTGCAGAATTTGATCCCGAGTGAAAAAAAAACTTTGGATCTCATATAAGGTCCCACTATTTGTGGAGTCTGATCTTGATCCAAAGTGTTTGCATATTAATAAATGGCATGAAAGTCTGCTGCTAGCATGCAGAGGGTTAAAAGCAATTACGTATCAGGTCGTGTCACTCATATAGACGCAGGTAGAAAAATTTGCACACAGAATGTCTCAACATCCACCAGTTTTAAAGGCCATATAATTACAATGTGGCACACCAGTTGACTGTAAGATAGTGATTCAAAGTTGTTGACTGGCATATGTTGACTGTTTTATGTTGTAAGTATTTGAGTGTTAACAATTTATATGTTAAAAAAGTTGTATTTATCTTTTGACAGTGTTCCATCTTTCTGATGTATTTGCAGCAGTTATTGGATACATATTCTGTCGTCTGGTGTACTTATTTATCACATGACATCACCTATATTCGGTTAAACCCATTCACCGCCACAGTCGCATCAATGCACCGCGACAAATAGTGCAGTCCCAGATCAGACGCCACCTTTTCAAGGCGATGTCTGATCAGGGACTTCACTATTTTTCTCAATCTCTATTTCTATATATGTGCTTTATTCCTTTAAAATTTGCATTTATTTATCCCATTTCCTTATTTTACTGAATGATTTAACAAACTTGGGTTGCAGATGACAATTACAAATTTGGCGCCGAAAGGGTTAATAAAACAAGTTAATATGTTTCCATTATTTAACTAAGCTGGATGACGAAATGATTTGTCTTCGTTATTTTAATATTCCTTTTAGTTTAATAGAGATAACGCTTGAATGTAGATTCATGTCAAAACTACCATTAGTCTTGTATACATGTGATAGATTAGTGCAGCTGTTTATATGAACTCGCAACTCATGTAAGATCCTCTTTATAGTGTACAGTTTATATGAACTTGCGACGCTTGTAAGATCCTCTTTTTTGTGTACAGTTTATATGGACTTGCGACTCTTGTAAGATCCTCTTTATTGTGTACAGTTTATATGAACTCGCGACAGTTTACATTTTGTATGAACTCACAACTCTTGTAAGATCCTCTTTCAAAGTTTACAGTATGTATGAACTCACAACTCATGTAAGATCCTCTTTCACAGTTGATAGTTTATATGAACTCTTGACTCGTGTAAGATCCTCTATCACAGTAACTGTTGATATTTATATGAACTCTTAACTCGTGTAAGATCCTCTATCACAGTTGATATTTATATGAACTCACAACTCGTGTAAGATCCTTTTTCACAGTTGATATTTATATGAACTCACAACTCGTGTAAGATCCTCTTTCACAGTTGATATTTATATGAACTCTTAACTCGTGTAAGATCCTCTATCACAGTTGATAGTTTGCATTCTGATGAAATGCACGCACGGCTTTCAGCGTAACATCACGAACCAACTGTTCGTGATAATCCCTTCACCTGAAGATATCTATGACTATGATGTACATTTAAGACTTTGACAGTGACGGAATTAATTATTTCAGACTTGTATGGGTAACATCTTGTATGTTTTGAGTTATACGTTTACTGTTGATGTTGAAATTATTCCGAACGAAAATTCATTTTAATGCGTTTTTTCTGCTTACTATTTTTGGTGCCTACACAGGTGATATCATGCTTTAACCCTTTCGCCGCCAAACTATGTCGTCTGCTAACTTTGTCGTCTGCTACAAATTTTCATTTTTTTGATTTTTTTCATTTTTGTTTCAAAAACATAGTAACAGTAACAAACAGTTTGGATGCTGATGAGACGCCGAGTTACTCGGCGTCTCATCTGGATCCAAACTGTTAGCATAGGTAATCACATATCCGGCATTGGAAGCGAAAGGGTTAATATGATAAAACAGAATGCGATATCACTTTCATCGAATACTTCCTATGCATGAAGAACAGGACTGGTGTTGGTAGTTTGTACAAAAAATGTTGACGTCATGCTTTGGATATTGCTAAAATCTCAACTAAGATGAATCAGCCTTAAATATTGCCCTATCATAGTTATTTATAAAGAAGTCAGTTAGTATTAGATTGCCCTATGTTCAAATTTGTTACGTCGTTTTGCTTATATCCCATTAGAGCAATTAATATTTAAATACTGTTTAGCCTTTTTAACCAAAATGCCATATCTTCTAAATAAAAATTGCAAATAATTCAAGATTATGTCATAAAAATATACATTTATTTATCGTTACTTTTCCAAATGGCGAGTTTCAGTACAACCATGCCGATATATTTGTTATGTATTAACCCCTTTGCACCAAACTTTCTAATTGTCCTCTGCAATCCAAATTTTCTTAAATCATTCGGTACAACAAGGAAATGAGATAAATAAATGCAAAATTCAAAGGAATAAAGTAAAGCTATAGAAATAGAGATTGGGACAAAAAGTGGAAGTCCCTGATCAGACACCGTCTTGAAAAGGCGGCGTCTGATCTAGGACTTAACTTTTTGTCGTGGTGCATTTATGCAATACTGGCAGTGAAAGGGTTTATAAAGAGAAATGATAAAATATGTGATCCCTTAAAACGTTGCGAGCAGTTTTCTCCAAAAGTGAAAACTGGTAAATAGAGTATCATTTCACTCGGGCGACGAGATTTATTGGGCTCAAATGACAGCCCGAGTAGCTGGGCGTCTCATCAGGATTCAACTGGTTTGACACTCTGGTATGTTTTGGAAATATATCAAACAATTAAACCTAAGCTAAACGAAATTCTGAGCATAAGGAATTTATAGGATTGGTGAAAGACTCTACCTCACCATCTTATAAAGGATATACTTATTAAATTAATAGAAAAAACCTTTGCCAGAGAAAACAAAATGTTCATTGCTTGTAATGTTCAACGTTCATTCTTTTCGAATTCAGAAGTTGAACATTACACAATGTGGACTTGCCTTGATGTTTGTAGATCTCTTACCTTTCTTTTAGATAATATATTTGTGCGTTATGGAGATACCATATATCGTCAAGTTGTTGGTATACCCATGGGTACAAATTGTGCCCCTCTTGTTGCAGATTTGTTTTTGTATTGCTACGAGAGGGATTTTATGCTTAGCTTAAAACCTGATACACAGACCGATATTGTGAATGCTTTTAATAAAACTTCAAGGTATTTAGACGATATTTTGAATTTAGATAATCCTTATTTTGATACTATGGTTTCTTCAATCTACCCAAAAGAACTGTCTTTAAACAAAGCTAATCAATCTGACATTAATGCTTCATTTTTAGATTTGAATCTTTCAATTACAAATGATAAAGTTTCGTCCAAAGTATACGATAAAAGAGAAGATTTTAATTTTAAAATTGTTAATTATCCTTTTCTAGATGGGGATGTGCCACGTTCTACATCTTATGGTGTTTATATTTCTCAACTTATTAGGTTTGCCCGAGCCTGTTCTTTGCTTGAAGATTTTAACAGACGTAATTTAGTTATAACTGATAAACTTCTTAAGCAAGGTTACAGATATCACAAACTTCGGAAAACCTTTTCTAAATTTTATTATCGAAATTTACCTCTCATTAGTAAATATAATTGCAATCTACGGACGTTACTGCGACAAGGCATTTCTCAACCAGAATTTTATGGGGATGTTATCTACAAACTTAGGAAAATTCGGGGTCATATCCATTTTCATGATTTGTTTATAAAACGCATTAAAAAATTTAAAAAGAAAGGTTATGATCCTATTATATTGCAACACACTGCATGTTTGGTTATCGATCCTTTTACAGTCGGTAGCTACGCTTCCCTCTTTGCTTGCGCGATGACAGGCCGAGGGTAGTACTCTATGATGGTATACTCTTAAACTTGGATACAGGAGGAGCTTACCAGACTCATGTATTATTTTTTCCCTGTCGTGCCCTTAACGGCTTACCTGCAGGTGCTCTGACTTCAGCAAAGCCATTGAGTACATATTTGACGGATTGTCACAGTTATTATGCTATGTTTTACATGTTGTCCTGTGTTCACCGTCGTCTATGTTGTGGGTAAGTCCAGCGGGGATACCTTTATTTACAATATTTGTAAAGCTAGGGTGACTTTGAGAGAAGTGTGAGGTTAGGACGTCCGTAAACCGGTTTAAACCCCCAGTGGTGTTTTTGCTGCTGACCGTGCCAAGGCGGTACTCTCTTTGTCACCCTTCCTTTTGTTTGCCTTGCGTCTTTGTGCTTGTGGTTTGTTCATGTTGTGGAACGTTTGTCCCTGTTTCTTGTGTGTCTTTTGGTGTTTTCTGTGTTCATTTCGTATGTGTGTGTGCGTGTGCGTTTGGGTGTGTGGTTGTGTGTGTGTGTGTGTGTCATGCTGTCTATCGGTGTTTTGGTGGTGGTTGCGTCTTGCATGTGGCTTTGCCTGCTTGACTTTACTACTTTTCCATTTGTAACAGCGCATTATGGAAAAAGTACTATGAAAGAAAATCATCCTACATTACAGGAGCCCCTGTAGTCTAGTCGGATTTCTAGAAATTGTGAAAAATGAAAGAGTAGTAGACATTTCGTGTTAAAAGTTTGCAAACAGTTGTTTTTACATAATCAGGATGTGCTGAATCCGAATATGCCGTTTGCCAAGCTGTATCTTCCGTATTTAAGTTACGAAATGGCGGAAAACAAAATGGCCGCCATTGAGCACTATCCCAGGCAAACAAGGATACACTACAGTGAAAATCTATGTGTAACATTAAAATGTTCTGTTGAAATGTACAAACGACCAATGGAAGACACTTTTTAAAAGCTTAATTTCTTTTCATTGCATTCTTAATTTTATCCCAAGGGTTAAGCCAAACTGGCGGTAAAACAAAATGGCCGCCAGTAAACACTGTTTTGCAGTCAAACAATTATACATGTTCTATATAGCAGTACAATCGACATTTTTAAAGACTGATTTCAAGTATTAGACTATATTTAAGGGTTTATAAACGTTGGCTGCCTGCCAAGCTGTATGGTAAGTATTTAATTATAATAGGAAGACGGTGGAACACAAAATGGCTGCCTATGAACAATAGCTAACAAAAACGTAGGAATGTTTTACTGATATTTTTTCATTTAACGTAAAATACATCTGAATGAAATATCTATTCAGTGGAAAACAAAACAAGCCCAGACACACAAGCACGCACACAGGCACGCATGCGTGCGCGCAAGCACACACACACGCGTGCAGAAACATACACGTAATAATCATCTGGAAGTGTTTCCATTCTAGAACAATATATAGTCTTATGCTGGCATCTCCTAGTTTTGTTTTGTACATTGGAAACCTGATTATCTCACAAATACTTGTGACGCATATTATCCGATATGTGCCTTCCTGCATTTGCAATGTGCAAACATGCACCTTGTGGTATACTTGCAGGAGATAAGTTCAATGCAATATCCAGGAATTGCCGGTAACCTCAGTAAGAAAGGAAACAGTGAGCTTTCTTCCATATTCGGTCCGATTTCTTCTTAGAAAAGCAAATCTCGTCGTCCTTTATGAGCCTGCCTCCATACTGCAGTTTGATAATGAATGAGATTGAAATGGAAGCTCAGAGCATCACTTGTAGGCAATCTGGAGAAAGTGATTTCACGAACATCTGTGATATTGGCTCATTTAGAGTGTCCTTATTGGACACGCCGCAAACCTTGCAGATGAATTTGCCAGTTCACTATTGCTCAGATCTTTGAAAAAGTTGTAATCCCCAAGGAAATAATCAGCATATTTTGTTGCTATGTCCTCCAATGTCCATCACAAATGCGGGCAACGTTTCAAGATTATTTTCACCAAAAGGAGTTGCTCTACAATGATAGGCACTGGGATGTAGTTTTTCTTCTTAGAAGTACCAGATTTAAATCGGAGCCTATAGCATGTCATTCTTTGAAAATGGGTTATGGGGAATACATACATGTCAACATCTTCACCAGCCACATTTGTCCATGATAGTTTGCATTCTCAATACAGTGGATTATCACCCTTGTGTTAGCCTCTTCGTGTTTAGATCCCAACATTTCAATGTCAACCTCTGAAACAGATGGTTTGACCCATTTTTCTTCAGTGAACCAACCCACCCTACAATAATGTGCACACAAAATAAGATGTTGGGGCAGAAATCTTGCAGGATCAGTTTTGAGCTAAGAAATTGTCCAATCTGCTTGGTAGAGGAACACCCCTGTTTTCAGCCGGTGCAATGACGAATTTGTACTCCGATAGAATGTGTACTCCCCAGTCCATATTCGACGTAGAAAACGTACTCCCCTGTCCATATTCTATATAGAATATGGACTCCCCTCCCGTATATAATGGACCCCTGTCATAGAATATGTACTACTCTGAGGAGTAATTTTACAAGGCAATTAATTCCTGTATAATGTAAATAAACGCATTGAATTAATAATGAACAGAGTGTAGCACAGTTACTAATACTTCACATTGATGTCACTGACCGCTTCAAGGCAGTACTAGTACGTAAGATTTTTTATCTGCATTTTTCATATGAAAGAGGAAGTCCCTACAATGATCGTATATTTTCAATAATATCATAAAACTTGGTATTTGGTATGCTCTATCATTATTATGAAGGTTCCCAATTTGAACTTATATCGAAAAATGCCCCTGTGATACAAATAAACCGATTCCGTCAATACTGATATTTTTTGTTCTACAACACAATATTATCAGCCTTTTCCGTTAAATTCTTCCGCGTTTTGCCTATGATCACCCGATCCCTCCATTGTTTACGTAATAGCTTTCTCGGAACTGGTCGGAGAATCGCGAATAGGGCGAACAGTTACGAAACTAAAACCCAACCCGAATAAAACTGAAACATCGGGGAGTAAAACCGGGATCGGCGATATCAAACACATTGATGTTTTGTCATTATAAACGGTTATTGGATGGGGCTTTTTGCGATATACTACTTTTCAGTATATAAACAAATGAGTTTTGTATACTTTAAGTGATTATGAAACGCGTCAAATGTAGGGACATGCCCTTTAATGAACACCAGAACCTGTATACACATATACTTTGAATATTAAATAGGTTGTTACCATATGTACAATGGCTGACATTGGTTGTTGGCATACATATACATCGAATGATTGTTTCCGTTGGTCTCCGTAGCAATCCATTTTTTCTATTTTTTGACACAAACAACTATTTACTGGACATGCTGTTAAGCATTAAATAAGTGTTAAGGTACATAGATTCCCAACACTGAAGTCAGTTCAAAACGCAAAACCTTTGGAATTTTGCACAGCATACATCATTAAGAAATAAAGACAATCATTAATATATTAATTTGTCAATTTTTATAATGTAATTTTTTCAAGGGAGGTAATGGTATTCGGTCTATATAATGTCAGAAGCAAACAGCTGATCTTGATCAGACGCTCCTAAATCCTAGATGGATTTGGGTCTACTCTGTTTGCAAAGGAATGAACATGTGTTTTTAAAAGAAAGGGGTTAATGATTTAATCAGTATTTCATTTATTTATGTATTTTACAGACATGTATATGTCTCTGTGTATTCTGTCGGGTTTTTTTATTAAAAATAACACACATTTTTTGTTGGTATATTTTTGGCTAGACTGCATAATCTGATAAACAGCAAAGAGGGTTTGGGGCAGATAATAACATGATATGAAGAAAAGAAATAATCAAATAATCCTGGCTCTTATTCTAGTCTGATCTGTACATTAAAAGCAAACGTTTGTCGAAGTACTCGTACACGTAAGGCAGGGAACCCTCTAAATTATGTATGTTATTCTCGCCTACCCTAGACAAAACAAGTCTTTTTTTCAAATACAAAGTGATGAATAAATCAATTCGGTATTCATACATATAGTTTGAATTATCCGAATTTCCTGAATGTCGCATGCAGTTGTAGTTAAAAACTAAAACTTTTCAGACCCAGAATTTCACTTACCATAGCTTGAGAAACTAGCTTGTGGTCTTTGCGGCTGATATGATTGATCCGCAGCAATCAAATTTCTTCATTGTGAGGAATGGCGTACATTTCATAAGGACAGTCTTTATTTAGAAGTACTTTACTGCTTCACCAATGATGAAGTTTCTTCTGAATCTTAGAACTGATTGTTAACAGTTATTGCAGTGAAATGCAGCACATTCGGCATTGTTTCCCAGAACTAGACTTTCGTATGGCATTATGACTTATTAGTCTATACAAAATCCTTAAATAGCATTCACAAAACAAATCCACGCAATCCGAAATCAAAAACTCGGCAAACTTAGCAATCGACAATGATCTCCCCTAATCGCTACTAAAGACTAAAACACGCATGCGCATTATCATGTTTCCGTCAAAGCTGAAAGAAGCTGAGCCGCAGTGTAGCGATATAAATATAGTTTTGTGTTTGCTTTCACTGTTATATCAAGATTGCATTCATACACAATCAGTCACGATTTACACGATCAGTCGCGCTACCGACTTGAGATTTCTGCAAGGCAGGACCGACATATTCAATTATGTGATATTAAAATGCACTACTTTGAGGCGCGGTTGATTACTACTGCGCGATTAAATATGGGGGAAATCCATAGGTGTTCGGTTCATAAAATTTGTCTGAAACGAGTTAAAATATACCTAAATTGACGTTTTGTAACGTTTGGACCCGAAAAATAAAGTTTGGGGCGTTTTGAGACAAAGCTGAAATTTCGTAATTCTATGCTAGAGAATCTACAGAGAATATACGAAATTTCAGCTTTGTTTCATGAGCCGAATGCCTGTTTGGAAATCCAGGGATAGCTATAGATTGGGACAACTACGTTGACCCAATCAAAAATCGTCATTTCTCCACGAAACCCTTATACTGTGGTCAATCTTTAGAATCACCTCGAAGAGATATATAGTTTGGTGGAGAAAAAGAGCTATTCTTGAAAACATATAGAGGTTATTATACGCGTGACTAAGGCCGCAGAGTGATATAGGTCCGTCACCTTGATATAGGCCCGAGGGCTTTAGTCCGAGGGACTATATCTAGGTAAGGGATTATATCACTCTGCGGCCCTAGTCACCCGTGTAATAACCTGTTTATTACATTTGTAAAACATTGGCGCAAATTTCAGCAGATCAGAGATAGAGCAGAAACTATCAGAAACATACACAGCATGGAAACGGTTTAAAAAACTAAATCCAGAGAATGGCGCTATTCTGACGTCATTTGAATGACGTCAAAACGACGGTTTTACAAGTTTCGAAAAATGGGCGATGGAACTAGCGGCTAAACTGCACTTTACCGGTACGTGTACTGTGCATGTGCAGAAATCTGAATCGATTCGAGCGAGGATTGTGGCTAATCGGTATATGTACGAGCACTTTGACAACATTTGCAGCATCGAAGCAGAATAAGACATTCGCCTCGTATCGGCCGGGGTTCTGTTGCTATAGGTTTAGAACAATTATCTTGGCAGCGGGCATATAGGTTATAAGCCCGTCGCTAGGTCCGTATATGCCCGCTCTGACAATACGACTGAACTTTTTGACCGATATAGGACCATTTTGAGTGTAAAAATGTTACTATTGATAGTAACAAATGTAATAATTAAATTTATCTTATCTGGACCTCTGGTCACTATTCATATAAGAGAACAGAACAGAACAGATATCTTATTGGCATAAACATAACATGTCCATTGCCATGGTACATAAATGGCGGAATGTACAAACACTTGAAATGAAAGGTATTGAGAAAAGTATGAAAAGCTTTTAAATAACTAAGAAAAACAAATCATGCTTGGAAGAGTTTTATTGTTTCATTTTAACTCTTTCACCGCCGAAGTCGCATAAATACGCCACAACAAATAGTGCAGTCCCAGATCAGACGCCGCCTTTTCAAGGCGGCGTCTGATCAGGGACTTCACTTTTTGTCTCATTCTCTATTTATATATATGTGCTTTATTCTTTTAAAATTTGCATTTGTTTATCTCATTCCCTTATTGTACCGAAGGATTTAACAAAATTTCGATTGCAGACGACATTTAGAAATTTTGCGCCGAAAGGGTTAACTTTTTCGCTGCCAATACCGCATCTATGCAAACAGTTCGTACCCAGATGAGACGCCGAGTAATTCGGCGTCTCATCAGGATCCAAACTGTTAGTTGCTTTGGTTATGCTTCTTGAAAAAAAGAAAACTATAAATAAATAAATAATTAAATAAATAAACAAATGAATAAATGAACAGACGACATATAAAAAAATAATCTTTCACAGCGAAAGGGTGGACACAATATAAACAGGCCCTGGCGAAAAACTGTAGAATTATACATATGCTATTCCATAAGCAAACAGTGTATACATATACGTTTCATGTGTTACATATATGTAAAAACAGTAGAATATGTCTTAACACTTTCGGTGCCAATGTCGCCTGCTGGCACCATTAAAAACCATTAAAAACAGGGCAGTCCCAGGTCAGATGGCGCATTTTCAAGCCGGCGTCTGACCTGGGACTTCAATGTTTTCTGTATTATTTTAGCCGAACCATACAGGTTTTTAAAAACAAATGTTTTACTTATATACCTTTATTATTAAGTTTAGAATTATATTTAATATGAAATTATTATTGCAGACGACACTTTTAAATTTGGCGCCAAAAGAAGCGACCATCAAAAAGGTCTAATTACGGACCTGCAAGGCATGTGGTAGCCTAATGCAAGTCAAATATAATGCAGAAAGTGCCTATAGGAGCTTTCTGCATTACTTTTATCCTGCATTAACCCTTTCCCTTATGTAAGCGCATTTTGACACATCTGCAAACAGAGTAGACCCAGATCAGACGGCTCCTATAGGAGCCGTCTGATCAGGGTCTGCTCTGATATCTTATGGTGTAATATAGATCTGATTCTACGAGGCAAAATGTCCTATGTTCATATGTCATTATAAAACATAATCTTATTAATATTCATGACGTCATTATTTCTTACATGAATATATAGCAGGGAAAGGGTTAAGCAACCATATAGTTATTAAGATTCCTATGAACAATAAATGAATGGCCGCCTAGGTTGTGCTGTATATGTTATTTGAACTGTGCCACTAACGGTTTGGTGTACAGCGATATCTCTAACTGTTTTGGCGCCAAATTTAAAAGTGTCGTCTGCAATAACACTTTCATATTAAATATAATTCTAAACTAAATAATAAAGGTATATTAGTAAAACATTTGCTTTTAAAAACCTGTATGCTTGGACTAAAATACTACAGAAAACAGTGAAGTCCCTGGTCAGATGCCGCCTTGAAAAGGCAGCATCTGGCCTGGGACTGCACTGTTGTCAATGGTGCCATCAGGCGACGTTGACACCGAAAGAGTTAAAGAGACGACCATTTAGCGACCAAAATGTAGCGAATAACAGTAAAACTTGTCTTAAGCGGTCTTTAACCCATTTGCTCCCAGTGGATTCTTCCATGCTTATATATTGGATTAGTCTAGTTGTTTTTATCTAAGGGATGTCTGGTCTAAATTTTTCATTTTTGTTTTGTTTTCTATTGAATTTCCTATCAGCAAACAGTGTAGACTCTGATCAGACGCCGCATAATGCGGCGTCTGATCAGAGTCTACACTGTTTACCTACGTCCCATATATGGGATCGTGGGAGCAAATGGGTTAATTTATTGAACATAGGAATCTTAAAAAGAAGGTGGCTGCTTAATGCAGGAAAAAAGCAAAAACAATATGTAGAAAGTTCCTATAGGAGCTTTCTGCATTACTTTTGAACTGCATTAAGCTACCACCTGCCCGACAGACATATAATATATTTTGATGGCCGCTTAAGACAGGCTCTGCTGTATTTACAGTCACCCTTGTTATGTTTCTAGTGATCAGTGGACTACTCATACAAACATGCGAAAACTGAGATGTAAGTTTGAATATCTAACCATCTTTATCCATATTGCACATGCGATTTTATATTTCCTTACCCCTTTTCCTTATCACATCTGATTGCTTCGTTTTTTCTTTACCGTCTCATCTTCCTCTCTTCTCTTCTCCATTTGTCGTTTCGTTTCTCTCATTTCGTCT
>OY755250.1:23719683-24202183 GCA_963576725.1 Azorinus chamasolen
TGCCGGCGTACCCAGCCCTGAAACTGATAATATACGACCTTGGATTGTCAGACTCGCAAGTGAAAAGGGTAGGTACACTAGAGCCACTTTAACTTTAGAGCACGCTAAGTACTTTTTCGTCTGCAACAATTGTCGTCTACTTCATATTCTTAAACTATTTTTTCTCTCATTTCTTTGCAAAAATTGGTCAAGGTGACAAACAGTTTGGATCCTGATGAGACGCCGCATCATGCGGCGTCTCATCTGGATCCAAACTGTTTGCATGGGTAACACACAGTTCGGCCGCTAGCGTGCATAGTTAAAGTGTTGAAATCAAGCAATTATTCCCTATTAAATCTAATATTTCGATATTTCGATTATAATATTCATTCATTCATTTTTTATTCATTCATTCTTTTATTTACCCAACTGTTTGTTACATATACCAGCCCTTCGTTTATTTTGAACTAATTCATCATTCATTCAATCATTCGTTAATCAACTAATTATTCAGGCCATCAATACTTCATTATTGGGTATGTATTTATTTACCATCCATGTATGCATTCATGAATTCATCCATTCGTCAAAATATTTATTAAAACAGACCGCTTGACAGTCAGTTAGGCTGATTGTCAGTCAGACATTTCTGCAATCACTAACTTATTAATTCGTCAAGTTAGACAGTCAGAAGGATAAGTTGTGCAGTCACTTATTCTTCAGTCAGTCAGACAGGTTGTCATTCAGTCATCCTTGTAATCGATAATTCATTCATTAATCAAACTATTCATTCAAACAGAAATTGCCAGTCGGTCAGACAGGTTGTCAGTCAGCCATCCTTGCAATCATTAATTCGTCAAAATCAAACAAGCAATCAGTCAATCAAGGTGTGCATTCGCTTATTCTTTAGTTTAATCTTCAGTCAGTCAGGCATCAGCCATCTTCATTAGTTATATTCTCAAGTTAATCAATATATTGAATAAGCAATCGATTAATAAATCAATTGTTTTATTTAATAAGTTGTGTTCGTTTATTTATATTTTAATTGTTTCATTATGGTTTCAGTTACGCAAGTACTGCAGGTGTGAGGTGCGAGCTTTTCCTTTCGACCAGCTACCAAGCCATTTTCGTAGATTGAGGAGCTGCGCATTCAAACCAGTGATAGCCAACGTATGCCATTCTTCTCAACCATCATTATAAACGTGATTTCTATCTTTCAACCGAGGTCTAGATAAGATACGCAAATATAAACATTTTCAAGAATAGCCCCCTTATCTCTCCACCAGACCTTATACAGTGACCACTTTTTAGACTATTTTAGTATTTGGGTACGCACCTTTGTCCGTAGCTCTGCATTCATCGTTCAGCTCTGCCATAACGTAAGTTATTCTTCACCATCGTCTGTACAGCCTTATTTCTATCATCTGTACAGCCTTATTTCTATCTTTCCATCCAATCCAATATTATAATATAAATAACTTATCATTCATGTCACAGCAATCATTATAAACGTTATTCTATATTGGAACACACTATTACAATGCCAATGATTTTTTTCAAATTTGACATAGCGTAAGTAAATCCCTTAGTTCAGCGGGAAGCTTTCCTACAAGACGCAAATCATTCTACAAATAAACCATTCCAAGTATGAGCCATTCTTCAGATTCACCATTACGAATGTAATTCATTCGTTCTCCCGACCTTACGAGGTCATTCTTCAAGTACGTCGTTACAAAGAAAGACGGGCTTCATGGCCATGGTTACAATGGTCCCAATGTTGAATATAATATCATTCTTTTACCATTATTACAACGCAAGCCCCATTCTTCCAAGTGACGCACTTGGCACCGCTGTAAAAGTCACATTTTGAAACCATTGTGATAAATGCTCTATTTATCACAATGGTTTCAAATCTACACAATTCTAAAATTCTCCTTTTCCATAGTTAATGCTCCTTTTCGGTAGATTAATTCAAAGAGTTTGGGTCTAAAATAGTCTAAGGGGAAATGGGTTTACACCATTGACAACGAACGTAATCTATTCCTCAAATCCACAAAAACCAAAAATGATCCCATAATCTCTTCTTGAAGACATATTGAAGACATATGATCTTGGTCTACTCAGTTTGCCATTACGCTAGTCATATACATGCAGTAAAGAGTTATTAGCCATTTCACTGCAAAATAAAATTCATCTGCTATGATTTTCGACTGCTTTGGGTTTCAAGTTGAGTTCTTTTGGAATTATGTTCAAAGTCATAATTATGGTGTCAACAGTTTGAACGTTAACCATTTACTCCATAAATACGCATTTCTACGCCATTGAGAACAAAATAAACCCAGAACAACCGGCTGCTATAGTAGCCTTCTTATCAGGATCTTCTCTGTTTGTTTATGAAATAATACAGTTATAATTCTGCAGTATCTGCCATGGCTAAACATTCCTGTGTACATGATTAATCTACTATTTATGGTGGTATTACTTCTTGCATGAATATTCATGGAGTGTAATGCATAGACGCTAACTTCACGTTGAGATTTTAGAGTGTAAAAATTTATATATTTTCAGATGGTGTTTCAAGAGTTTGGGAGTGTTTGGTGGGTTGACGCTTCAGCGAGATTCGTAAAGAAGAGCATGGAGTTACCTATTGCCTACTTGCGTGAGAATGGCGCACTGTTTTTTACATACGACAAGTCTCTAAATGTTGCTTTTCATACTCACTCGGATACCTTCGCATATTTCCGTGAAGAGCCGTGTGCGTACAAAGACCTTGGCGAAATCGAGGCAGGAAATGTGGCTTTCCTGAACAATCACATGACTAGAACTATTTTACGATTGTGGGCGTCCTGTGCGCTCATCGAAAACTGTATATCACCACGTGGTGCACTGTTAGGCTGTCCGAGAGTTCGAACAAATGAGGTTTTGACTGTTGGCGCATGTCATAGATTTGACCAATCATTATTGAGCATAATTTTACGTCGCTTGTATCACAAACAAAATGATTACCCTGAGTGGGAAGCGCCATTTCGATATATGAGCATACAAAGGGGTCACAGGGTCGATTATTTACCAAATGATTAAGCGAAATAATAATTGACCGAACATTTAAAACAGCATATGCTAAGTACAGATCAAATTAATGCTTAATTAAACTTGCTAATAAAGAATTATTAGAATGATATATTAGCATGCATGTTGTCTATGTTTGGTGTTAGCTATTTAGCTATTCCATTCTAATGATGAAACGAAATATAATGAAATACATAATGTCTGAATAATGTTATTTTCTGGTCTGCTGAATATTTCACTGACGTCCGATTCATTCTATCATTTGAGAACATATTGACCAAGTGTCAAACAGCTTGGATCCTGATGGAACGCAGAGTTACTCGGCACCTCATCTAGATCCAGGCCTGTTTGCAAATACAATTCAAGAGGCATTTAGCAAGCTCAAATAACCGGTACAGGTTTATACACCGTGACTACTGTAGGTGTCATAACATTTTACACATTGCTAGACTAGTGTCCTTAGTACTGAACATTTCCCCCTCATATAAACGCCTGTTCAAGCATTTGAAAACAGAGTAGATCCAGATCAGACGGCTCCTATAGGAGCCGTCTGACCAGGATCTGCTCTGTTTGCTTTTGATATGGATCTGATTCTACAGTTTTTGTAAAAGCCAAACATGAACTTGAAAAGCTTAAATTATACAAACTTATCTAATACATATTCCCGTTTCTTACATGAATACGGAACAGGGAAAGGTTTAATTGATCTTGTTCCTGTGTTAACCATCCAGCTATTAAAGACTAGCCTCGCATTAGCAACAATCTAGTTTGGCATCCTAAGTGTTTAATACTCGGAACACATAATATCAAAATGTTGATCTAACTGGTTAGTATCAACTCTTCCCTCTTGCATATTCAAGCCACAAATAATGGCATCATGAATATTCATTAGCTTAATTTATTATTTATCATTGCATCTGCACACCAGATGCTTTGGGATTGGTAGAAACTGTACAGTAAAATTTATTATAATTAAATAAGCGAACTGGACAGATCCTGATCAGCTGGCCCCATTAGGGGTCATTTGATTACGGTCTACTCTGTTTGCAAAGGCATGCAAAATCATTTGTATGAGGGGAAATGTTAAGGCATTTTTGGTTTAACATTTAGCCTGCTATGGGCGGATGAGTGAATATCTATGCAAGTAGTTTGGATCTCGGCGTCTCATCAGGATCCAAACGGTTTGACACTCTGGTTGCATTTTTGTAGATTGTAAATTTGTACATTTGTAAATTGTTTATAGCTAGAAAGTTGAAAATCGAGTAGGTGAAAAATTCTGTAAAAATAATTTGCTCAGCAGGTTTAAGGTTAAGGGTTGTAGGTTTATATAATATGTAGTTGGTATCAAGAGGTTCTAAGGTATTAAATCAAAAAGACTCAGGGTTATTGCCCGTTTTTGGAGCTTTATTCATGTACAACCTTTTGTATAATCTTATTGAGTCAATAAACTGTTTTTATTTTCTTTCGTGTCTCATTCCCTGTTTAACGCTTTATCTCATGAATAATCATGAAAGGACTTTCACCCTGCATTAAGCAGTCACCTGCCTAACCTGTCTAAATTCTTCTCTACTGGAATTCAGGTTTAGTGTACATGTATTTAATGCCTTTTCAGAGTATACCCAAATCAGACGGCTCCTGTTGGAGTTGTCTGGCCAGGGTCTGTGCTGTTTGCTTATGATGTAATATAAAGCTGAATCTGCAGTTTCTGAAAATTTCACTTCACATAATGTCATTATAAATATTCAACTTTGCGTACAGAGTAGACCTAGATCAGACGGTCTATGTAGGAGCCTTCTGATCCGGAACTGTTCTGTGTGCTTATGGAATAATGTATATTATGATTCTACTATATCTGCTATGGCAAACCTGTCCCGTGTAAAAAGTGCATCTAGTTGATATTCATGATGGCATTATTTCTTACATAAATATTCATGGAGTAAAGTGTTAGTCTAATAGTTGCACCGATGAATCTGTATTTTAACCCTTTCACCGCCAATGTCGCAAAAATGCACCATGACAAATAGTATAGTCTCAGATCAGATGCCGCCTTATATTTTGTCTCAAACTCTATTTATATATATGTGCTTTATTCCTTTGACATTTGCATTTATTTATCTTATTTCTTTATTTTATCAAATGATTTAACAACATCGGTTTGCAGACGACAATTAGAAAGTTGGCGCCGAAAGGGTTAAAACTATCGAGAGTTCAACCCTTATCAAAAATCGGTAGTGCATTATGGATATATTAACTATGGCCTTCAGGCAGACTTGTATAAACAGTAAGATTTATAGGTATCGAGTTTGTCATTGTCACTCCCACTGGATGGGGTCTATAGGTTTGCACCCGCCCGTCAGTCTTACCTTTCTTCCATCCGTCCTGCTATCCGTCCTTCCAGACGATATCTCATGACTCGTTTGGGTTATCATTCTAAACATTCATGTGCGGGCCGCATTGAGTAGGCGAATTGACGCATTGTGCTTGTGTCTCTGTGACCTTGACATTGACTTTTAGTATTATTAAAACATTTCTGGAAATTTGTTCGGATGATATATCCTCAATCCCTTTGTTTAGGATTTCCAATTTTCTTCTGTGGGTGCATCTTGTGAAAGCGAATACTTTGGTGTCTCTGTGACCTTGACTAAGACATTGACTGGATACCAGTTTCAGATTGTCTGACATTTTGCCGGGTGATATATCATCAACTAATTGCGTTAGGATTTCCAAATGCCTTGTGTTGATGCATACTACATCTGTGTCCCTTTGAACTGAAACCTGATATTGACCTTAATGTTAGTAACAAAATGTCAAGGAAATTGTCTGGAGGATAACTCATCAACTGCCTGACTTCGAGTTTCCAATATTCTTGTTTAGACGTATCTTCGGATGTCTCTCTAACCTTTACCTTGGCGTTGGCCTCAATTTAAGTAAAAGTCTGCAACCCCTGTCCGGATGATATCTCCTCAACCACTTTGGTTATGGTTTCCAAATTAATTTGTGGATGTACGTTAGGAAATCAGAGTAATAAAATTTCTGAAGGGTGGTGATCCCCCCGAAAGCAAAATTTGCAACACAAAAAGAGAAAATTGCAGACTCGGTATTATTGAGTCTGTTCATGAGCAGTAATTGAAAGTGCAACACTGCTCACGCCCCCTAGCACCGGCTTAAGCGGTATTCAATTTTCAGAACAAAAAGTACTGAAATTCATGATCTCGAAGGATCAGAAGGTATAACAACACCGAGAATGAAGTACGTTTTACGGCCGCCATACAAGCACTCAACACCTGCTGTTGTAAAGATTATAAATTCTGAAGGGTGGTGATCCCCCGAAAGCAAAAATTGCAACACAAAAAGAGAAAATTGCAGATTCGGGCTTTTTGAGTCTGCTAATGAGCAGTAATTGAAAGTGCAACACTGCTCACGCACCCTAGCACCGGTTTAAGCGGTATTCAATTTTCAGAACAAGAAGTACTGAAATTCATGATCTCGAAGGATCAGAAGGTATAACAACACTTAAGTACTACTTCTGTGCCTCTGTGACCTTGACTAAACAATCAAAACAGGTATCTAAATGTTAAAACATGCATCCACTCAGATGGGCAGCTACCTTGAAAATGAATCAACGAATCTTCTTACACTGTATAAGGACCATTACCGAATAGTCCCAGGATTATCTAAAATATGACAGTGATACTATTTTATTTTGTAAACATGACCTGGTTTAGTCGATAATCAATAACATGATTAGCCCGGTTGCTGCTGCACGAATTTTGGTTAATCATTAGGCTCATCCCTTCGCTTGCTATTCACGTCAATATACCTACCTGTAAATAGTGAAGAACGAGATGAGACAGCTCCTGCAGAAGCTGTCTCATCTGGGTCTGCACTATTTACAAGTTGATTGTGCAACCAGTGCACCCCACAGCAGTCATTGCACAGCGAACTACTTGTACACAGTGAAGATATATGTAATTATACAACAGGGCATGTGTAAAGAAGAAGGAGAAATGTATTGTAAATTTCAGCAAGCGAAGGGTTAAGATCAGAATTCAGATGCAAAACATCAAGTTATAATTATTGTTCGGTGTGTTAGTTTTGCAATCATAGTCATCTTTAAAAAACAAAACAATCCGTTGTAAGACCAACGGGAATTAGAGTTACACAGTCTGAAAGCCCGGGAATACATTCTGAAAGCCCCGGTAATACATTCAAACGTGCCATAGGTCTTGATTTTCAATACAAACTTTTCACTGTCGAAGCATATGTATCTTGCATTGGACTCAACTGATGTAGTGCCTGGGTAATAGTACATGTTTGTATCTAGGTCACTCCATGGTATTACAGGAGGTATGCCACAGTCATAAAAAGATAAAAAAAAAAACTACAATAACTCGTCTGTTTCATTACGATTTACAATTACTTCACTTTGAACAATACTTAATTGCACTCATGAGAGAGAATAATTCATTTAACGCATGAGAGAGAATACTTCATTTAACGCACATGAGAGTGAGAGAGAGAGAGAGAGTGAGAGAGCGATCGACCGACCGACCGACCGACATATAGACAGACATACGAAAGAAGGAACGGGTAGATGGACAGTGGACAAACTCACAGACAGAATGACACACAGACAGAAACACAGACAGAAACAGACAGACATACAGTCAGACACACAGGCAGACAATTTTGTATGTAAACGTTGCCATTATTGGACTTACCGATGTCGAAACATATGGGAGGGGTGACTGGCACGCAGCGCTGGTTTGCTGTACATGGGTTTAAAGAGCACGTCCCTGCAACTTCCTGTGGAATATTCGAGATGCTATATTTGCATTTATATTCTACCCATTATAAATCAATCAACACCAAAAGTTGTACACGTTTTCATATCATTAAAATAATGTTTAACACATTTTCCAACAGTTTACAATATCTAGCTAAATATTAACGGGTATCTGAATACTGCTATATCTTTAAAAACTCCGACTTTTTAATAGACGAAACACGATAGCTGGATACAGTTTGTTTCATTTAAATTGATTTGTTTTGCATGCACTTTACCTCTGTATTTGCCATCGCTGTTGTTGTAGATTAGTCGGAGAAGGATACGTTTATTTACACTGTTTGTATGTTAGGGTGGGGATGGAATAAGTGTGAGGCTGGGCGCCCCAAGACCGGTTTAACCCCCAGTGACTTTTGTCACTGACCGTTCCAAGGCGGTACTTCCACCCCCCCCCCCTATTGTTTGTTTGTTTTGTCTTTGTGCGTCTCTTTATGTTTTTGATAGTTATGTACATTTGCTGTGTTTTCTTGTGTTGCTGTTCGGGCGGCTGTTTGTTCTGTAAGTGGTGTTTCTCGCATGACTCATGTTTGTACTTTTTCTAATTACTCTTATGAAATGACCCGGATAATAAATCAACGCTATCAGCAATGTATTCCTCTATAAACTTGGTATCTTGTTAACCCTTTCGGTGTAATTTCTAATTGTCGTCTGCTCTCCAATTTTGTTAATTCATTCGTTAAAATAAGGAAATAAGATAAATAAAATAAATAAATCCAAATTTCAAAGGAATAAAGCATATTTATAGAAATAGAGTAACAGCGATAATATCTTTGGTAGCAGGAGTTCTGGGTTGACCAGGACGGGGATCACGTATTAAGTCAGTTTTACCATATTTGGGTTTTGTGACACCTGAATCTGACACTGCGGATGTACGATATGTCGGGACTTAACTTTTTAGCACAGTCTCTAGTTCTATATTTATGGTTTATCAAAATTCCTACATATGTCAATATATGTCATCATTCCTACATATGTCATTATAAACACCAGCTAATACATACACACAGTGCCATAAATATCCAACAGGGAAAGAGGGAATTAACAAAGTCTGGCATGGAAAATGACTTACCTTAGGCCAGTCTCCGATATCAACGTACACATACCCCGTCGAGTATACCATGTCCCAATCTACCTCGTAGAGCGTCAGAGCGTTTAACTCGCACACCATGTGCTCCATCATGTGATTAAATGAATTACACTTTTTTACCAGAAGGCATTCCAAAGCACATTCTCCCAATGTAAGCTTGTGCAAACATGATATCATATGATTTTCTAATTTCTTATTCATCTGTGCTACTTCGTTCGCTGCAAATTTACTGCATTTTTGTAACCAGACGGTCGTTAGTGCATTCATAAAGTGTAATAAATATAATACCTCCATGTTCGCTGCAACAAAATGATGCCAGTAGATTATATGTGTAAAGGTAAAACATTCTGAAGAATAATCTCTTTGTATTTCCACCAATCCTACGTTGTGACCACTTTTAGAACTACATGTGTTCCAAAGAGAGATCATAACACACAGGATTTTGTGAAGAATCGGACGATTTTAGTATTTACCCTTTCGCCGCCAATGTCGCAAAAAATGCACAACGACAAATAGTGCAATTCCAGATTACACGCCGCCTTCTCAAACTCTATTTCTATATATGTCCTGTATTCCTTTGTTCTTATTTCCTTATTTTACCGAATTATTTAAAAATAATTGGATTGCAGACGACAATTAGAAAGTTGGCGCCGAAAGGATTAAATACGCACTTTTATCTATTTTCTTTGGTTATATGCAAGATATATATCACCAGTACCACCACAGAGTCATGGCAGTCTCAAACCTTGCTCACACTTTAGATGATTAAAATTCTCAAAATATGTGACGCTCGTCTTGGCCCTTTTATACTTGTTTTCTAGAATTCGAGATTCTCATTAACACATTACAGTCATGTTAAGCGAGGTAATTGTCACGGAGCTCTATTTAGGTATGAATAAATGATATGTTTCGTACAGTCTTGACTATTTCTATGAATATCTTGACAGAATATGCCTCGTGAATATTAATAACAGGAATAGTGACTATATAAAGTATTAACTGCTTAAATCGCCTTCCTACGCATTTGCAAACAGAGTAGATACAGATCTATGAAGAAACAATTTAGCACTCGGGATGTATTGTGCGGTGTGCTGTTAGAGTCGTCCGTCGTTTATCTCTATTCACCATGCGATACGCCGTGGCCGTTGTGTGTCGCCATAAACGTGCGGTATGCTGTATACGTCATTAATCGTGGCGTGTGCTGTTCGCGTCGTTTGTTGTTTGTTGGTATTCATCGCGCCTTACGCTGTATGCGTCATTTACTGTGTGGTATGCTCTGTATGCCTCCTCCCCCATGCGGTGTGATGTATGCATCATTCCTAGCGTGGTATGCTTTACGCATCATCCTTCGTGCGATATGCTCTATGCATCCACTGTACGATATGATGTATGCATCATCCATCGTGTAGTATGATATATGCGTCATTCAGTGCGCAGTATGTTGTATGTGTCATTCATCGTGTGGTATGCTGTATGCGCCATTCATCCTTTAGATGACCTAGAGAATCAGACCAACACAATCTGTGGCTTCGGAGGTCAAAATCTACTGTTTGTCTAGACCTAGCTGGATAAAATTGTACGAGAGTCAAATAGCACAAAAGATTTGCTGGTATAAGTCATTTGCATAAATGGGTTTATCAAACAGTGCAGACCCTGATCAAAGACCTCCTTCAGAAACCCTCTGATCTTGTTCTACACTGTTTTCCTGTCCTGTACAAACAGTTGTACACATTTAGTATCCACTTGTATTTATATTTTCTTGCGATTTTGTTTTTAAAAATATCGGTGTGGAAATGTTTCATGTATTTCCCCCGTACTTTTAAATTATGACGCCATTTAAAAGATGACGTCGCTTGTTTACCTCTTCCGTTTATTTTAAAATCATTTAGTCTTGGCAGACATCGTTATTCATGTTGTGAAGTTATCTGGAGGGGGGATTGTATTTACATTTTGACTTTGGTGAAAGTAGGATAAGGGCGATGTTGGGTACCCATAAACCAGGTTTAAGCCTCCAGTAGCCTTTTCTGGCTACTCACCATTCCAAGGCGATACTCCTGCTTTCAGCCTATGGTCAACTTTGTTGTTTAATATGCCTAATGTATAATGTTTTCGTCTTGATATGCGTCCTGTTATGGTTTGTCTTGTGGCTGTGCCGTTTCTTGTTTGATAGTGTTTGGCGCGGTGTCATTTCGTATGTGGCTCTCCCTGTTTGACTATATTTCCATATTTAGCATCCAACCTTATACATTTTCATGTACAGTATGGTCTGGGTCAACTCCGTTTGCGAACATGTGAAAACGCCTTTGTATGAAGTACAGTAAAATCCCACTAAACCGGACGTTCAAATTTAGTATTAATATAACTGTGAGACAGGTGGCATGTTAAATGCAGTATGAAAGTCATGCAGAAGGTTCACAGAGGAGCTTTCTACACACCTTTTATCCTGCACTAAGCAGCCATCAGTGTAACAAGTTAATATACATATAATATTCTTTATTAAAATACTGGTTTAGAAGGGTTCAGTGTACGGGGTTAAATGGCTCTTTTATCCAGCGCGTTATGGAATTGGGTCGTATAATCAGTACACAGGTATCATTGTTCAAATTATGTAAGGAATGGATTATTTATAAATGAATGTTGGTGAATGGATTGACTTTAGATTTTGGAAATGTATAAACTTAAAACACGAGTGTTCATAATTATTGTTTCGATTATAATCTTTATGTCTACTATTGGTTTGAAGCGGTTTTCAATGTTAACCCTTCTCTTGCTCAATTTTAAAATACATTTCTCCTTCTTAACCCATGCCCTGTTGTATAGTTACATATATTTTCACTGTGTACACGGAGTTCGCTGTGCAATCACTGCTGTGGGATGCACTGGTTGCACAATAAACTTGTAAATAGTGCAGACCCTGATGAGACAGCTCCTGCAGGAGCTGTCTAATCTGGGTCTTCACTATTTACAGGTAGGTATATTGACGTGAATAGCAAGCGAAGGGTTAAGTGTACGTGAGTAGAGATGGGCAAAGGTATACAACATTTATTTCGGCTTGGGCTTATACATAAGTACTAGGCGTAATTGCTGTGACGTCATTTAATTTTTCCATCTATTAGATCAACCGAGGTTCATTCCATTGATCTTGATCTTTTGGTGTCTTTGGGCAAGATATTACAACGGGTCTGTTTATAACATTTATTTTTATTCCTTTTAAAAAGAAATTATATTTTATTACAAAACAAAACCAAACTAGCCAACCAACTTACAAACCAACCAACCAACCAACCGACAAACCAACGAAATAAAACAAACATCATTCGATTTGACCAAATTTAATAGAAGCATTGTTTACCGACTACATAGTACACACGACATATATTTCATTTGATTAAACTGCCAACGGTTTTAAAGACTTAAGTCGCTGCGTGGAGAGGTTTAAAGACAGTAGTTACTGTGGGAAGAGTTTTATGCCTGGCGTCCACTACAACGCCGAAGCCTTGCCGAAGGGTTGCAGAATGAATTTTGCTCGATTCGGGAACCATTCCGGATCAGCTTTGTATTCGGCATGCATTCCGCAAGTATTCGGGAAGTGGCTTACGAAGCGTTGCGGAACAGACGCCGAAGTGATGCAGAATCATGCCGAAACCTTGAGAATTACCTCCCGAATGCTTCCCGAATGGTTTCCGATCGTGCGGAAAGGTTGCGGAAAGGTTGCGGAACCGTTGCAGAACATGCGAATCGTTGCAGAAATAAGGCCGAATTGCTGCCGAATTGAGAGTCTGGGTATATAACGATGTCGCATTTTTGTGTTTTGGAATGGAAAAGATTTGTCTCATTGGAGTGAAAAAGATGCTCCCCCTATATTTAGACTAGACTCGTTCGGATGGAGCGGATGGTTACCTCCGGCTCCCAACACCTAATTGGTAGTGGGTCGGATTACATGGCTTCATTATCATGTAATAAACACTGACAGTTCCTTTACGTCCGGATGAACCTTCTTATGCTTGCTTTATATTAATACCCCTTTTTAAACTGTAAGTATTACCTTCTCCTCCTCTTCATGCATGGTGTCGTAATATTTCAATATGTGACTGGGGATTGCTTAAAAACCTCTCATACTTAATTGAGAAAGATTCATTTGCACACAGCCTTATACTACAAAATAAGTAATTGTGTACATGAGAATTAATGTAAATAAATATTGACATATATCTATTATAGCTATAGATGTGTTGCAAAATAACAAACTCTATGGACCCTGTCTGGGTGGGTCAAACACGAATCCCTTTTTCAAAATATCCACTGTTTGCAAAAGACAATTACACTCTTTGCAATTATACTACTTGTAAAGGATACACACACATCTATATATTAATATTAATACAAACTCTGTAGACCCTGATTGGGTTGGGCTCAAATACACTCTTAGCAAGTACTTGGGAAGAGCACACACAAACGTACGCACACACATACATCTACATATAAATGTTTCCTCTCATGTGTTTTATTTCGTTTTCGTCAAAACAAAAAACATAATTACGAGTATAAGGGATTGATTTTATACATGCTATTTTAAGCTATTTATAATAGGTAGCAAAAATGAGATGTGTTATATTTATAGCTATTCCTGTTCTTTATACATGCATTTTATCCATAGGTAGTTAGTAATGGAATGTAGTTTGTTAAGAAACTATTGTTTTAGTCGATAAATAACTTCTAGCTTATGTTAAACAAGATGTTTTGTAACATCCGACTATAAGTAAAGTTTCTTGTATATTGTATTTTATATCTCGAAATCCTTTCGTCAATATGACGACCGTTTTTTTGTTTTACAGATATAAGGTTTGCTGACAATAGCGTCTTCTGAGACTATTCAGGCCCCAGTTTCACGAACATTCTTAAGTAATAACTTAGCTAAGCCTGTTACTTAAAAATATACCAGAGCATAAATTTTCATAAATTAGTGTTTATTTTGTAAAAACAAATTGAAAGACGTTTGCTTAATTGTCATTTTAAGAATACATATTGTATTTGATAATAATTGAGGGCGATCTAAATCAAAAACAGTATTTATGAATTTGTAACAGACGTTTGGTTTAATTAGATATTACATGCACAAACGCATATTTTCTGTTTAAAAAATATAACATAATGTCTATAAGGATTCTGCTTGGATAAAATTATTTCACTTATCTTCTCTATATGTGAGTGTAATACCCCCAATAAGTTAAGCCTGATATTAAGTATATCAATCGTTCATAATTCGGCATATCTTCCGCGTGGATTCGGGAACCCTTCCGCGTCTTCGGGAAGCCTTCGGGAAGCATTCCGCATCGATTCGGCTTCATTCTGGAACCACTCGGGTAGATAGGAGATCCCGAAGCCTTGCAGAATGACCCCGAATCTACCCCGAAGCCATCGCGAAGGGTTCCCGAACGTCCCGAAGGGTTCCAGAAGGGTTCCAGAAGGTCCCGAAGCCTTCCCGAATAAAAGATTCGGCGTCCAAATTTTAAAACTTTTAAAATTTGGATGCCGAATCTTTTTCGATCCCGATCAGTTCCCGAATCACCCAGAAGAGTCCCCGAGGGGTTCAGGAAAGACGCGGAAGGGTTACCGAACATTCCGAAGGCATGCCGAATCATCCAGAATCTGCGATATCCACATTCGGGAACCCTTCGGGAATCATTCGGCGTCCTAGTGGACCCCTGGTCTTAAAGACAGTAGTCGATGTGTGGAGAGGTATAAAGACAGTAGTTGCTGTGGGGAGAGTTTTAAAGACGGTAGTCTTTGTGGGGGAGAGTTTTTCTCTAATATATTGCCAATGATACGATTGTCTCTTAAGCGCCTTTTCAATCATTTGCAAACATAGTAGACACCGATAGGAGTCGACTGATCGTAGGTGATGAATTGTATGCTAATTCTAGGACAGAGAAAAGGTTAAAAGGCAAGGGTTTGAAACTTGTGTAACCGAAAAGAGTTTTACATTTTTGCACTTGTTAGCATTCATACGATGTAAAGTACTACTCAATAGGTATTGCTTTTGAAATATTTATGTGACTTGTGTATAAGTGGTCTAATGCATTGCCTGTCAATAACTATACACAGCTATTTTGCGGTAGGTCGGTGGCTCTACCTGGGTGTTCTGTGCAAAAACAAAAAAATCCGGGGTCTTTATCTACCTGACATATGACTGAAATACTATTAACGCGCCATAAAACACGTTGGGTTGGCTTTAAAAAGCGGATATTCTGTCCAGTATTACCGTAAATCATTACTGTATGTAACCCTTTACTCAGTAAATACACCTTTCTACGCCTTTGCAAACAAAGTAGACCAAAACAATACAGTTCCTGTAGGAGCCGTTTGATTAGGGTCCGCTGTATTAAGATACTATTCTACAGTTTCTGTCATAGCTTAAAATAGCCTGTGTCAATGTGCATTATTATAACGAATTAATCTAAGTGATATTAATTACGTCATTATTTCTTATATGACTATTCATAGAGGAAAGGGTTAATCATATTGTATTATGTTACCTTGCATTGTGTTACAATACACTGCATTACATGGTACAGTAAAACCTCTCTATAACGACCACTAAACTACATTTAGTATTTTGTGTTAAAATCAGATGGACGCTTAAAGCAAGGTGAAAGTAAAACAAAACGCTCCAATAGGAGCGTTCTGTTTTATTTTCACCTTGCTTTAATTAAAGCAACCACCTGCCTAAATACCAATTAATTAACACATTTTAATGGTCGCTATAGAGACGTTTTACTGTATTGCATTGTATTGTATTGTACAGTAAAGTCTCGCTAATATGACCCCTCAATATAGTTCCGGATTTCTATAACAGGCGATATATTAATGCAGGACCTAAGCTTTCCGTATCACTTTTACCCGCATTAAACAACCACCTGCTTTAACAGTCTCAATGCGGTGGGTTTAGAGAGATTATTCTGCATTGCTCTTAATTGTATTGTATTGTATAGTATTGAATTTATTGCATTGCATTGCATTATACCGTATTGTATTGTATCACATCGTATTGTATTGAATTGCATTACCTTGCATTGCATAACATTGCATCACATCACATCACATTGCATCATACCACATATCATATAATATTGTATTGTAGTTTTGTATTTTACTGCATTGTATTGTTTTTTGAATGGTACTATTTTGTATTCTATTGAATTGTATTGCATTGTAATGTATTGCATTGCATTGCAATTTTTAATTGTTTTGTATTGGTTTCTTTTGTAATTGTAATTGTATTGCACTGCATTGTATTTGTTTTAATTGTATTGTAAACTCTTATTGTTTGACTTGGTAAATGCTAATGGAACGTTTAATATATTATTTAGTTTATAACTGATTGTAAGAACAAACGGCACCATGAACATTTATTACCAGAGTGTTTATTACAGTGTATGAAAAGAGCATATAGTTGAACTTCGATATCTCGAAGTTCAAGGGATCGTATAAATCAATCCAAGATAACAGAATTTCGAGTTATCTGATTTCTATTCTGAACAATTTCTCAAGTTCACAACTTAATGCAGGTCGAAAGTAATGCTGAAAGCTCCTGTAGGAGCTCTCATAATTACTTTCGTCACATGTTTCTAGATGTGCGTATTGATACAATTCAGAACAATTCTGCATTGTACACAACCGAACTTTAGTTCGAATTATCCCAAAGGTCGAGTTATTCGAGTTCGATATATCGAAGTTCAACTGTATTTCAAAAATGTTCTATTATATTCTATTCTAAGAAATCTAAGTTTTTCCGCATTCCCTTTAAATATTACGTCACTGGATAAATTCCAATACACAGAATACATATTTTCAAAGAACTACTTGCAACGACCCAGAAGTGAACGCATCGAGGGGCCGAAGTCATATGTCAGACAGATCATTTTCCGTAACTTTATGTTAAATCATTATATCTCCTATAGGCAGTGGCGCTTGATAGACACCGCCTTCGTTTTACTTATATCTTACGTACTATTTTATATTTACAATAGTTATTTATAGAAACCTATTTACGACCCGGCGCCAAACCCTTATCAAACGGCACTGTATATAACAACTATATGATAAAAAAAAACCTGCTGCAGACCTTTCTTTAGCTTCTTTTTTAAAGGAAACCAACTTATTTATAATATGACCGATACCATTTTGTAAACATGGCCTGGTTAAGTCAAAACTCAATAACAGCATGAGCAAGGTTGCTGTTGCATGATTTTGAAGGAATCCATATCAAGATATATACTAGATACAGTTTCTTAACCCTTTCGCTGCCAAAAACTGTCGTCTGCTAACTTTGTCGTCTGCTACAAAAATTTCATTATTTTGGTTTTCTTCATTTTTGTTTCAAAAACATGGTACCAGTAACAAACAGTTTGGATCCTGATGAGACGCCGGGTTACTCGGCGTCTCATCTGGATCGAAACTGTTTGCATAGGTAATCACAGATCCGGCATTGGCAGCGAAAGGGTTAAGCGGTCATTTCGTTTATTAACATATATAGGAGTCTTAAAATCGTTGATTGCTTACTGCACGGCAAAAACTAATGCAGAAAGCTCCTTAAGGGAGTTTCTGTAATACCCTTGGTTTGAATTAAGCTACAACCGGCCTAAAAGTCCCACGGATAGATTTCTTTTTGATGGCCGCTTAACCCATTACCTCATATGCTGTTTTTAGATCCTATCTCTTTAAATAAATCTACCAAAAAGAGCATCAACTAGAGAAAAGGAAACGTTTAGAATGTTGTAGTTTGAAACCATTGTGATAAATAGAGGAGCATATATAGGAGCTAATGTTCTATCTATCACAATGATTTCATACATTGACTTTTGCAGAGGTGTCAAAAGTCGTCAATACGAGGGAATGGGACAAAAGTCGTCAATATGAGGGAATGGGTTTAGACAGATTCTACAGTATTGAAATATTTTATCATACCCTATAATGGTTGCAATTTATTAGTGAAAAATAAAACAAATAAAAATATTAACCCTTTAATTCATGAATATTTATGTAAGAAGTAATGACACCATACATATAAATTAGATTAACTATATTAATAGCAGATAGACACCAGCATGTTTGGCTATGGCAGAAGCTGTAGAATCATATTTATTGTATCAAGAAAATAATGCAAAACCCTTATCAGACGGTTCCCAAAAGGAGCCGTCGGTTCCTTGTCTTTTCAAAGACGTAGAAAGTCGTATTTATGAAGGAAAGTGTTAAAGATTTGATACGTTGGCTAAAGTTACTGAACACTAGATACAGTTTAACTTCGATATCTCGAACTCGGATAACTCGAACATCGGATAACTCGAACAAAGTTCAGTCCTTTAAAAACTAACAATACAGAATTGCTCTAACATGTTACAGATATCGAGAAACACATGTGACACCTTAATACTGGTCTAAGGTAATGCTGAAAGTTCCTACAGGACCTGTATTAAGCTGTGAACTCGAGGCATTGTTCAGATAAGAAAAATGATAACTCGAACATATGTTATCTCGAACTAATTTGTATAGTCCTTTGAAGTTCGAGTTATCGAAGTTCAACTGTATATCCATCTCTGTTATAAGATGATATTCTATGATAGTATTGGATTGGATCCAGTTATGGATATACAAAATGATTTGAAACAAGTGTATTTATTTCACAATACGAGTATAATAATGCTAAAAATAAAAGACAATATATGCATAAACGTAACTTGAAGTCAACATGTATAGAAAATTGAAAACTGTCTCATTGACCTTTACCTTGCTGCGAGCGAATGTGTGGTTATCTATTCAGAATGAAGCCAGATGAGAAAACAAGTACAGTATACCTTGGTTATCCGAAACCTTTTGCATCCGACAAACTAATCTATCCGACAGCAATGTTTGGTCCCGAACATTTCCTTCTTTGTTCTGTGTAATTAAAACCTTGGTTTTACGGATCCTCGCGTAACCGTTATCCGACACTGTTTGGAGGTCCCAATGTGATAATTGCGGCATTTTTCACACCTGCGTATCCGACGTTGACGGTTTAATGAATTGGGACCACCTATAACTGAGCAATTATCGCTTTCGCGACATTTTGGGTACAGGCTAGATCCATAATTACAGGTTATAATCGTTGTGATCACACACTTAATCCGTGTAATAGAAAACATGTATAGTTGTTTGAATAACGTTAGGTGTAAACTCGATCTGAAATAAAATGTACTTCACTTGTTCAGCCAGATCTAACTGTTGCAAACAATTTGCATACAGATGAGATGCAGAATTGCTCGGCGTCTCATCTGGATCCAAATTGTTAGACACACTGATATATATTTGGGTAATTACATAAACTTACATAAACCCGCTCATCCTAAAATAAATTTTTTTCGAGCGAAACTGACTTGTTGATAGGATGTCAAATTTCGCGTAAGGGAGAAAAATGTTAATTGCCTCTTGGCCTGTCACAAACCCCTAATCCGATTAAAATTTGCTGTGTTAAAACAATAAATATGACTGTCGCTGTTTTCAAAAAATGAAATGTCACCGTTTTCAGAAAATGAAAGGTGACATGTGATGTCGCGTGTGATTTTTTGGGGTTTTAAATTTAATTTGATTGGTCAAAGAGTACACACCCTTTTCTACATTAGCATATAACCTCCAACCCCGCTCTGAGTCAGGGTTTAGATTTCTAATGATGTTTGTTTTTCATAAACACCTGACGCCATGCAATTAAAGTAACGTGCACACAAACTTCTCAACACCCCATATTGGCACATTTAACAGGTAAAAGAGTTGAAAGGATTATCAGGCCATCGATTGTAATCTTCCCCTTAGGCCAATGTCAACGCTTGTTTATTTCGTTCACTTCCGACATAACGAAATACACCGACGCGGCCAATCTATGCACTTTCCCAACATAACGGACGTTTCCGAAGCGGTCACGATATTTCGATCGACGATTTCCGTAATGTCGGAAAGTTACGATGCGCAGCCTCCATTTTGACAGCTGAGTCATCTCAAAGTGTGTATTGGGTTTGCAAACTTTTCAATGCTGGCCGTCTAATGGGGTTGAAATATAGGGTTTGGGGTGAAATATGGCGTATGTTTCATTGCGATATTCAATCATATTATAAGGTATTTACAAAAAAAATAAATATATCGGCGACACAGACCACCGGCGTTATATCGGATACCTCAGTAAAACGGTCCTCGGTATAACAGAGTTCCAGTGTGCATTTATTTTCATAAACTTTCAAAATCGCTGCACTCATTTTTCCTACGACATTTACGTAGCGTGCAGAATGTTAACATTTGATTCTAATGGGTTTCATGCCGAATGTAAATAAATATCAACAGTCATTGGTTGTGGTCGTATATTTCTCTTCCGATTTTGAACACCCGACACACCGATGCATCCGACAGTTTCAGGCGGTCCGAAGGTATGTCGGATAACCAAGGTTATACTGTACCTAGGCGTTAGATAGAACCTGTTTGACACACTGATTGTAGTTTGGTACAAAAACTGATTATGGATTGAATTCTGAAAATGTTCCGGATGAACATTTGTACAAATGTAATTAATTCAGCTAGCTAAATGTTAATATAAGGTCAAGCTTCATTACGTTGTTGAAACGTACATCACATCAATTCATATAAGCAAACACATAAAATGTTTAGCTAATTTTAGACATTATAAACACTGTCTGGAAATGGTAATTATATACAGATACAAATGTAATGTGATCAGATCTTTTCTGCAGTTCAGCAATACATCGTAAACAACAAAAGGAAATTATTGTGAATCAGAAACTCAGGTATAATTATATACAGTAAAACCTCTCTTAACCGGCCGTTAAAACTAGAATGAATATCGGTCTTGGAGACAGGTGGCTGCTTAATGCAGGGTGAAAGTCATACAGAAAGCTCAGGAGCTTTCTGCATGACTTTCACCCTGTATTAAGCAGCCACCTGCCTAAAAGTATCTAAATTCTTATCTACTAGAATTCCGGTTAAGAGAGGTTTTACTGTATATATGTATCTACTCAACTGGACAATGTAACTTATTATTGGCACGAAATGGTTTGTATCCGCCTCAGATTTTCACTCTTTGTTCCAATCTTATTATTCTGTTCATTTCTCTTTTCTTGTGAAGTAGCATATGCCAAAGAGAGGAGTTTAGCAAGCTCCCAGCTTTCATCCCAATTATCCTTAGAATTAATGCACATTTATGCATGTTGTAAAATGCAGAAATGAAATATATTCAAACCAAGAACAACCGGTTAGAACCACTGACCTACCGTAATCCACCTGGAAGGCCCACACATAAAAATCCAAATTCCAAGACTGGGTATTGTACCAGTATAAGCATTCATATTCCTATATGTGCTGCTAGTCACTATCTCAATTTAATGAACTGACCATTCCAATGCGGTACTACCATCTTGTATGTCTGTTTTATCTTTGTGCGTCTCTTGATGTTTTTTATAGTTATGTACATGTGCTGCTTCCTTGTGTTGCTGTTCGGGTGGCTGTTTGTTCTGTATGTGGTGTTTCCTGCATGACTCAGTTTTGTACTTTAAATGAGCTGACATTTATGGCAAAGTATAAGAAATGTGTGACCCGCACATAGTTTGTGAACCATTTTATATACAATAAAACCTCTTTATAACGGTCACTAAATTGTGTTAATTAGCTGGTATTTAGGGCAGATGGCTACTTAAAGCAAGTTGAAAGTAAAAGAGAACGCTCCTATAAGAGCGTTATGTTTTACTCTCACCTTGCTTTAAGCAGTCACCTGCCTTTAACACGAAATACTTGATGTAATTAAATGGCAGTTATAGAGAGGTTTTACTGTAATATCTGTAATCCGAATCATCAAACAAGTATTATTACTTATCTTTAAGAAGGTGGCAGCTTAATGCATGACGGAAGCCATGCATTAATCTCTAATAGGAAATTAACTACAGACACCTGCTTAAAAGGTTCTAAATTATTCTTCACTAAAATTCTATTTAACGAGAATTAGCTGCGTGTATTGTTTTTTTTGTATTTTATGTTTTTATATTGGATGGACTTTGAATTTGAGCAGATAGTGAACGAATGTAAACACCATGGTTTATAGATCAAGCAATAGCATGCATGGTTTATAGATCTTACAACAACATGCATGGTTTATAGATCTTACAGCAACATGCATAGTTTAACATGCAACATGCATAGTAGACATGTATAGTCTATAGATCTTGCAACAAATGCATGCTCTATAGATCTCACAACATGCATGGTTTATAGATCTTACCACAAAATGCATGGCTTTTAGATCTTACAACAACATGTTTATTCTATAGATCTTGCAACAACATGTATGGTCTATAGATCTTGCAACAACATTCATGGTTTATAGATCTTACAACACATGTATGGTCTATAGATCTTACAACAAAACGCATTTTCACCTTATTTTTCAAAATGTTAATATTAAAAACCGTCGAGTTTAGAGTTCCATCATTTTCGAGTCTAAAGGATGTTATTAAACGTTCAGAGTCTAAAGTTAATGAATTCGTTTATGTAATCGGTTTTCATGCTTTGGCAAACAGAGTGGACAGAGATCGGACGGCTCTTGTAGGAACTGGATTATAAAGATATAATTATACACATTTTACCAGGGCCAACATATGTCTTGTTCATATGCAATTATAATCATTAAGCTAATTAATATTCCTACATATATTATGTATGTATAAAGGCTCTATTTACCACAAACCATTTCCCCCGTTTTAGTATATGCTCCCTTTCAGTAGATGTATTCAAATGAGGTTGGTGTAAAATAAAGCCAACGAAGGAATGTGTTATTCCAAATACTGTTGAAAATCAGTTGTTTTCCGGTTGGAAGAGAATATAGCTGAAATAGATCAATGAGAATAATTTCCAAACTGTTGCAATCCTTTACCTAGCTATATGGACACACATTCACGCAGATAGACAGTGGAAAACAGTATTAGAGGAACTTGTATGTTCTGACAAATATACATACGAACAGACAATGGTAACACTGTGAGAGGAGTTGGTATAAATGAACACACACATACGCACGAACTGACAATGACAATACAGTAAAACCTCTCTACAATGACCACTAAATCGAATTAATTAGTTCGTATTTTGGGCAGATGATTGCTTAAAGCAAGGTGAAAATAAAACAGAACGCTCCTATAGGAGCGTTCTGTTTTACTTTCATCTTGCTTTAAGTATCCACCTGCCTTTAACACAAAATACTTGATGTTATTTCGTGGTCGTTATAGAGAGGTTTTACTGTACTATTAAAGGAGTTTGTATAAATGTACACCCATACAAACGGAAGTCAACTGCAACACTATATGCTCCCAATGTAGCGAAGATGTTAAACAATTGTGCAGAGTGATTGTTTATGCAATCGACGTCATATTTACATACAAAATAATCCATTTGAAGACCATTGGGAATTAGAGTTACACATTCTGAAAGCCCCGGGAATACAGTCGAACGTGGTATAGTACCTGATTTTCGATACAGCCTTTTCACTGTCATGACATATGTATCTTGCTTCGGATCCAACTGATGTAGTGCCTGGGTAATAATACATGTTGGTATCTACGTCATTCCTGTGTACAACAGGAGGTATGCCACAGTCTTAAAATGATAGAAAATAAATAACAACTCGTCTGCAAACATGTTTGATTATGACAGACAGTGGCAGAGAGCGAGACAGACAGAGACATAGATCACATACAGACAGATAGACAGACAGTCATAGAGAGACAGATGCAGAGAAACGGAGAGAGTGAGAGTGAGAGCGAGAGATAGATAGATAGATAGATAGATAGATAGATAGACAGAGACAGACAAGGATACAGAGCGAGAGAGATAGAGTGAGACAATGAGAGAAACAGAGAGAGACAGATACAGTGACAGTGACAGAGAAAGACAGAGAGAGACACAGAGAGACACACAGATACACAGAAAGAAACAGAGAGAAAGAGTCAAAGAGACAGAGAGAAAGAGATAGAGAAAGGGAGAGATGCATAGAGAGAGAAACAGAGAGAAAGAGAGAAAGCCAGACATAGTCAACGACATACAGAAAGACAGAGACAGAGACAGAAAGGAGACGGAGCGATAGAGAGAGACAGACAGACAGAGAAAGACAGAGAGAGAGACAGAGAAAGACACAGATAGGCACAAAGACTCCGAGAGACACACAGAGAAAGAGGCAGATATACAGAGAGAAAGAGAGAGAGAAATAGAGGGAGAAAGAGAGAGATAGATAGATAGAGACAGAGACAGACAAGGACACAGAGCGAGAGAGATAGAGGGAGACAGAGACAGAAAGAGAGAGACAGAGAGAGACACATATACACACAGAGACAGAGAGAGAGACACACAGAGAAAGAGAGAGAGAACGGGAGAGAAAGACATAGAGAGAGAGAGAGACGAAAAAGAGAGACATACAGGCAGACAGTGACACAGAGAGAGACAGAGACAACGATCAAAGACAGACAGATAGACTTATCGGCTGCATTTGACACTATCGATCACGAGACATTGCTAAAGCGCCTTGAAAAAGACTTCGGAATCATTGGGAAACCCCTTGAGTGGATGACCTCCTATCTAAATGACCGCTATCAAATAGTGTCAGTAGATGGGGAGTTGTCCACCCCAGTGAATATTAAATATAGCGTGCCACAGGGATCGGTCCTTGGACCAAAAAACTACATCATGTACACAAAACCTGTCGGCTCAATCTGCAGAAACCATGGGCTAAAGCACCATTTTTATGCCGATGACTCGCAATTATACCTGTCCTTTAAGCCCAAAGACATTTCCTGTCAACAAGAAGCTTTATCACGAGTTGAGATCTGTCTCAACGAAATAGTCTCTTGGATGCACCAGAACATGCTGAAGCTCAATACTGACAAAACTGAGGTCATCCTGTTTCATGCAAAAAACACAGTAGTACCTGAAGACATTCATGTGCAAGTAGGCCCCTCTAAGATCAAACCGTCTTTGTGTATAAAGAATCTCGGTACATGGCTCGATTCACAAATGGATATGGCATCACACATCAATTCGGTGTGTAGGTCTAGTTATGCGCAGCTCCGACGAATAGGTCATATAAGAAAGTACCTCTCACCTGATGCTACCAAGACTTTGGTGAACTCTCTGGTTACATCAAAAATAGACTACTGCAACTCATTGCTGCATGGAATTTCAAAAAACACACTGCAGAAACTTCAAAGAGTTCAAAACACAGCAGCCCGCATCATAACCAGGACTCCTCGATATGATCATATCACGCCTGTTTTGAGAGAACTTCATTGGCTTCCGGTCAAACATCGCATTGAATTCAAAATTCTGACACTTACGTATAAAGCCATGCACAATGAATCCGCCAAGTACATTGTCGACATGCTTGACGTGTATCGGCCCCGCAGAGAATTAAGGTCAGCAAGTAGCTCCTTGTCGTTGGTTGTACCAAAAAGTCGTAAGGTAAAATACGGTGAGAGAAGTTTCATGAATGCAGCTCCAAAACTCTGGAATGCTCTGCCATCAGGCATTAGAGATGCAAGCTCACTGGCATGTTTCAAAAGATCTCTGAAAACACATTTCTTCAACATATACTACTAGGACAGTTTAGGAAAAGTAGCTTATAATCATCAATTCTCATACCTTACGATTCCTTTGCCATTGCAGCCCTTGGGATATGCTGTAGGAATCAATCTCTCATTGACCGAATAGATAATCATGTGGTTCCTACCGGTCAGTGATTTCATATTTATTGTATATCATATTTATTGTATATATATTGCTTATAATTCACCGACTTGGTATAAATAATCATGTGGTTCCTACCAGTTGGTGATTTTATACTTATTGTATATTTATTGCATATCTTTTATTGACTGGGTGGATAATCATGTGGTTCCTACCGGTTAGTGGTTATACATTTATTGTATATCTATTCCACATCTTTCATTGACCGGGTGGATAATCATGTGGTTCCTACCGGTTAGTGATTTTATATTTATTGTATATATTTTGCATACATTTCATTGACTGGATGGACGATCATGCCGTTCCTTCCGGTTTATGATTTCATATCTATTGTATATCTTTTGTATATCCTTCACTGACCGTCCGGTCAGTGATTTTTATATTTATTGCATATCTATTGTAAATCTTTCATTGTCTGGATAGATAATCATGCGGTTCGTTCCGATTATTGATTTCATCCATGTACAGCGCTTTTGAACGCACATATCCCGTGTGAAAAGAGCGCTATATAAATGTGGTATAATAATAATAATAATAATAGACAGGGAGACAAATAGACAGAGAGAGACACACACACAGAAACAGTGACAGAGACAGATAAAGACAGAGACAGACAGAGAGAGACACAAATATACAGAGAAACACAGATGGAAAGAGACAGAGAAAGAGATATAGAGAAAAAGGGAGAGACAGAGACAGATACAGACAAGGAGACTGAGCGAGAGAGATAGAGAGACACACACATAGACAGTAGCACAGAGAGAGACATAGAGACAGAGATCACAGACAGACATATATACAGACAACCATAGAGACATATACAGAGAAACAAAGAGAGAGAGTGTGTGTCAGAGAGAGACACACACATACACAAACAATAAAATAGACACAGACAGAGAGAGACGCATAGACGGACATACATAGAGACAGAGAAACAAACAACGAAAAAGAAAGAGAAACATAGAGAGAGAGTACGTGAGAGATAGAGAGAGAGTACGAGAGAGACAGAGACAGAGATACAGAGAAATAGACTGAGAGACAGAGATATTAACAGAGAGCGACAGACGAATATACATACCGTGACAGAGAGACAGACAGACAGAGAAACAGATCAAAGACAGACAAATAGACATACAGAGAGAGAGAGAGAGAGAGAGAGAGAGACATACAGACATACAGACAGACAGAGACAGATAGACAGATAGACAGACATACAGAGACAGACAGACAGACAGACAGAGACAGACAGACTGAGACAGACCAGACAGACAGAGACAGACAGACAGACAGACAAACGGATAGAGATAGAGATAGAGAGAGAGACAGAGAGAGACAGAGAGAGACAGACAGAGAGACAGACAGAGACAGAGACGGAGACAGACATACAGATAGCCCGACACACATGAACACACACATGAACACACACATAAACAAACACGCACGCACGCACGCACGCACACACACATTTTTAGACATACCGATGTCGATGCATCTGGGAGGGGTGACTGGCACGCAGCGCTGGTTTGCTGAACAGGGGTTTGAAGCGCACGTCCCTGCAACTTCCTGTGGAATATTCAACAGAGATGTTATATTTGCATTTATATTCTACCCATTATAAAGTAATCAACACCAAAGGTTGTACACATTTTCATATCATTAAAATAATGTTTACAACCCATTTTCCAACAGCTAACAAAATTTTTCTAAATATAAACCGATACCTTAATACTGCTAAATCTTTTCTTTATTTTTAAATAAGCCCACTATTTAACATACGGAAACTTTGTCAATTCCACGAAAATCAACGGACGCGTTAGGCCTTTCTATGCATTTGCAAATAGAAAATACCCAGATCATACGGCTCCTATAGAAACCGTCTTATCAGAGTCTGCTATGTTTGCTTATGAACTAATATAAACCTGATTCTACAGATTCTGACGTGCTAAAATACCTTTCTTCATAGTGATCAGTTAAATTCAGTCTGTCTGTTAGTATTTCTTCCTGAAACTCATGGAGTAAAGGGATAAACTTTACCTACATCGCATACAACAGATGGCGACGGACGTGTGTGTCCGAAGTAATAAAGTAAAAAAACATCTTTTAAACAACCATTTCCTTATTATGTGTTATTATGCTACAAAAAGTTAGAGCATGTGAACATGTGTACATCGTTAAAAGTTACCATGTCTGATGGGCTATAATTAACCCTTTCTTTCATTCATATAAACGCCTTTTCACTCATTTCCAAATAGAGCAGACGCAGATTAGTATGGCACGTGGAGTGTTGCAATATTGTTTTGATGTAGTGATTAATTAAATTTGTGTACGTTATTGTATAAAATGTGAAAACTGGAAAACATTGGGACCTTAATTTAAGATATCTTAATGTCGTGTAATTAGAATTCGACCTTGCTTAGTGCCACGTATGGCATTTTAAACTATTTTATTTAAGACTTTCTTTTAGTTTTTTAAGTATTGATTAATTAAATTTAATTACGTTTTGTATAAAATGTGAAAAATGGAGCACATTGGGACCATAATTGGAGATATCTTAATGTCGTGTAATTAGAATTCGACATTGCTTAGTGCCACGTACGGCATTTTAAACCATTTCATTTTCACAAAAACTCCAGATTTGTTGCAAATATGTGTGTTATATTAAGCTTATCTTATCAGAGTTTATAAATATAAATCGTATGAATGAGGTTTTACAATGAAAATGATACTATTCTTTTCTAAGATTTTATAATGACTGATCCGTCAATAATTATTTAAAATAATTTATAAACATGTGCTAATTATCTATCAAACTACAATTTTAACTATTTCAGTATTTGATTCATTTCTTAAATTCACAGTATTGACACGCTTTGGACATTATTTAGTTTTTTAAAGCATAATTATTTCATTGTTTGATAGAGTATCTGAAATCATACTTCTGTCTATAGTAATTCCAACAGCAATATGCTGAACTAAACCTTTGAATGATTGCATGATTATTTTGAAATAATGCCAATCGGTGTATATTTTAATCTAAAAATAGTTCATTTGTCTTCATTTCTGTTTACACTATTTCAATATCAGACATGTTATATCTTCATTGAAAGGGTTAGTGCAGCATATACGTATCATGCTCACTCATATTCTGAGCATTTTTGTTTCACAATAGATTAAAACAAAACCAGCATGACTGATGTTTGCATCAATGCTTTTCTTATACATATCCCTAATTTCAAATCTTTCATGGGTTTAATTCTACATACAGTAATATAGCCAGTATACATGAATGCACGTATAAGTTAACAACGAGTGGGGAACCGTGAAAGTCAGCGTAGTCCATTTTATGGGGGAATCAGCTTTCTGTCAGCATTAAAACCTGCATAAGAAATTCGTGATTGACAGTCGCTTTTAAAGTACATACCTTAGTTAGATGGACTGCAGCAATGCCGACACCCCTATATTGTGAAACGTTTAAAATGTAAAGTACATTCACGGTTCACTGTTCGTTGTTTACCCATACTTGATTTTTTTTTCAATAACCTTTTAAAGCCTGACCGGGTTCAAACACAATATCGTGCCATTATTTATAAAAAGTGCCCCTTGAAATTACTAGTAGGGACACTTTTTCATGCCTTTGTAACCAGAGTAGACATGGATCAAGCCCATCTTGTAGGAGCCGTCTGACCAGGGTCTGCTCTGTTTGTTTGTGGACTACTATAGACCTGAATATACAGTTTCTGCAAAATTCCGAGTCACGCCGTGTTCATATACCATAATATAAATACACATATTGTTGTTATCTCTTGACTGAATATGTATGAATTCAAAGGTTAGTTACAAACATACACGCTTATCGAAAGTATCTAATGCGATAAGTTACTGTAGTAAGAAACTGATAACATCTTCCATTTGCTTATTGTACATTACATATGTAACATAAACTACATAAAATACTTTATTAATTTCCCTCATATGAACGCTTTCCATGCCTTAACAAAATAAGAGTAGACTAAGATCAGACGGTTCCTATAGGAGCCGTCTGATTGGGGTCTGCGCTGTTTGCATATAAAACTATCATATATCTGATTCTACAGTTTCTTTTAATACCAAGATTCCTATGTACATGTATCATTATAAACTGCTGCTACACGGTATCATCAAAATCTAACAGGGAAAGGGTAAATTAACAACGTCTGGCATTGCAAATAACTTACCTTAGGCCAGTCTCGGATATCAACGTACACATACCCCGTCGAGTTTACCATGTCCCAATCTCGTACGTCGTGGTGCGTCAGAGCGTTTAACTCACACACCATGTTGTACTCTATCAGGTGATTAAATGATTTACACTTTTTTACCAGAAGGCATTCCAAAGCACATTCTCCCAATGTAAGCTTGTGCAAACATGATATCTTATGATTTTCTAATTTCTTACTCATCTGCGTTACTTCGTTCGCTGCAAATTTACTGCATGTTTGTAAATAGACGATGGTTATTGCATTCATAAAGTAAAACAGATATAATACCCCCATGTTTGCTGCAACGAACTGATGTCAGTAGATTATATGTGTAAGAAAAACATTCTGCAGAATAGTCTCTAATTTTCCACCAAAGTCACTTTTTAGTACTACATGTATTCCAAAGAGAAACAACGATTTTAGTATTAAACCCTTTCACCGCCAATGTCGCAAAACGCACGCCCACAAATAGTGCAGTCGGCGTCTGATCAGAAACTTCACTTTTTGTCTCAAACTCTATTTCTATATATGTCCTTTATTACTTTGTTCTTATTTCCTTATTTTAACGAATGATTTAAAGAAATTGGATTACAGGCGGCAATTAGAAATTTAGCGCCGACAGGGTTAATTCATCTGATCCATCTGTTGCTCTGAATTTATGTAAGCTATATTATCAGTAACACTTCAGAGTCGTGGCAGTCTCCATCCTTGCTCACACTTTGATGATAAAAGCTCAAACTATGTGACACTCGCCTTGGTCCTTTTATACTTTTTATTTCTAGAATTGGAGTTTCTCAATTACCTCGTGACAGTCATGTTTGACGTAGTAATTGTCACGGAGCTCTTTTAAGGTATGAATAAATCATATGGTCCATACAGTCGTGACTTTTCATATGAATATCTTGACAGAATGTACCTTATGAAAATCAATAAAAGGAATATTGACTATATAAACTACTTACTGCTGTATGCGTTATTTACCGTGCGGTATGCTGTTTGTGTCCTCCACCGTGCGGCATGATGTATGCATCATTCATCGTGTGGTATGCTTTATGCGTCATCCTTCCTGCGTTTTTTTATTCATCACTGTACCACAGGGCGGTGGGGATTTCGTGGGTCCAGATGGTCTAAAAAGCCAAAACAAAAATGATTGGGTCGATTTAGTGTTATAGTATATACAAGGGGTCTAACTACCGATTGGCACAAATTTTACGACCGATTCGAAATAACGCCTAGTTTTGGGCAGCCAAGATGGAATAACCACTAATGTTTGGTACGAACGTGAAGCTGGGATATTGTATTTTTCAAATAATATAACTTTTGATACATTCCGACTAAGCCGTAACAAGTGCCGACGTGAAATTCCTACAAAATACGCTGATTTTTCTTACTCGGACGAGATGTCGCAACAACGTGACCTAGTCAGTGACAAGGTACCTGAATGACCGAGGGACGGTGCCCTGCGTTCTCGTTAACGCTTATAGGGTAAGCGAGATAACAGGCACCTGGGTGTTGTTATTGTACAGGAAGCTGGTCACGTGACTCGTAGTGGCATGAACGATCTTTAAATCTGCTAATTGCACGAACATTCGCCTGCATTTCGGATCTGCTTCAGTGTCCGCAGAGAGCTTGAGAGGTAAACGATAGCTTTTTTGTCATATGTATTGATTGCACAATCGTTTTGTCCCGAGGCATCGCGATTATGGCCGTTTTACAAGGGGGCCAGGCGACAATCGATGTTGCGACTTCTCGCCTCGGTGGACATAACCAACCTCGGGTTGACAATACGTGCTGTCGCTCTCCATAGGATGTGATATTTATACACTATCGCATTGTATTGTATTTTCTGTATTGTATGGTATTGTATTGTACTGTATAATCTTATTATTTAACTTGGCAAACCGCTCATGTATCGTATATTTATTTTATAACTGACTGTAAGAGCAAGCGGCATCATAAACATTTATAACCTGAATGTTTATAATAGTGTGTGAAAACAGCATACGGCTGAACTTCGATATCTCGACATTCAAGGGATCATATAAATCATTTCGATAGAACAAAATTTAGAGTTATCTGATTTGTATTCTGAACAATTTCTCAAGTTCACAACTTACTGCAGGTCGAAAGTACTGTTGAAAGTTCCTGAAGAAGCTTTCAGCATTCCTTTCATCATGCATTAAGCTGTTACATTTGTTTCTAGATGTACGTAGTGATACAATTCAGAACAATTCTGTGTTGTATAGAACCGAACTTTTAGTTCGATTTATCCTAAAGCTCGAGTTATCCGAGTTCGAGATATCAAAGCTCAGTTGTATTTATAGTTGTATTTATACCATGACATATTTACGTTCATTCATAAGGACATAGAGAACAATTCTGAAGGGAGGTGATCCCTCGAGAGCAAAAATTGCAACACAAACAGAGAAAATTGCAGACTCGGTTTTATTGAGTCTGTTCATGAACAGTAATTGAAAGTACAACACTGCTCACGCTTCCTAGCACAGGCTTAAGCGGTATTCCTTTTTTTTTTCAAAACAAGAAGTACCGAAATTCATGATCTAGAAGGATCAGAAGGTATAACAACACTGAAAATGAAGTACGGGGCGACGTTTTACGGCCGCCACACAAGTCAAACTGTGTTTCTATGAGGTAAGGGGTTAAGAGTCCATGTGTCCCTATAAGAACATGTATCATCAAAATAATTTCATCATCACCGTCATCGTCATTGTCGTCATCATTATATTTATATTATTGTTATTATACCACATTTATATAGCGCTCTTTTCACACAGGATATGTGCGTTCAAAGGTGCTTTACATAGATACATTTTATAAACAAAACAGGGTATATTCAGTGTGTAATTATAGAACATTTAAAATAAAATATATTTAATACTTATATATAGATAAGAATAATAATAAGAAAGAATTTATTTAGAACATAGGTAAATCAACATCATCCTGTCCGTAAGTGTATCTGTTTGTGTCATATTACGCTCTATTATATTGTGTCAACGCACTCACATTTGAATGTAACATTCTATGCACAGTGCCAGTACGTCACACAGTTTTTATCCAGACCCAACAGAACTGGGAACATTTTTGGCATACAACACTACACATAAAATATTGCTCATTATAAACACCATAATAACATTGTTCTTCTTTGTCAGCAGATAATACTGTTGTGTAATTTGTACTGTAGACTGGGGCTGTCCGGATAAGACAGACCCTGTGTGAAATCTGATCTATGTCTTCACTGATTGCCATTGTCTATTATCTCTGAGCGGTGCCCATTGGGGAATATTTAGTTGATAATCAACATTAATGTTATGTATGCCTTTGAAAGTCTGCAGAGGACATGTTCTGCACACTGGCCTCGTTCACATTCAGACTATTTTCAACGGGCAGCCAACTTGTCAGGTTTACAAAAACAAAACAACAGATTTGTTTGTAGTGACCCTTCGTCAACAGTACTCCACCGCGACTGTCGCCCGCCCTAGAGAGGCTGACAGGCGCGGTGGAGTACTGGTGAGAACCGTGTTGGAGTACTGGTAAGAACCGTGTTGGAGTACTGGTGAGAACCGTGTTGGAGTACTGGTGTACATAAAAGATAGTCTAAATGATCATCAAAGACGCGAGTAAGTATGTCGAATGCATATGGATCGAACGTACTATTATCGTCGCTTAAGTTTGATCATTTGTAGACCACGTAATTCAAGCGTAGCGTAACATGATTGAAGCGCGAACTAACTGACTTTAGCCTGCAGTTTGGATCCAGATGAGATGTCAAGGTGTTTGCCACTCTTATTATTTGTTATCTCAATAGGTTCTGGAAAGAAAGCTACAATGACTCGGAAATACAGTTAACCACCAGTGAACCCTGTTCTATGTTTATTCAACATTTCAATACCTACTGAACATTCATGGAGAAAATAGTTATAATAAAATATGGAATCTGGAACAGTGTAGCCATTTTAGAAAGTAAAGAAACAGATCTTTCAAATTCCGCTAGCAAACAGAGCAGACCCTGATCAAACGGCTCCTCTATGATATGGGTCTACTCTGTTTGAAAATGCGTGAAAACACGTTTATATGAGGTAAAGGGTTAAACTTCGAGATCTCGAACTCGGATAACTCGGATGACTCGAAGTAAAATGTATCACATCACATATCTAGAAACACATCTGACAGATTAATGCAGTTCGAAAGTACTTTAGACCTGCACTAAGATGTGAAATTATTCATATTAGAAATCGAATGACCCGAGCCTTTGTTTTCTCGGAATAATTTGTATGGTCCTTGCTGTTCGAGATATCGAAAGTACAAAAATGAGTCATACAGGAAACACCAAATACAGAACAAACAGCCGCCCGAACAGGAACACAAGGAAGTTGAGTTGTATGTGGAATTGTAACAGATAAAGCTTTAGTAGACATTCCTATAGCGCGCTACGGGTTAATTCGATCCGCTCGGGTATTGCTATTCATAACCAAACTGTCTGTCATGAGTTGCTGATATATTTTACTGTACATGTATGCAATCTTTTATATGCACGCATACTTGTCAATATCTATTTTCGGAGCTACAATCATCATTCCATGTTTGTCGTAATAATGAAACTATTGAATTAGCACTCCATTTTGTTTCACAACTCTAATTATTCAGTCAAAACAAACACCATGATAAGCTATCCCAGACACTTAAAGACGTATACGATACGTTCACATACTAATATGTTTGTTTTTCTCTTTTGTAGTTGTTATCGTTTGTGATGGGAACATTTTGACGGAGGTCAGCATGAGAGATGTGTTGTTTATGGACATTAGACTTGTTGAAACAATATGAAATAACATGAATTGTTCAAACCGTGATTCTTGGGACAACATAGCCTCTCACTATAGTACTACATACAGCTTCTCAGTATGGGTCAAGCATACCTGTGACATCATACCTTAAATTTGCATCGAGCCTTATCGCGATAGTTAGATATCCGTGTGAGCGGTTAATATCTACCTTAATATCGTTACTCTTTTAAATGTTTTAATATCATCGGGCGATGTCCACCCGAATCCTAGACCTGCAGACAAACACTCGTCCTCTTCCTCCAACATATCAATTTCTCCTCATTTTCAGATACATCAGACCTTTCAAATTATTTATTGTTAGTACATTATAATGTGCAGGGCATCAAACAAAAGATAGAAAATTCTCTAGTGTACAAAAATATAGAGAGAGTGACAGTCACGTTGGAGTACTGGTGTTCACAAAGATAGAGAGGGTGACAGTCGTGGTGGAGAACTATTGTTAGTCGTAGTAGGGTACTGGTGACAGCCGTGAAGGAGTACTGGTGTACATAAATATAGAGAGGGTGACAGTCGAGGTGGAGTACTGGTGTACACAATTATAGAGAGGGTGACAGTCACGGTTGAGTACTGTTGTACATAAAGATAGAGAAAGTGACAGTCACGGTGGAGTACTGTTGTACATAAAGATAGAGAGGGTGACAGTCACGGTTGAGTACTGTTGTACATAAAGATAGAGAAGGTGACAGTCACGGTGGAGTACTGGTGTACATAAAGATAGAGGGGATGACAGTCGTGGTGGAGTACTGGTGTACATAAAGATAGAGAGGGTGACAGTCGTGGTGGAGTACTGGTTTACACAAAGATAGAGAGGGTGACAGTCGTGGTAGAGTAGTAGTGTCAGTCATGGTAGAGTACTGGTGACAGCCGTGGTGAAGTACTGGTGTACACAAAGATAGAGAGAGTGACAGGCACGGTGGAGTACTGGTGTACACAAAGATAGAGAGGGTGATAGCCGTGGCGGAGTACTGGTGTACATAAAGATAGAGAGGATGACAATCGCGGTGGAGTACTGGTGACAACCGTGTTTGAGTACTGTTGTACATAAAAGATAGTCTCAATGATCATCAAAGATGCGAATTGGTATGTCGAATGCATATGGATCGAACGTACTATTATCGTCGCTTAAGTCTGATCATCTTGAAGACCACCTAATTCAAGCGTAGCGTAACATGATTGAATATTCAATTTGCCGTTCATATGATACATGTATAGAAGCCATGTCAAGTCTATCCTATTGTCAACAGTTTAACTTAACTATATCATAAACGAGCCCATTTACTCAGAGTGAACATTCATGATCCCTTTTAGACATGCTATTATTTAGTAATAGTGTTACACCGGTAATTACATACTAGTGACCTTTCTTTATCTACAGTTGTTCTCCAGATCATTTTTAGCGTTATATGTGTCAGAGCAGTCAAATGTCAAAGTTGGCCGGGTGATAGCTGTTACATAAGAATGCACCCATAAAGTCGCGATAAGAATGAATCAGATTAAGCTTGCCAATATCAGGATCTTTGTGTGCGATTAAACTGTCAAACGTCATGTGATATCTTGACTTAAATATGTCTCGTTCATATATTTCCTTTTTTCATTTGGACTTCTTGTTATTTTACTTTTGTGGATTACCACTGTTAAATATTACGATCAGGATTCTAGAATAAATAATAAATTCATATAAAAATCATTGGCGAAGTTTTATTCAACCAACGTCTCAACATACAAACATCCCTCAACGTTCTAATAAAGCTTCAACATTCTATTAGTCTATCTGTTGACTTTATCTGCCTAATGAAATATTACCTACATGACATGCAACATTGTGTTGTTTTACCTTGGGCTAAATGAAGACAACAAATAAAGCTGAGATCCCATGATGATCAACATTCGGCTTTCTGCTCTTTGTAATCCAGATCAACGAAATAATCAACGAAATTTTTCTCAAAATAAACCATAAAATGACATTAGTACACCTGCTTAACTTTTAAACAAAAATATTGATAAAATAACTGCTTTAACCGACACACGTTTAGTTACGTTCAATCCTTCATACTCGGTATCCCTATTAGTCACTCAGAAAACAATGAAAAATGACAAACATAAGTAGCCAATCCTGAAGAGTTTCTATCAAGCTATTGCACGTGTCATTCCCACATTTATTACACTAAATGCAAAGCTTAGCGAGTATATGGCATCGAGCGAGCATATGACATCGAGTGGCTTTCTATCATGTGTATATTTGAGTTTCCATATGATGTGAAAGCTCAAATACACATTTGGTAGAGGCAGATTTACTCGTATATATCCCTTATTTGATCACTTTTAGAATATGCTGACGTGGTGTGGGATAACAGTACGAACTGTTAAAAGGCCGAACTTGACAAGCAGCACACATTGCACCTGGCGTCTCTAAACTATAAGCTGGGAAGAAACTCCCAGTTATCTATATGACCAATCATGCAAAGCACTTTGATTAGGTTTTATTTATACTTCACCAGAACTTGCTAAAGATGACATCAGTCAAGTTTGAATATGCAAGCATTTTGGATTATTGCATGTGTAATACATATCTTAGGTAATATTAATAAACATTCATATCGTTACTTCAGAATTGTAAGACTCACGCGCTGTTTGTGTCATATGGCATAGATACGTTTATTCGGTGACATTTTGATACTCTTCTTGTTTTCTGAATGTTTTAAGGCATAATAAAGGTGCGTACACACATACTAAAATCGTCATTTCCCTACCAAACTCTGTACTGTGGCCACTCTTTAAAATTGTCCCTTCTAGACATATTCTAAGGAGTGGGCACAATATAGGGTTTGGTTGGGAAATAAAGGAGATATTCTTGAAAATATTTAAATTTACGCATCTTATCTGGACGACTGTATATGTGTACGACTAAGATCTAGTAAATGTTCACCGTTAGTTTTACATGTATATTAGTTCTTGGAAAATCTTTTATATTTGTATGCAAATGTGCTATCTAAGTATATATGTAGAAAAAATGAATTGTCCCCAAATTCGACAGGGAAAATGGGATGCAAATTTCCACAACAATTTTAGCAAAATTACAATTTCCTCCTTAATTTGGCGATTTTCAATTCGAATACAAATGAATAAAGCTTATTTTTCTAACCTATCATTAAAACTTATGTTCTCATTTCGAGGAGAGAGAATGAGAATGGCGATGTCAGAGAAAGAAAGAGAGAAAGAGGGAGGGGAGAGAGGAGATGATAGAGGGAGGAGAGAGAGACAGACAGACGACATACAGAGACAGACAGAGACAGGCAGGCAGACAGGCAGACAGACACAGAGAGACAGAGACACATAAACAGACAGAGACAGACAGAGTGCCAGAGAAACAGAGACAGACAGACAAACAGACGAAGCGATAGAGAGACAGAGACAGACAGACAGTAAGAGGGTAATAGAGAGACAGAGAAACAGAGCAAGATACAGAGAGAGAGAAATAGACAGAAAGAGAGAGGGAAAGACAAGGACAGACAGAGAGATAGACAGACAGACAATGAGAGAGAAGAGAAAGGTAGACAGAGAGACAGCGGGACAGAGAGGCAGAGAGAGACAGATATTAACAGAGACATGGAGACAGAGCGAGAGAGAGAGAGGGAAAGAGAGAGGGTCAGAGAGAGAACAAGAAGTAGACACAGAGTCAGACAGAGAGACAAACACAGAGACAGAGAGAGACACATACATACACATACAGACGGATAGAGAAACATAGAGAGGGGGAGACAGGGGCAGACAGAATGACGTGTCCCCAAATTCGACAGGGACAATATCACAAGAAAACTTAATTTGACGAGTTCCACAGTAGAGAGATACCATTTGACAATTGGCATGCAAAGTAATGAAGCTTATATATTTTCATATCTTTAAAACGTATGATCCAAATGTGCGGAGAGAGAGAATGGTGAGGAGAGAGAAAGGGAGAGACAGAGAGAGAGAGAGAGAGAGAGAGAGAAGTGGTGAGGTGAAGAGAGATAGAGATACACAGAAATACAGACAGACATAGACAGAGGCAAAGAAAGACAGAGACATACAGAGACAGTTTGGGACATGCAGAGACACAGAGAGAGACACACAGAAAGAGACAGACAGACAGGAGAGAGACAGAGAGAGAGACACACACACAGAGACGTACATACAGAGAGATCCATTGAGATAGAGATAGAGACACACGGAGAGAACCAGAGCCAGAGACAGACAGACAGACAGAGACAGGCAGAGAAAGACATATAGAGAGATATACTCACCCCAAATATCTGCTTAACACTTTCGCTGCCAATGTTTACAAACCTATGCAAACTGTTTGGATCCTGATAAGACGCCGAGTGATTTGGTGTCTCATCAGGATCGAAATTGTTTGTTACTGTGACAATGGTTTTGCAACAAAACAATGAGGAAAAATAAAACAAATAAAATTGTAGCATACGACAAAAGTTGCCAACGACAAAAGTTGGCAGCGAAAGAGTTATATTGGGAAGATAAGCAGTTTGGATCCTGCTGAGATGTCTCGTCTGTATCCAGACTGTTTGCAAATGAGTCCGGTCGAAGTTAGCCCTTCGCTTGCTATTCACGTCAATATACCTACCTGTAAAAAGTGAAGACCCAGATGAGACAGCTCCTGCAGCAGCTGTCTCATCAGGATCTGCATTATTTACAAGTTGATTGAGCAACCAGTGCACTCCACAGCAGTGATTGCACAGCGAAATACTTGAACACAGTGAAGATATATGTAATTATACAACAGGGTATGGGTAAAGAAGGAAAAATGTATTTTAAAATTCAGCAAGCGAAGGGTTAGTTGAAGAAAAGTTACAATGTACGCTACTGCAATCCATTTGACACGGAATTCATCTGTATAAATGAAGTTGAAAACAATCTGTTTCAATATTGGAACACGAGTATGAGTACAGCTCAGTGTGTTCAACCCTTCGTACGAGTTTCTGTCGATGGTGTACAGCTAAGTGTGTTCAGCCCTTCGAACGAGTTTCTGTCGATGGTATATAGCTCAGCGTGTTCAACCCTTCGAATATGGGGAACGAGTGTACTGGCATTTGCAAAAAGTATAAACTCAGATCACAGAGCTCATATAGGAGTCCTCTGATCGGGACATACACTATTTGTCGTCTCCGATCGTCATGGGGTTAAATACATAATTCTTCAGAACGCGACGGACTATTCTACGTTGATTATGTCGCATTGGCAGCATTGTCGTCTGATGGACACATATTCGTCTACTTTATGTTTTAGAGTGGGTGTTTCTTCATTTGCTATTAAATAAGATAAACTGACTGTCGTGCCGTTTCATCTGGACCCAAACTGTTTGCATATAATATCACAGATCCGTTTACATGGTAGTGAAGCGTTTGATATCACAGACCCGTCTACATGGCGCGTTTGATATCACAGACCCGTCTACATGGCAGTGAAGTGTTAAATATCACAGACCCGTCTACATGACAGTAAAACGTTTAATATAACAGACCCGTCTACATGGCAGTGAAGTGTTACATATCAAAGACCCATCTACATGACAGTAAAACGTTTAATATCACAGACCCGTCTACATGACAGTAAAACGTTTAATATCACAGCCCCGTCTACATGACAGTAAAACGTTTGATATCACAGACCCGTCTGCATGACAGTAAAACGTTTGATATCACAGACCCGTCTGCATGACAGTGGAGCATTTGATATCAGAGACCCGTCTACATGGCATTGGCAGGGTCTTCTGTTTGCTTATGATATAATATATATACGATTCTATATTTTCCGCCATGGCTTCAAACTCCTATTTCCATGTGCGATTATAACAAATTAAGCTAATAGATATAAACCCTTCGCTTGCTGAATTTTGAAATACATTTCTCCTTCTTTACCCATGCCCTGTTGTATAATTACCTATATCTTCACTGTGTACAAGCATTTCGCTGTGCAATCACTGCTGTGGAGTGCACTGGTTGCACAATCAACTTGTAAATAGTGCAGACCCTGATGAGACAGCTCCTGCAAGATCTGTCTCATCTGGGTCTTCACTATTTACAGGTAGGTATATTTACGTGAATAGCAAGCGAAGGGTTAATAACTGCATTAATTCGTACATGAATATTCATGGAGGAAAGGGTTAATAGTCTTCAGTTAAATGCTGTTATAAAAATATCAAGATAAATCAATGTCATTTGAATTTAAATAAGAACTTTTACGTTTGTTGATAGGGTACAGGCAACACCTGTATTGAACAGTCATCTGTTAATTATAAATGCAGCTGTTACCACGTAACCGTTATAATATATAAAAAAATGTTTTACATATTTTGTTGTAAATTATGTCACTTTACCCATGGAATGCATGTTCAAATAGTAAGATTAGGCAAATAATAGACCCAAATCGTGACTAGCCTCTTATTTGAAACAATATCGTTCATTAAAAAAGTGTAAAAAATGGTACCTCTACAAATTATTAAGACTTGTTAAATCATTAAGCATTACAATAATCAGCTAGCAGTGAAGACCTTAACCAAAGCAAAATAACTGGACTCACACGGCTTTATCATGGTTGATAATTCAAGTAACAGTGATGCTTCATTTTGTTGGTATATTGCTAGATCTTGTGTGTTGTTGTTTTTACTCAGTTTTTAAAGTTTAGATATAGATCTATACTGTTTCTGTTAAGCCCACACCCTTTCCAAAATTCTAAATTAAAAAAACACCTTAACTCATTCGGCGCCAATGTCGCCTGTTGGCACCATTGAAAACAGTGCAGTCTCAGGTCAGATGCCGCCTGTCCAAGGCGGCATCTGACCTGGGACTGCACTGTTTTCTGTATTATTTCAGCCAAAGCATACAGGTTTTTAAAAACAAATGTTTTACTAATATACCTTAATTATTTAGTTTAGAATTATTTTTAATATGAAATTATTATTGCAGACGACACTTTTTAATTTGACGCAAAAAGAGTTAATTCAGAATCAAATTTGCTACTTCTATCTCATTTTTTGTGAATTTATATAAAAGTCTGTTTCACAGGAATAAGTAACGTATGGTGATTTACATTTTGAGAAATATGAAAAAATAATAAAATAATTACACGTATATATGATATTTTACAAATATTATTTTCGCTTGTGCAGTTGGTGTATTTCACACCTAATAACTAACACATATTTGGTATATCACACATTGATTTTAAGTTTCAAACTTTACTCGAATTTCTGATAGTAATACATTTACATCATTTTGCTGTTGCAAATATTAAAGTAAAACAAAAATCTCTATTTTATCAGTATTTTGGTGGAATTTTCTTTTATTTGTTTTAAAGTACATACATTTATACGTTGTAACGGGAACGTCTGTAACGTCTGAACCCATTTTGCCTAAATACAAGATTCCTATTGTATCATACATGTTTTCCCCTATTCTATAAGTGTCACTTCCTATGGCTAATCAATAGGCGTCATGTATGGAAAAGTGTGAACATAATTTTGGTATTTGTAGAGTCAGATTTATAATTTGATAAGCAAACAGAGCAGACCCTGATCAGACGGTTTTTGTAACATCGGATCTGGGTCTATGATGTTTGCAGATGCGTTTATATGAAGGAAAATATTAAGAGTCCCCCTTTTCAGTGGAATCCCGAAGTGACCAAAAGCACAAGTGACATAAAGAACCATGGGAGATTATCGAGAACCCGACTGTCAAAAGACACGGTACGCAGTAATTAAAAACTATTAAATCAAAATTACACAAAAGGGTAAGTATTTTCGATATATATGTGTTTAATTAACTGAATATAATGAAAACCCAGCCTGTTTTTTACCATTAAACAGTTAGGATTAAACTTTGAGTGTGCATTCATAAAAAAACAAGTCTTAGTTACGCCTAGCCTTTAAGTATCAGCATGTTTACAACTTGTCATCTGTAGAATAATAGTTTTTTTTCTACAACTTTTACAGTCGGTCTTTTTCTCAGTTCTAATCCAAATCACGTGTCAAATAATAATTATCTGAATGGAGACGCTAAGTTTCCCAGCAATTCCTTAGACTTAAGCTTGTTTTCAAAATGCACCACACAATCGCCCATGCGTAAGTCTGGTCTTCTAAACTTACATACAGTATAATCCCCTTGTAACGTTCGCTTTAGGTTTTATATGTGAGAAATCTGGAGGCACGTGGTAGCTGGGGGCACGTGGTAGCTAACTGCAGAACTATAGGTATGCAGAAATTTCATACAGGAGCGTTCTAACTCTGTCCATAACCCATTTCCCCATAGGCTATTTTAGATCCAACCTCTTTGAATAAATCTAACGAAAATGGGCATTAACTAGAGAAAAGGAAATTTCTATCATTTTGTAATTTTGAAACCATTGTGATAAATAGAGCATTTGCTCTTAAGGAGCTAATGCTCTATTAATCACAATGGTTTCAAAAAGTGACTATTACAGAGGCGTATAAAGGCATATTTATGGAGGAAATGTTTCAAACTGTTTACATAGTTCATAAATGAGAAACCTGTCCATAATACAAATATTTAACCCTTTCGGTGCCAAATTTCTAATTGTCGTCTGCAATCCAAATTTGTTAAATTATTCGGTACAATAAGGAAATGATATAGCAAAATGCGCATTTCAAAGGAATAAAGCATAGATGTAGAAATAGAGATTGAGACAAAATATTGAAGACCCTGATCAGACGCCGGCTTGAAAAGTCGGCGTCTGATCTGGGACTGCACTATTTGTCGTGGTGCATTTATGCGAATTTGGCGGTGAAAGGGTTAAAAAAAAAAAAATATCACCTTTCTACGCTTTTTGCAAACCGAGTCTGATCAGGGTCTGCTCTGACTGCTTATGATATGATATAGATATGATTCTGCAGTTTCTCCCAAACATTCCTGTATCCATGCGATATTATAATAACCTAATTAATTTTCATGGTGTCGTTTTCTTTTCTTACACGAATAGTCATAGAGTAAATGGTTAAACACTGACATTGATACTGATCAGAGTGTCCAGTTTTGAGAGGTTTTACTTATGAGATCACTGTATATAAGAACTGTCATCATTACTGTATATAATAACTGTCCTCATTACTGTATATAAGAACTATCTTCATTACTGTCCTCATTACTGCACATAAGAACTGTCATCATTACTGTATATAATAATTGTCCTCATTGCTGTATATAAGAACTGTCTTCATTACTGTATATAATAACTGTCATCATTACTGTATATAAGAACTGTCATCATTACTGTATATAAGAACTGTCATCATTACGGTATATAAGAACTATCTTCATTACTGTCCTCATTACTGCACATAAGAACTGTCATCATTACTGTATATAAGAACTGTCTTCATTACTGTATATAAGAACTGTCTTCATTACTGTATATAAGAACTGTCCTCATTACTGTATATAATAACTGTCCTCATTGCTGTATATAAGAACTGTCTTCATTACTGTATATAAGAACTGTCTTAATTACTGTATATAAGAACTGTCTTCATTACTGTATATAAGAACTGTCACCATTACTGTATATAAGAACTATCTTCGTTGCTGTATATAAGAGCTGTCATCATTACCGTATATAAGAACTGTCATCATTACTGTATATAAGAACTGGCATCTGCTAGGTTTTTGTTGTCTCGCTCTTTACATGTTAAGTATTTGTGTCATCTAAATCCACACCAGGGTCAAACTGTTTGCATAGGTCATAAATGGCAAGAAAAAGCAGAGTAAAGGATTAAAAATATGTAAGACAGTATAGACTCATATAGAGACAATCGCAAACAATAGATCCACATCTTACAACTCGTTAGAGATTTGTGCACCTTTGTGATATAGATCGGATTCTACCAAATGATACTATTAAAATGTATGATAGGAAATATGTATCAATAATTTTGGCTTGAATCAAAAGCAGTATAGATCCTGATCAGATGGTCCCTATTAGAGCCTTAAAGATCTGGATCTGCACTGTTTTTGCAAATTCCAATGAATGTATACATGCTGCGTATGGTTAGTCCTTTCAGAGCTGAGCTATTTTGCTCTATGTATATAAGAATTGTTATCTGTTACTTTTATTGTTTGCTCTTTACATGCTAAATTGATTGTTGTCATCTGTTTCACTGGTCCTCTGATGTTTCAATTGCCATCTGTACACGTTTTGTGCGTCTGAACATTTGTTTACATGAGTCAAACCTAAGTGACAACCAGTTTGCCCCTCAGGTTAGAGTCGCATTTATTGTGTGGCCTGATCTGGATGCAATCTGTTTACATCGGTCATGAATGAGAAATCCATTGCTAGAATGCAAGGAGTTAAGAATAGAAAAATGTGTTACTGTCAGACAGTGTCAATCCTATAAACTCATAGAGATTTGTGCCTCGTCATTTATAAGTGTCAGACAGTGTCAATCCTATAAACTCATAGAGATTTGTGCCTCGTCATTTATAAGTGTCAGGCGGTGTCAATCATAGAGACTCAAATCGAGGGCTTGGTGCAAAACTATTCTAACTCCTTCACAAAGTGAAGGAGTTAGAATAGTTTTGCACCAAACCCTTGAAATAGATTGTGTCCCTTTGTGATATAGGTCTGATCTACTAAATGACACTATTAAAATGTATGCATTAACTATTTCTGTTTTAATCTAAAACAGTGCAGATCCTGATCAGAGCCCCCCCCCCCTCAGAGCCCTAAGAATCTGATTCTGGACTGTTTTTTGCAAATTCTAATGAATGTATTTTTACTGCATAGGGTTACTCCTTTCATAGCTAAGTGATTTTATTCTATGTATAAAAGAATGGTTATCTATGTTTTTATTGTTGGCTCTTTGCATGCTTAATTAATATTCTTGCACAAAACGTGCTGTTGTAGTCCCGCTAGACCATGTATTAACAAGGCGAGTCTCGTGCTCACGCGCTGTTGTTGACCGGTTTTAATTATACCTATTCGGGGCATAAGGTAAACAACGGACGCAAATGCTGTAGCATTTTAGCCTGTGCGACTATTTCAGGGGCACCGACAATGAACTGTTTTTAGTGATATACATATTGAATGAAAGTCTGTGTTTACAAACGGTATTTGATACAATCATGAATTGACGTCAGAAAGAAAACAATGGCCCGGAAACAGCATAAATTGGACGAAGTGTCATAGATGTGTATAGTTTTGCTGCGGTAGTTTTTCTTGTATTTGGAAGAATTAAATTGATACAGGAAAGCAGAAAATGGGTTTTATGCAAGAATAGCGTTAATACACGTTTGTTTTCGGGCAATAACATATGCAGTGTCCTTCGGGAATGTTGTTGCCCTCGCCCTTCGGACTCGGGCCAACAACAGTCCCTTGGGACACTGCAGATGTTATTGCCCGAAAAAACGTGTATTAACCCTCTATTGTCATCCGCTCAGTTGCCCTCTGCTGCTTAATTATCATCTGTAACATTTTAACCCATTTGCGCCAAGTGGATTCTTCCATGCTTATATATTGGATTAGTCTATCTTTTATCTAAGGGATGGCTGGTCTAAATTTTCTTTTTTGTTTTGTTTTATATTGAATTTTCTATCAGCAAACAGTGTAGACTCTGATCATTATGCGGTGTCTGATCAGAGTCCACACTGTCTGCCTACGCCCCATATATGGGATCGTGGGAACAAATGTGTTAATACTATTCTTTCCGTATGTCTAAGTTATTGTTTGCGGATGCCGTGCCTAAGTGATAAACAGTTTGTCCCACAGGTCAAGTTCTACTTATCGTGGGGGCCTGATCCGGATGCAAACCGTTTGCATAGGTCATGAATGAGAAATTCGTCGCTAGCATACAAATCGCCAGGAATAACATATGTGTCAAACAGTGTCATTCATATAGACTAATATAGAAACATTTGCAAACAGACCAGAACCACATCAAACAGGTGTTGAGAGATGTGAGTCACTTTGATTTGCTTTCATATGGCGGAGATACATTATATATGATTTGTGCCTGATCTAGGCTAAAAATGACACTAGGAAAAACAGTAACTCTCAGTTTTAATCAGGAGCAATAATGACCCTGATCAGAGGGCCCCTGTAATTTTTTCATCTGCTCATGTAATTATATCTCCCCCATTTATGGGGAGACATTTTTTTGCCAGAGTTGTCTGTCCGTCTGTCCGTCCGTCCGTCTGTCTGTCTGTCCGTCACAAACGTGTGTCGCTTACACGTGTATCTCTGAAACCAGTTGGGCTAGAGTCACCAAACTTCACAGGAATGTTCACCAGCATAAGTTATTGTGCACCTGTGGTTTTTGAATTGTCTCCCCTGATAACTTTGGAGTTATTGCCCCTGATGACTTAAAATTAGAAAACCTTTGTGTCGCGCGTATCTATGAAACCGGTAGTACTAGAGTCACCAAACTTCACAGGAATGTTCACCAGCACGAGTTGATGTGCACCTATGCTTTTTTAATTGTCTCCCCGTGATAATTCTTGAGTTATTGATCCTGATATGAACACTTAAATTTATACAAACTTTGTGTCGCGCGTATCTCTGAAACCAGTAGGACTAGAGTCACCATACTTCGCAGGATTGTTCAATAGCATGAGTTGTTGTGTACCTGGGATTGTTGAATTGTCTCCCCCTGTTAATTTTGGAGTTACTGCCCCTGATGACTTCAAATTAGACAAACTTTACTTAGTGTGGTGCATATCTCTGAAACGACTAGGGCTAGAGTCACCAAACTTCACAGGAATGTTGACCAGCATGAGTTCATGTGCACCTGAGATTTTTTATTTGTTTCCCCTTGATAACTTTGGAGTTATAGCCCAAGATATGATTACTTAAAATTAGAGACATTTTGTGTCATGCATATCTTTAAATCCACTAGAGCTAGAGTCACCAAACTTCACAGGAATGTTGACCAGCATGAGTTGTTGTGCACCTGGGTTTTTTAATTGTCTCCCCCTGATAATTCTTGATAATTCTTGAGATATTGTCCCTGATATGATAACTTAAAATTAGAGAAACGTTGTGCTGCACATATCTCTGAAACCAGTAGGGCTAGAGTCACCAAACTTCATAGGAATGTTCACCTGTATGAGTTGTTGTGCATCTGGGGGGTTTTATTGTCTCCCCCTGATAAGTGTGGAGTTATGGCTTAAAATAAAAGAAACTTTACTTTGTGTCGTGTGTATCTCTGAAACGACTAGTACTAGAGTCACCAAACTTCACAGGAATGTTGACCAGCATGTGCTGTTGTGTGCCCGGGGTTGAACTGTCTCTCCCTGATAATGTTGGAGTTATTGCCCCTGATGACTTAAAATTAGACCCTGATCAGTTTGGAGTTACAAACCTTACACTTGTGTATTGGAAAGAGGATGGGAGAGGGAGACATCTGTTTTTGTGACAAAACTAAACCTCTAGTTGTTATCTGCTGTTGTCTGAACGTTTGTTTACAGACGTCGGGCCTACATGACGACCAGTTTTCCCCTCGAGTCAGCGCCCCAGTTATTGTAGATCTTGATCTGGATGCAAGCTGTTTACATCGGTCATAAATGAGAACCCCTTTGCTAGCATGCAAAGAGTTAAGAATAGAAAAAGTGTCAGGCAGTGTCATTCCTATAAACTCATCGAGAGTTGTGCCATATAGAATAATAGAAACATTTGCAAACAGAATAGATCCATATCAAACAGTTTATGGCAGATATATGATGTGAGCTGAGTGATATAGATCTGGTCTACCAAATGTATGCTAAATATATATATTAATACTTTTTCTCTGAATGACAAAGAGTGCCGATCCTGGTCAGAGGAACTCTCTGGGAGTCACAAATATCAGGACCCGTACTGTTTCACAACTGCAAGTGAAAACACGTACCAAATACAAAGGATTGACCCTAGGGGGCGTGAGTAGTGTTACACTTTTAATTACTACTTATGAACAGATCCAACAAAACCGAATCTGCAATTTTCTATTTTTGCATTTCTTCTTTTGCTTTCGAAGGATCACCCATTTTCAGAATATATGTACTTCACAACAGCAGGTGTTATGTGCTTGTGTGGCGGCTGTAAAAAGTCGTCCCGTACTTCATTCTCAGTTTTGTTATATTTTCTGGTCCTTCGGGACCATTAGTTTTCATGTTATTAGTTTTTAAAATTGAATACTGCTTAAGCCCGTGCTAGGGGCGTGAGTAGTGTTGCACTTTTAAGTACTAGTCATGAACAGATTCAATAAAACCGAATCTGCAATTTTCTCTTTTTGCATTTCTTCTTTTGCTTTCGAAGGATCACCCATTTTCAGAATATTAGTACTTTACTGATTATATACAGTAAGGCCCTTTGGACGTTTTCCCTGTTCTATATTTATTACAATTTATTAATAGCCAAAGTACTGAATTACATGAGTTCCCTTTGTTCCAAAAAAGCTACACGCTTAGATGGCATACCTTCCCGTTTCATTTAAGATGGGTCATGTGTTATTGTTGGTCCTATAACCCACATAATAAATTTTTCCCTCATCCAAGGTATTGTTCCTGATGATCTTAAGTCTGCCAGAGTTATCCCCCTTTTTAAGAAGAATGACAGATTACATGCTGGCAACTATAGACCTGTGTCAATTTTGAATGTTTTTTTTTCTAAAATACTCGAAGGGGTTGTATATGACCAAATTGATTCCTATTTTAGAAACAAAAATATACTCTATAAGTTCAAGTCAGGCTTCAGAAGCGGCTATTCCACCGACAAATGTTTGATACACCTCACTGATTTTATTAGAAAAGAAAATGGAGATGGCAATTTTGTTGGCATGGTAATGTTAGATCTGCAAAAAGCTTTTGATACAGTAGACCACTCTATACTTTTAATAAAACTTGAAGCTTCTGGACTTGGTAAGGACATATTGACTTGGTTTTCGTCATACCTTTCTGATCGGCGACAGCTTGTTGATGTGTCTGGAACCTTTTCTTCTATGGAAACTGTTACCTGTGGTGTGCCCCAAGGATCTATTCTGGGCTCTCTCCTGTTTTTATTTTATGTTACTGACATGTCAGCTGTTGTTAAAAATAAGCTTATGCGTTAGGCTGATGACTCAGCCATACTTGTTTCAGGCAAACATTTGTCCTCTGTGGAAATGACACTCTCTGAAGATCTTGGCTGAGTGAGCCAGTGGTTAATTGATAACAAGTTATCACTACATTTAGACAATACAGACTATATTGTTTTTGGCTCAAAGCATAACTTGAAGGCAAGATCTCATTTGAATATATGTTGTAATGACAACCCTATTAAATCAGCATCTTATGGCAATTATCTTGGTGTAACTATAGATCAACATTTGTCTTTTACTGGTATAGCAGAATCAATTATAAAGAAGGCTATTGCCAGGCTTAAGTATCTTTACCGGAAGAAGGATTTTCTTACAAAACATACTAAAAAGCTGATTGTAATGGCTCTAATTCAGTGTCATTATGATTATGCTTGTGCTGTTTGGTATAATGGAATATCAAAATCTCTTAAAACTTAAATTACAAACAACAAAGAACAAGCTGATTAGATTTATATTCAATCTTGATTCAAAAAGTCATGTTGGGTATCAGCATATTAAATCTCTTGATTGGCTGCCTGTTGACAAGAGCGTTGATCAAATTATATCATGTCATGTGTACAAAATTCTGTACATTCTTATAATACCAGATAAAAAGAAAGAGGTGGTTTCGGTTTGCCAAAAGTAAAAGGTGCTGCATCAAACTCTTTCTTTTATACTGGATCTAAACTTTGGAACAGCTTACTAGTTGAATTTACTGAGATAAACAACTTATCTTCCTTCAAGTCAGCAATCAAGAAGCACTTAATGAGCAAAATTATTTCTTAGTACTGTTTATATTTACACAGCATTTTAATGAGCTCGACTGCTTATGATTTTTATAAATTTCGTCAAACAACTTGTTCTGTCATGCACTATTATCACTTACTTTACTAGTGCATAACTTGTTTTTCTTGCATTTTAAATTAAGGGACTGTGATACAACAATTGTGTACCCATTTTTGTCTGCGACTGTGATAGTATTTATAAATATAACTGTTTTTATTGCCAATTTTAAAATTCTATTGAATAATATGACTTACAATTTAACTCATGTGATATAGCATCCACTTGTGATAGTATTCATATTATATCTTAAAGCCTCTCTATGTCATGCCACCTGTGATAATGACTACAATGGAAATCTGAGCATGCTCTGTATTGTGTTATCTTGGGTATAGAAAGCATGTCATGGTTTTTCACTATACATCATTTTACGAATTACTATTTATTATGATGTGATACATGTTTGTGAACCATATTATGTTTTCTGTTTACCGAAATAAATTTATCTATCCAATACCTGCTGAATATTCATGGACAAGGTACGCTCGTACTTATACTGAAATATGTAAGGTGGAACATTGAAGCCATTTTGAAACTAAAGAAACAGATATATCCAACTCTATAAGCAAAAAGAGCAGAACCTGATCAGACGCCTCCTACGGGATCGGGATCTGTTCTGTTTGCAAATGCGTGATTTTTGTATGAGGGAATGGGTTAAACCAGAAGTTTAATAATGAATAATTTAGGTCTACTGAGTGTGGTTCAGGCATGGCACTGCAAAGACTTTCAATCTGCAATCAGCTGCCACCTGTGTTGAATATTGACATTGATACTGTGTGTAACTACTGCATATGAGAACTGCTATTTGCTAATAGTTTTACTATATGTATGTAATGCAATTTTGTTGTCTAGATCCACATCTAGATCCAATCTGGTTACATATGTCATAAATGGCAAGAAAAAGCAAAGAGAAACAAATGTATAGATCTGGTCCACACTGATAAATGTATGTCAAGAAATATGCATTAACCCTTTTACCGCCGAAGTTGCATAAATGCACCACGACAAATAGTACAGTCCCTGATCAGACGCTGGTTACGTTTTGGCTCAATTTCTATTTCTATATCTATGCTTTATTCCTTTGAAAATTAGCATTTATCTATCTCATTTCCTTGTTGTACCGACTGATTTAATAAATTTGGATTGCAGACGACAATTAGAAATTTGGCACCAAAAGGGTAAATCATTTCCATTTGAATGGCAAACACTGCGGATCCTGATTAGAGGGCTCATCTAGGGGTCATAAAGATCTGGGTCTGCACTGACTATAAATGCCAATGAATACATGTACTGCATACAAAGGAGTGACGTTTAAGAGTTAATTTATTCTACTACGTATATATAATGATTGCCGTCTGCTACTTTTTAGTTTTGACTCTTTGTTTGTTAAGTAATTTTGTCGTCTGCTCAAATGTCATCTGCTGCAATCGTTTTCCGCAGCATTTTTCAAAAATATCCATTTTCATTGTGAGCTTTTGCTTGCAGAATTTGATCCCGAGTGAAAAAAAACAACTTTGGGTCTCATATAAGGTCCCACTATTTGTGGAGTCTGATCTTGATCCAAAGTGTTTGCATATTAACAAATGACATGAAAATCTGCTGCTAGCATGCAAAGGGATAAAAGCAATTAAGTATCAGGTATTGTCACTCATATAGACGCAGAAAGAAACGTTTGCACACAGAATCTAAGAGCTTTGTAGGCCATATAATTACAATGTGGCACAACAGTTGTAACAGTCCTGTTTAATACATGTAGTAAGATAACGATTCAAAGTTGTTGATTGGCATATGTTGACTGTTTTATTTTGTAAGTATTTGAGTGCTAACAATTTATATGTTAAAAAAGTTGTATTTATCTTTTGACAGTGTTCCATCTTTCTGATGTATTTGCAGCAGTTTTTGAATACATACTATGTCGTCTGTTGTACTTATTTATCACATGACATCACCTATATTCGGTTAAACCCATTCACCGCCACAGTCGCGTAAATGCACCACGACAAATAGTGCAGTCCCTGATCAGACTTTTCAAGGCGGCGTCTGATCAGGGACGTCACTATTTGTCTCAATATCTATTTCTATATATGTGCTTTATTCCTTTAAATTTGCATTTGTTTATCTCATTTCCTTATTTTACTGAATGATTTAACAAACTTGGATTGCAGACGACAATTACAAATTTGGCGCCGAAAGGGTTAATAAAATCAGTTAATATTTTTTCATTATGTATCTAAGCTTGATGACGAAATGATTTGTCTTCGTTATTTTAATATCCATTAGTTTAATAGCGTTCAAATAGAGACAACGCTTGAATGTAGATACATGTCTAACATACCATTAGTCTTGTGTACTACATGTTCTAGCTTAGTGTAGATGTTTACATGAACTCGCAACTCATGTAAGATCCTCTTTATAGTGTACAGTTTATATGAACTTGCGACTCTTGTAAGATCCTCGTTATTGTGTACAGTTTATATGAACTCGTGACTCTTGTAAGATCCTCTTTATTGTGTACAGTTTATATGAACTCGCGACAGTTTACAATTTGTATGAACTCTAAACTCGTGTAAGATCCTCTTTCAAAGTTTACAGTATGTATGAACTCACAATTCGTGTAAGATCCTCTTTCACAGTTTACAGTTTATATGAATTCTTAACTCGTGTAAGATCCTCTATCACAGTTGATATTTATATGAACTCACAACTCATGTAAGATCATCTATCACAGTTGATAGTTTATATGAACTCGTAACTCGTGTAAGATCCCCTATCACAGTTGATAGTTTATATGAACTCGTAACTCGTGTAAGATCCTCTATCACAGTTGATAGTTTATATGAACTCGTAACTCGTGTAAGATCCCCTATCACAGTTGATAGTTTATATGAACTCATAACTCGTGTAAGATCATCTATCACAGTTGATAGTCTATATGAACTCATAACTCGTGTAAGATCCCCTATCACAGTTGATAGTTTATATGAACTCATAACTCGTGTAAGATCCCCTATCACAGTTGATAGTTTATATGAACTCGTAACTCGTGTAAGATCCCCTATCACAGTTGATAGTTTATATGAACTCATAACTCGTGTAAGATCCCCTATCACAGTTGATAGTTTATATGAACTCGTAACTCGTGTAAGATCCCCTATCACAGTTGATAGTTTATATTTACTCATAACTCGTGTAAGATCCCCTATCACAGTTGATAGTTTATATGAACTCGTAACTCGTGTAAGATCCCCTATCACAGTTGATAGTTTATATTTACTCGTAACTCGTGTAAGATCCCCTATCACAGTTGATAGTTTATATGAACTCATAACTCGTGTTAGATCCTCTATCACAGTTGATAGTTTATATGAACTCATAACTCGTGTAAGATCCCCTATCACAGTTGATAGTTTATATGAACTCATAACTCGTGTAAGATCCCCTATCACAGTTGATAGTTTATATGAACTCATAACTCGTGTAAGATCCCCTATCACAGTTGATAGTTTATATGAACTCATAACTCGTGTAAGATCCCCTATCACAGTTGATAGTTTATATGAACTCGTAACTCGTGTAAGATCCCCTATCACAGTTGATAGTTTATATGAACTCATAACTCGTGTAAGATCCCCTATCACGGTTGATAGTTTATATGAACTCGTAACTCGTGTAAGATCCCCTATCACAGTTGATAGTTTATATGAACTCGTAACTCGTGTAAGATCCCCTATCACAGTTGATAGTTTATATGAACTCGTAACTCGTGTAAGATCCCCTATCACAGTTGATAGTTTATATGAACTCGTAACTCGTGTAAGATCCCCTATCACAGTTGATAGTTTATATGAACTCATAACTCGTGTAAGATCCCCTATCACAGTTGATAGTTTATATGAACTCATAACTCGTGTAAGATCCCCTATCACAGTTGATAGTTTATATGAACTCATAACTCGTGTAAGATCCCCTATTACAGTTGATAGTTTATATGAACTCATAACTCGTGTAAGATCCCCTATTACAGTTGATAGTTTATATGAACTCATAACTCGTGTAAGATCCCCTATTACAGTTGATAGTTTCAAACAGTTTGATTTCTGATGAAATGCACGCACGGCTTTTAGCGTAACATCACGAACCAACTGTTCATATATCTGTGTTTCTTGATAACCCAGTCACCTGAAGATATCTATGACTATGATATACATTTAACGATTTGACAGTGACGGAATTAATTATCTCAGACTTGTATGGGTAACGTCTTGTATGTTTTGAGTTATACGTTTACTGTTGATGTTGAAATAATTCCGAACGAAAATTCATTTTAACCCCATCCGTGTCACAATGACGGGTGTATGATATCACATGCACACAGATTGGATCTAGATGAGACGAAGAGTAACTCGGCATCTCATCAGGATCTAAACTGTTTGACACTCTGTTTACTGTTTTATAAAGAAAACGGAAGAAGTGCATGCACATAACTAAAAATAAACGAAACTGTGCCCAGCAGACGACAAGGCTGGCACCGAAAGGGTTAATGCGTTTTTTTCTTCTTACTACTTTTTGGTGCTTACACAGATGATATCATGCATTAACCATTTCGCTGCCAAACTCTGCCGTCTGCTAACTTTGTCGTCTGCTACAAATTTTTCATTTTTTTGTTTTCTTCATTTTTGTTTCAAAAACATAGTAACAGTAACAAACAGTTTGGATCCTGATGAGACGCCGGGTTACTCGGCGTCTCATCTGGATCCAAACTGTTTGCATAGGTAATCACATATCCGGCATTGGCAGCGAAAGGTTTAAATATGATAAAACAGAATGCGATATCACTATCATCGAATATTTCCTATGCATGAAGAACAGGACTGGTGTTGGTTGTTTGTACAAAAAATGTTGACGCCATGCTTTGGATATTGTTAAAATCTCAACTATGATGAATCAGCCTTAAATGTTGCCCTATCATAATTATTTATAAAGAAGTCAGTTAGTATTAGATTGCCCTATGTTCAAATTTGTTACGTCGTTTAGCTTATATCCCATTAGAGCAGTAAATATTTAAATACTGTTTAGCCTTTTTAACCAAAATGCCATATCTTCTAAATAAAAATTGCAAATAATTCAAGCTTCTGTCATAAAAATATACATTTATTTATCGTTACTTTTCCAAATGACGAGTTTCAGTACAACCATGCCGATATATGTGTTATGTATTAACCCTTTTGCACCAAACTTTCTAATTGTCCTCTGCAATACAATTTTTCTTAAATCATTCGGTACAACAAGAAAATGAGATAATTCTAACGCAATCTGTCAATTTCCTGCAATCTGATTGGCTCATGTGACCGAATTTGCGGCATATAAAAAGTGTTTTATATGTCGCAAATTCAACCAATCGAAAACGGCCGAATTACAGCATTAGCCTGTAAATATATTAATGCGCTTTCTTTATCTAACACTTAGATCTACTAATAAATCTGGATGCATACAATGACATATATTTAAGTTCAGTCTGGTATTTTGAAAGTTATTAGTTTTCATTGTTTGTCACGACTTGACCGGTCTCTTATATGTCACGTGGTGAATTATTGAGATACTCGAAGCGTTGTAATCCAGATTCAACGATATTTATCATACTATTCAAACATAATGTTATAACGTGACGTCATTGTTACAGACGACGTTTTTGCGTATGGCGCCAAAGACTAAGATAACGTTACTTTTCCTGACATGTTTATTGAATCTGTATTGAACATGTGAAATAGCTGTCGCATAATTATTCATGACAAATGTAATAGTGAACTTATAATTGGCCCGGTGTTTTGGCTTTGTGTAAACCAGGGTGAAAAAAAATACAGTGATTTTAGGAAATCTGAGAGAAACTGGGCACTATTTCTCGCCTCATCACTCATTTTTAAATCACCTGCGCGCATGGGACAAAACACCAATTTGGCATTTTTCGAGTTAAGATTACGTCGCCATTAAAATAATTTGCGACCGTTAAAAACCTCATATACCGTCGCAAAATTCAAATTACAGTAGGATTTACCCTATACTAAATGCAAATTTCAAAGGAATAAAGTAAAGCTATAGAAATAGAGATTGAGACAAAAAGTGGAAGTCCCTGATCAGACACCGTCTTGAAAAGGCGGCGTCTGATCTGGGACTTCACTTTTTGTCGTGGTGCATTTATGCAATACTGGCAGTGAAAGGGTTAATAAAGAGAAATGATAAAAGATGAGATCCCTTAAAACGTTGCGAGCAGTTTTCTTCAAAAGCGAAAACTGGTAGATAGAGCATCATTTCACTCGGGCGACGAGATTTATAGGGCTCAGATGACAGTCCGAGTAGCTGGGCGTCTCATCAGGATTCAAACACACTACATGTATATTGTATGACAGATGCTCTCTATTTCTCTCTGTCTCTGTTTGTCTATCTGTCTATATCTTTCTCTCTGTGTCTCTGTTTGTCTCTCTATCTCTCTCCCTTCTCTCTGTCTCCCTCTCCCTTTTTCTGTCGCAGTTTCACTTTCACTCTCATTTTTCTTATCCTCTATTCCTCCCCCTGTCTCTCCTCTCTGTCGATCTCTAATATTCTTTCTTTTCTCTCTCTTCTCTCCATCTCTTGCTCATCTCTACGTTCCTTTTGTCTTTTTCTTTCTCTCGTCCTCTCTCTCTTGTCTTCTTTCCCGTGTTGTAGGAAAGCATATGAACTTGAGATAAATGTAAAAGGAATGACAAGCAAATACAAGTATAGCTGAAAAATCTAACAAATGTTCTCTTTCTTTTGTAGAGAGCAGGTGAGCCAGAAACATGCGGAGGCTGATAAGTAAGAACATTTATGTATTTGTATTTCTGATAAAAGTTTTCAAGTCTTACCAACACTTTTTTTGTTCTCCCATTCTGTCCCACGTCTTTCTATTCTCCATTTTCGCCTTTTACGCGTGTTTTTTCTCGTCTTCTCTTCTTTTCCCTTTTTATATGTCTTTTCCTACCATCCATTCCCCTTCTCTAATTTATTCTCATTTCCTCTCATTTCCGCTATTTCTTTTCCTCTTCCATATTTTGATCTCTTTAACTCTTTCTTTTCTTCTTCTCGAGTCTCTTTATCTTTTTATGGCTTCTGCTGTCTCACTACTACTACTACTACTACTACTACTACTACTACTACTACTACTACTACTACTACTACTACTACTACTACTACTACTACTACTACTACTTCTATTACTACTACTACTAACACTACTACTACTACTACTACTACTACTACTACTACTACTACTACTACTTCTACTACTATTAATACTACTACTACTACTTCTACTACTACTACTACTTCTACTACTACTACTACTACTACTACTACTACTACTACTATTACTACTACTACTACTACTACTTCTACTACTATTACTACTACTACTACTTCTACAACTATTACTACTACTACTACTACTTCTACTACTACTACTACTACTACAACTACTTATTATTATGATCGTTATATTTTTATTATTGATGTATGTTTTGCTACTGACGTATTTGTTATTTGTTATTTGTAATTCGCGAGTCAGCCGACTTATTTTATATTTCTGACATTGTTTGTTCTCTGATAGGGAAGTACCTGGTGGTCCTATGTTTTCCATTGGCCTTCCTGTTGTACACATCATACACCAGCCAAACATTAAGACATGAAGGTATGAAATTTCGATTATGAATAAAGTGTGTGTATCATTGAAAGTGAAGCTGAAACTTATTATAATCTTTGTTATCTTTTGTAAACAGTTTTGCCTCTACTCTTTCTACGATTTGCAGCCAAATGCTGTGTAAACATCCATTACTATCCGTCTATGTAGTCATTGCTAACTATTTATGTGTAGCCATTGCCAACCGTATATGTGTCCCTTGCTAAGCGTCCATGCTAATCTGTGTAACCATTGCTAATTATATATGTGTAACCATTGCTAGCCGTCTATGTATCCATTGCTAACCTCCTGTGTAGCAATTGCTAACTGTCTATTGCTGATTATCTATGTAGCTATTGATAACTTTCTATGTGTAGCCATTGCCAACCGTATATCTAGCCAAATGCTGTGTAAACATCCATTACTATCCGTCTATGTAGTCATTGCTAACTATTTATGTGTAGCCATTGCCAACCGTATATGCGTCCCTTGCTAAGCGTTCATGCTAACCATCTGTGTAACCATTGCTTATTATATATGTGTATCCATTGCTAGCGGACTACGTATCCATTGCTAACCTCCTGTGTAGCCATTGCTAACTGTCTATGTACCCATTGCTGTCCTCTATGTAGCTATTGTTAACTATCTATGTGAAGCCATTGTCAACTGTTTATGCATCCATAACTAACCATCTATGCTAACCACATGTGTGTAGATATTGCTTACCACCTAAGTGTAGTTTTTGCTGACCGTCAAGGTATACATTAATTACCCTCCATGCTAACCCTATTTGTAGCCATTGATAGGTATCTCTGTAACTATTGCCTACAATATATGTAGGCATTGCTAACTGTCTATATAGCCTTAGCTTTTATCTGCTCGGCCATTGCTCACCATCTATATAGCCATTGCTCACCATCAGTGATAGATGTCTTTACAGCTATTGCTAACTACAACCACATATGAAGTTATCGCTAACCATCTTGATATCGATTGCTAACCAATATTGCTAGCAGTTTATACTGCCACTGATAACCACATATGTTACTTTTGCTAACCGTCTACGTAGCCATTGCTAATATATATGTAGTCCGTACTAACCGTCTATATAGTCATCACTATGTAGCCATTGAGTACCATATGTGCTAACTGTCTATACATCCATTGCTAATCACACATGTAGCTATTGCTAACCGCATACGTAGACATTGCTAATTACCTGTTTAGCTATCGCTAACCATCCATGAAGGTTTGCTAACAATAGATCCTTTGCTTACCATTTACGTAGTGATTGCTAAATGCAAGTACGTAACGGTCTACGTAGCCATTGATGACTACCTGTCTAGTCATTGCTAACCTATACGCAGCCATTTCTAACTGCCTGTCTAGTCATTGCTTATAATCTATATAGCCATTGCTATTAGTGAAGTCATTGCTTGATATCTATGTAGTGCTTAAAATATCTATATAGCCCTTACTAACCGTTCATAAAGTCATTACTAACCATCTATATAGTCATTACCAACCATCTACATAGTAATTACCAACCATCTACATAGCCATTACTAACCATCTATATAGCTCTTACTAACTGTCTATATAGCATAGTCATCACTAATCGTCTATAAAGACTTTACCGTCTATGTAATCCCTTGCAAACTGACTATTTAGTCATTACAACTGTCTATATTGTCATCACCATCCGTCTATATATTCATCACAATCCGTCTAAATAGTCACCACTAACCATCTACACAGTCATAACTAACCGTCTATATCGTCATTACAACTGTCGATATAGTCATCCCAAACCGTCTAAATTGTCATTACCAACCATCTACATAGCCATTAATAACCATCTATATAGATCTTACTAACTGTCTATATAGCATAGTCATCACTAATCGTCTATAAAGACTTTACCGTCTATGTATCCCTTGCAAACTGACTATTTAGTCATTACAACTGTCTATATAGGCATCACTAACCGGCTATATATTCATTACCACCCGTCTAAATAGTCATCACTAACCATCTACATAGTCATAACTAACCGTCTATATCGTCATTACAACTGTCGATATAGTCATCCCAAACCGTCTACATAGTCATCAATAACAGTTTACATAGTCTATTTGGCCCTTACTATCTGTCTATATAGGACATTTAGACCAGGCATCCCTTAGTTAAAAAATTGACTAATCCAATATATAAGCATGGCAGAATCCACTTGGCGCAAATGGGCTAAATGCGACTTCTTAGGAATGTTTTTCCACTGACAAGTCATAGCCATTGTTATTTTTCGATGAGGTCGAGTCTCCGTAACACGCTTTGTATCTGAAGTAAGAGACATTGTTTGAGATCACCAACTTTCAGAAAATACGATGGTCAATTTTTCACAAATCAAAGACATTTCTGTGATTTTCGATGGTCAATTATTTTCACGTCTGATACAGTCTGTGTTGTACGATGGTCAATTCTTCTCAAGTCAGGAGACATTGCCCATGACGCACGATGGTCAATTCTTCACAAGTCAAGAGGTACGATGGTCAAATCTTCAAATATCTCAACGTCACCCACTGAATGTACCAACTCCTTATACCCACCTCCTGGTACTACTTACATTAATGAACTTTTCTACCCCCAATGCTTTGGTAAATATAATTTACACAAACAGTTTATTCTCAAGCATATGTTGGTCTAATTTGTAACAAAGTTGGTTTACATACATCTACATACTTTACGCCTAACTTCGGGTAAACATGCCATGCTTTCTAGACTTTCCTCCTTATCTATATGTTCATTAAAATAAATTGACGAGCAAGCCGATAAAATTATTTTTCGATCAGATCCTCTCATAGGAACGGCTAGTTTGATACAAAGCTTTACTCTACATGTTCTCAGACCGCACATCGACAAATTATCTGAACACCAAAGATTCTTCTTGAAAATTCCTTTTATTAATAAAGGTATTGATTTTATTGACCTCCAAAGTATTTTTAGAGACAAAAATGTAATTGACACTATTCCTAAATACTTTAAAAATACAGAACCACCTATCATCTGCTACAAATATAACAAACCCATCAGAAATACAATTTTCAACTATAATAAAATTGTGGCCGACCTTAATATTAATGATAATATTCCTGATAATTGAGATTGCGCCACCTCAAAATTTTGCTATTCTCCGGCTGGTCATGTGATTACTGGTAATTTTGAGATAATTAAAGATAAACGTCTACGATCTCTTTTGAATAAAGGTCCCAAATATAGAATACCATCCTTGATAGATTTTAACTCTTGTCGAGTTCAGATTGCGGAGGCTTTACAAAATTTTAGTATTAAATGGTGTCGAAGAGAACATGTTGAGTCTAATGCCCTTTCTTGTTGGAAAAAACTAATTTTTGATATAATTGATAAACGCATTTCCTTTTACAGCTCTAATAAACACCTTCTTCCACCTAAACCTAGAACTTCATTTAGACATCTTAAAAAGGGTTTACAGGATTTCCATTCAAAATACGTTTTTGTTCCTGCTGATAAGGCATCAAATAATGTGATTATTATTTGACGATTACATTATATCGATGTCTTGAAGCAGGAAATTATTAATACCAAGTCATACATTTCAGTTACCACTGACGAAAAGACCATCATTTCAGACCATGTCAAAAAGTGTGAACAATTTGGAACCGATATTAAAATTACACAACATAAACTTCCTACTATGTATTGGTTACCAAAACTACATAAAAAACCATGTAAAGCGCGTTTCATTGCAAATTCTAGTTCATGTACAACTACTAAATTGTCTATACTTTGACTTCTTGTTTAACGAAGGTAAAGGAACATGTAAAATTTTACTGTGATAAGACTTATGAAAATTCTGGAATAAATCTCTTCTGGTCTATTAAGAACTCTTCAGAAGTCTTAAACAAACTTAGGAACAAAAGGTATCTTGCATCCACTGTAAGCACGTACGATTGTTCTACTCTGTACACAACTCTTCCTCATATTTTAATTAAGGATAAGCTTACTAACTTGATCCAGAAAGTATTTGCCCGAGAAAAAACATCATTCTTGGCATGTAATGCTGAAAAAGCTTTCTTTACTGACGAGCAAATGAAATATTACACCAATTGGACTTGCTCAGAAGTTTGCGAAGCACTAACTTTTCTTTTGGATAACATATTTGTACGTTATGGGAATGCTATATACCGTCAGGTAATTGGTATTCCCATGGGTACGAATTGTGCACCGCTTGTCGCAGATTTGTTTTTGTACTGCTATGAGAGAGATTTCATGTTGAGTTTGAATCCTCAATCACAAGAAGATGTTATAAAAGCCTTCAATGAAACTTGTCGATATTTGGATGATATTTTTAACTTAGATAACCCTTTCTTTGATGCTCTGATTCCTACAATTTATCCTAAAGAACTCAACTTGAATAAAGCTAACCCGTCCGACAATTATGCAGCGTTTCTTGACCTAGACCTTAAAATTAATAATGGAATGATTTCTTCTAAAATATATGACAAAAGAGATGATTTTGATTTTAATATTGTAAATTTTCCTCATTTTGACGGGGATGTTCCCCGTGCTCCATCTTACGGGGTTTATATATCTCAACTTATTCGTTTTGCTAGAGCTTGTTCATCTATTGACGATTTTAACAGTCGAAATCTCATTTTAACTGAAAAACTGCTTAAACAAGGATATAGATACCATAAACTAAGAAAAACTTTCTCTAAATTTTACTATCGAAATCTCTCGCTTATTGGCAAGTACAAATGTAATCTCAAGGTACTTTTGCGACACGGTATCTCACATCCTGAATTTTATGGTGATGTGATTTACAAACTTCGTAAAATTATTGGACATACCCATTTTCTCACTTTGTTCATCAAATATATAAAACAATTCATTAAAAAGGGACATGATCCTGTATTACTACAACATACTGCATGTTTGGTTGTGAACCCTTTTACAGTTGGCAATCACGCTGGCCTCTTTGCATGTACGCCGACAAGAAAGGTTTAGTACTCTATGAAGGCGACCTCTTAAATCCAGAAATGGAAGGAGAACGTCGGATATCTGTACTATTTCATTTTTGTCGTACCCTTTATTACTTTTCTACAGTTACTCTGTTTGCAGCTCAATCATTGAGTACACTAGCGATAGGTGGATACAGTATGTTCAATTAAATGTTTTTTTGTTATACATGCACTTTACCACTGTATTTGCTGTCGCGGTTGTTGTAGATTAGTCGGAGAGGGGATACGTTTATTTACACTGTTTGTCTTTTAGGATGGGGATGGAATAAGGGTGAGGTTGGGCGCCCATAAACCGGTTTAAACCCCCGGTGACTTTTGTCACTGACCGTTCCAAGGCGGTACTTCCATCTTCCTCCTATTGTATGTTTGTTTTGTCTTTGTGCGTCTCTTGTTGTTTTTTCTACCTATGTACATTTGCTGTTTCCTTGTGTTGCTGTTCGGGCGAGTGTTTGTTCTGTATGTGGTGTTTCCTGCATGACTCATTTTTGTACTTTTTAAATAGCAACAATAAAAAAGCATCAGACAAGCTTCAACTGAATTCAAATGTCTGCACAAAGTTCCAAGGCTTCTGATTATGCAGATTGACATTATGTATGCCTTACAGTTGCCTCCCAAACTATGTGAATCATTATTTATCGTTTTAGTGCCGGTTTATCCATTGAAATCAAAGTGCACATTTTATGATACGCTCGACGATAATCTGAACAAGTTGAATTCACTCCAGTTTCACAAATCGGAGGAACTGATGCAGACTCTCGGATTTAACAAAATTCCACCACAGCCAAGAACCTCTTTTCCGGTGATTGTTAGCGGTTATGATTCTAACTACTTCGATATTGCCCAAGGACTCATAAAGTCGGTACATGAAAACCTCATGCCAGCGTACCCAGCCCTTAAACTGATAATGTATGACCTTGGATTGTCAGACTCGCAAGTAACAAGGGTATGTGCATTAGAACATCTATAAACCAAGGGCATAGATAACATTAAAACATTTTAACCTTAGCCTACTATGAAAATGAGGTCTGCTTAAGCCCCGATCTGTTGTCGTTGTCAATTCTGATTCGTTCAAACTTTGAAATGCTATTGACAGAGTGTCAAATAATTTGGATCTTGGTTAGACATCGAGTTACTCGACGTCTCATCTGGTTCCAAGCTTTTTCAAAAACAATGTTACATAGGTAGCGCTTAAGCAGGCTAAGGGTTAAAGGATAACCCATGTACTTTTCAAATAAACCCTATGTTTTGGTTCTCTTAAGAATTGTCCCTGCGAGACAATTCTGAATAGTAGTCACACTATAGTGTTTGGGGGAGAAATATCGATTGTAGTATTTAAGTACGTACCTTTATCAATGACTATGTGTACACAGTACTAAATTAAAGTATTCGGTCCGGTTTAATTAAATATTCCTGAGAAAACTTCTAAAAATCTTCAGTGTTGTCATGTTTTCATATTTACAAGCTCATTGCATACTTACAAGGGTGATATTTTCAAGAATGTAAGCCTACTGAAATTTCCATTCAAAGAAACCGCGCAGAATCAAGAAACTAGGAATCTTTCTGTACCCTTGTTCAAATAACTGCAGATGTTGAACAGCCAGTCCATCAACCTTCAAATGCATTGTAAATTGAACAAACAGTCACCGAACTTTCAAACACTGCTGTTTGAACAAAGTCACCAACCTCCAATTTTACTACTGCTGTATAAACAAGTTGTCAATCAACCTTTAAACACAACGCTAATTGAACAACCAGTCATAAACTTCAAGCATGCTGTTTATTGAAAAGCCGGTCATTCAATCTTCAAACACAGTGTTGATTAAACAACAAGTTAATGAAACTTCAAACACACTGTTGATTGAACAGTCAGAAAAAAACGTGAAATACTCTAATAATTGAAGAACCAACACAGCAGCCTTCATAACAAAACTGTTGATTGAAAAACAGCCCAGTAACATCAACCTTGCTGCTAATTTAAACATCCAGCCAAGCAAACTTCAAACACACTGTTGAATGAACAACCAGCAAAACGATTATCAGTCAGATTGTTGAATAAACAAGTAAAGCAGCATTTGCACACATTTAATTGAACAACCAGCAAACACTTAAAACATTCTACTGATTGAACAACCAGCCAGCCAAACCTTAAACACACAACTGATTGGCCAAACAGCCAAAGAGTCTTTAAACACATATATAATTGAACAGCCAACCAAATAATCCCTTAACACACAGATGATTGAGCAACTAACAAAATAACTTTAAACAAACAGCTGATTGAACAACCAGTCAATAACCGTTTAAACACACAGCTGTTTTAACAACCAGCCAAACAACCTTTAAACATGCAGCAGACCAAACAACCACAAATAGTCTTTAAACACACTGCTGATTGAACAATCCATAAAGAACACTTAAACACATTGCTGATTGAACAACTCCAAACATGGTTTTAACACACAACTGAATGAAAAACCAACAAATCAAATTATAAACACACTATTGGCTGAACAACCAGTCAAACACATTTTAAACTAACTATTGAACATCCAGCCCAATAATGTTTGAACACACTGATTCAGCAATCATAAAGGGAGAGGTTTCTGCGGTGGCCGCTGTACAGTCGCCGTAGGGTTTTAATCGATGAGTGGCCGCTGTAGCGCTTTACAACCAAGTTCTGTGGTGCTAGCACCAGGCTGATAAAAGGAAAATCGCACTCACCAGCAGGGATGTCGTACGGCGTCCGTGCGGGCGAGTGCAGATTCCTTTGGCTGCCACGGAAGTTTAAGAAAACTACGGTGACCGATACACTGCTGAATTAACAAACCAGCCAGTCAACCTTAAGCAACAATGTTGTTTGAACAAGCAGCTAGTCAACCTTCAGCCACACTGATGAGTAAATTAACCTCTCTGCCAACCTTCAGGCACACTGGTGATTGAACATACCAGCAAGTGAACCTATAAGCGCATTGCTGATTTAATACACCAGCCAAGGAACCTTCAACTACACTAGAGATTATCATTTTGTCCAATAACAGACTTTCACAATTCGTTGCTGCGTTACATTTGCGTAGAAATCGTTATTCATTTGTTCGTTCATTTGTTCGGCCATTGTTTCACTTATCCTTGCTTCGTTATCGTTTCAGTTAAACAAGTACTGTAGATGTGAAGTACGAGCATTCCCTTTCGACAAGCTACCTAGCCATGTACGCAATTTGTGGAATTACGCATTCAAACCCATTATTGCAAACGTAAGTAATTTTTCACTCCAATCATTAAAATGTTCTCTTTTTTTATATCTTTCAAGTCAAAATACTTTTTTCACATTCATCATTACAAAACGAGGGCTTGATGCAAAACTATTCTAACTCCTTCACAAAGTTTTGCACTAAGCCCTCGCAAACTATCGTACGTGTTCATACTTACACTATCATTTCTTATTATAACAATAGTTTCCATCATAACAGAGTTATCTTTTTACATCCATAATTATATAGAATACTTTCATATTCACCATTGAACATTATCCTTTCATATCCATCATTACAAATTTATATATTTCAATCATTATAAAGCTATCTTGTCATCTCCATAATTACAGTTATATTTTCATGTCCGTGATTAAAAAGTTATATTTTCATGTCTATCATTTCAAATGAAAAAGTAGTAAAGTCAATCAGAAAACTACACACCCAACAAACATTAAAGCTAAACCACCACTGGGGTTTAAACCGGATCACGGACGTCATAACCTCACATTTATCTCAAAGTCATCCTAGCTTAACAAATAGTGTAAATAAAGATATCCCCGCCATACTTCCCCACAACATAGAAGACAATTTCTAAAACATACCATGACAACAACTGTGAAAGTCCTTCAAATATGTGCTCAATGACTTTGCTGAAGTCAGATCGACTGCAGGAAAACTGTTAAGGACATCCTCGGCCTGTCATCGGGCAAGCAAAGATGGAGTCATAGCTACCAACTGTAAAGGGGTGAAAAAACAACAACTTGTAGTGCGTTTCTTATTAAAAGTTTTAACGCGGTTAATAAAAAATTCAAGAAGATTTTCGACAGAGTCCGGCGTGTAATACTGTTTGCAGCTATTAGAAAATACAATGTCAGTTAGAAGATAGTCAATATCATTCAAAAAGTACATGTATAAGTCATGCAGAAAAAAAACCCGCATACATAACACACCACGACGGCAAACAACAAATGTACATAAAAGACAGAAAGAGACACACAAATACATAATAAACAAACGATAGGAGGAGATGGAAGTACCGCATTGTAACGGTCAGTGATAAATGTCACTGGGGGTTTAAACCGGTTTAGGGGCGCCCAACCTCACACTTATTCCATCCCTACCCTAAAAGATAAACAGTGTAAATAAACATATTCGACTAATCTACAACAACCGCGATGGCAAATACATCGGTAAAATGCATGTTAAACGAAAACATAATTAAGTGAAACAACTGTATCCAGTTGTCCATAGTGTACTCAATGGTTGCGGTGCAAACAGAGTAACTGTAGAAAAGTAATACAGGGTTCGACAAAAACGAGATACAAATATCCGACGTCTTCCTTCCGTTTCCGGACTTAAGATGTAGCCTTCCTAGAGTACTAAAAGTACATGTATGAGTCATGCAGGAAACATCGCATACAAAACACACAACCCAAATAGCACCACAACGACAAACAGCAAATGTACATGTATATAAAAGACACAAAGAGACACACGGACATAACAAACAAACAATAGGGGAAGGTGGAAGTACCGCCTTGGAACGGTCAGTGACGAATGTCATTGGGGGTTCAACCGGTTTAACTAAACCTTTCTTGTCGTTGTACATGCAAAGAGGGCAGCGTGATTGCCAACTGTAAAAGGGTTGACAACCAGACATGCAGTATGATGTAATACCGTAGGGTCATATCTCTTTTTAATGAATTTCTAATTTATTTATTGAACAATGTGAGAAAATGGGTATGTCCGATAATTTTACGAAGTTTGTACATCACATCACCATAAAATTCAGGATGTGAAATACCGTGTCGCAGGAGCGCCTTAGGATTACTTTTGTGCTTGCCAATAAATGAGAGATTCTGATAATAAAAGTTTGCAGTGCTCGTCAATGACTGCCTAGGTAAACTATTGGGGTCAGGTAAGAATGGCTTTTGTCACCAACCCTCTTCAAATCAAATGTGGATTCTTTTAACTCTTTACTCCATAAATACGTATTTCTATGCCTTTGCAAACGGAGCAACCCCAGTGTTCTTAGAAAATAGTATAGACATGATTCTACAGTTTCTACTATAGACAGGCATCCCGTGGCCATGTGCCATTATAAAATTTACTTTAACCCTTTACCTGATAGAAGCGGCTTTTAGCGTGTTTGATTTATTCCTCCGCTGAAGAAAATAGTTCAAAAACATACAGTCATGAACATATTGCATAATAAATATTTTCTATATCCTAGTAGGTGGTAGCTTAAAGCAGGCTGAAAGTAAAGCAGAATGCGCCTTAAGGCGCATTCTGCTTTACTTTCAACCTGCTTTAAGTGGCCACCTGTCTCCATAACTAGAAACAGGCTATTGGGTAAAGGGTTAATATACATTCATGATGGTATTATACAATGTCGAATCCCGATCTGTTGGACGAGTACACAGCCATGGAAAGATCTATTGGACCAGGTGGAGTTGAGTCACGGTTGTGCACGAGTAATTTTCAGCTGTTTACGAGCACAGATTCTTGCACAGAACGTGCTGTTGTAGTCCCGCTAGACCATGTATTAACAAGGCGATTCTCGTGCTCACGCGCTGTTGTTGACCGGTTGTAATTATCGGAGCATAAGGTAAACAATGAACGCGAATGCTGTAGCTTTTTAGCCTAAGCTAGATGAACGGTGCGACTGTTTCAGGGGCACCGACAAAAGAACTGTTTTTAGTGATATACATATTGAATTAAATTCTGTGTAAACGGTATTTGATACAATCATGAATTGACGTCAGAAAGAAAACAGTGGCCCGGAAACAGCATAAATCGAACGAAGTGTCAAAGATGTGTATAGTTTTGCTGCGGTAGTTTTTCTTGTATTTGGAAGAATTAAATTGATGCAGGAAAGCAGAAAATGGGTTTTGTGCAAGAAAACAACAGTCCCTCGGGACACTGCAGATGTTATTGCCCGAAAAAACGTGTATTAACCCTTTATTCGTAACTTTATTCATTTTCAAACTATGAAATGAGAATTGAGTAGGCACGTTTATCTGTTGCTCTGTAAAATAATATTAACCCTTCTAATCGTCGTCTGCAATCCAAGTTTGTTATATTATTCAGTAAAATAAGGAAATTAGATAAATAAATGCAAATTTCAAGGAATAAAGCACATATATAGAAATAGAGATTGAGACAAATAGTGAAGTATTTTGCTGTGCAATCTCTGCTGTGGATTGCACTGGATGCACAATCAATTTGTAAATAGTGCAGACCCTGATGAGACAGCTCCTGCAGGAGCTGTCTCATCTGGGTCTACACTATTTACAGGTAGGTATATTGACGTGAATAGCAAGCGGAGGGTTAAAAACGGGCTCTATTGTATCTTGTTCAAACGAGGTATACGGCGTTTCATCCGAATCCTGTATGTAAATATTATAAATCACAAATTGGCCCGTAGCACACTGAAGGTCAAAATATAGTTTCTGTTCTAATATAGTTCAAGGATTTGTTTATTTGCAGATGGTATTTCAAGAGTTTGGGAGTGTTTGGTGGGTTGACGGTTCAGCGAGGTTCGTAAGGAAGAGCATGGAGTTACCGCTTGCCTACTTGCGTGAAAATGGCGCGCTATTTTTTACATACGACAAGTCTCTAAATGTTGCTCTTCATACTCATTCGGATACCTTCGCATATTTCCGTGAAGAGCCATGTGCGTACAAAGATCTAGGGGAAATCGAGGCAGGAAATGTTGCTTTCCTGAATAATCACATGACTAGAACTATTTTGCGATTATGGGCATCCTGTGCGCTCATCGAAAACTGTATAGCACCAAGTGGTGCCCAGGTGGGCTGTCCGACAACTAAAACAATTAATGGTTTAAACTTTGGCGCGTGTCATAGATTTGACCAATCATTATTAAGTATAATATTACGTCGACTGTATCATCAACAAAACGATTACCCAGAGTGGGAAGCCCCATTTCGATATATGAGCGTAAAAAGGGGTCAAAAGGTCGACTATATTCCAAACAAATAGGCAAACTGATTCAAAGAGTGATAGACAGGGGAGAGGGAATGGGAAAGAGTGAGAGAGACAGAGAGAGATAAAGAGAGAGACCGAGAGAGACAGATATAGACAGACAGACAGACAGACAGAGACAGAGAGATAGACAGACATACAGAGACACCGAAATAATAGATACAGAGAGAAACAGACAGACAGACAGACAGACAGAGGGACAGCGAGAGGGGGAGTACCGTTACTTTATAATTACTCCTTTCTATGCGTTTGCAAACAGAAACGATCCTACTCTGATTCTGCTGTTCCCACTATGATCAAATCTTAAAGAATAAATCCAAGTAAAATTATCGATGTCAATATTTTTACATGGATATTCATGGAACATATTGTTCATTATCCCATTTACGCCCACGATTCCATATATGGGATATAGGCTAACAGTGCATTATGCGGCGTCTTATCAGAGTCTACACTGTTTGCTGATAGGGAATTCAGTATAAAACAAAACAAAAACGAAAATTTAGACCAGGCATCCCTTAGATAAAAAATGGACTAATCCAGTATATAAGCATGGAAAAATCCACTGCGAGTAAATGGGTTAAGTAAACATTATTACGTTATAGTACGTTATTCGGGTTGACAGCACCCCACTTTGACCGGAAGTGACGTATTTGTGACAATGTAGAAGGCGAGAGTCATGCCATTCTTGATTGTATCTATATCATGATTTGATCCCTATTCACGTTATTTGCTTGTTCCAACTTTCAATATCTACTGAATGGACAAAATAGTAAAAATGAAATATTGAAGGCGGAATTGTAGCCATTTTAGAAACTAAATACACAGTTCTTATCAAATTTCATTAACAAACAGAGCAGACCCTGATCAGACGATTCCGTCTGATATGTGCCTGCTCTGTTTGCAAATGTGTGTAAATGTGTTTAAATATGATGGAAAGGGCTAAGAAATAATTATTTGATAAACTCTTTGTAAATTCTGACTTTCTTTCTACATATATGTCTACAGTATATCAATCAGTATTTCATCCCATTGATGATTAGAAAGTGTACCCATAACCTGCTTCAGTATTTAACCTTTAGCCTGCTGAGCAAATTATTTTACATAATTTTTCACCTACAACATTTTGAAAATTCAACCTATAACCAATTTGCCTACCGAAATACAATCAGGTTATCAAACAGTTTGGATCATGATGAACCGCCGAGTTACTCGGCGTCTCATCTGGATCCAAACTGTTTGCATAGGTATTCACTTATCCGCCCATAGCAGGCTGAAGGTTAAAGGCGACGTCATTTATATATTTGCAAGCAATATTCAAAAACTTCGATACAATAAAAGCGGTAAGTGTTGTGATGTTTAGGATCAAAATTCCTTGCAAATGGGACCCAAACTCCTCAGTGATCTCCCTTGTCACTATGTGCGGTCATCACTGCCACCACAATTTCTTTAGCTTAATTGTAGCTAAACTTTGTTTTTGTATCTTTTTTTTTTTTTTTTGGAATGTTGATTTCCAAAGTTTTCGGTTTTGTTTCATATTTCCACACCGGTAAAGGCAATAAAATAGAAAAACAATCACCTTTCCTAAAAAAAGAGAGAAAGAATTTAGTAACTTTTTACACAATTATTTATAAAAGACCACCAGTGGAGATTTTTTCAGGCCACCGGTTGTTGAAATGTCAAACTTAATTCGGGACGCTGTACATGAATATGATTCTCAAATTTACCCAAATCCCGAACAGATTAAATGTTTTGAATAGTTTTTGCGGGACAGGATGTAATGGTAAATCACATGATGCACACTATGGTCACGTGAATGTGGTAGCAGGGATCTCTTCAAGCGTAGCGATTAGGGGAGGTAACTGCGTTGGAGGTTGGACGGGACCTTGAGTTGATACGAATGGTTTACATGCTCACCTTGACATTTCACTTGACACATGCACAGAGAGTGTACACATTTGTAAACAGAATTCACTCAGACCAGGGTCCAAGATTATAAAACTTCTGAGTCTGAGTCTGAGATCATTCTCAAGTATCTGATTTGTCAGATTATGAGCAAGCCAAGAAGCTGACCAATCAGATGCTTGAGAATGATCTCCGACTCAAGCAAAAAGTTTTATAACCTCGGAGCCAGTATGTTTGTGTAGTAACTGTTTCATCGGAATCTGCTCATTGTACTGATGGAACAATACAAGTCTGATTCTACAGTGTATGTCATGGCCACGTGCGCTTGTTCGTATGACACTTATATCACTTAACCTTTAGCCTGCTGGGCAAATAAGTTTTACAGAATTTTTCACCTACTACATATTCAAAATTCAAGCTATAATCAATGTGTCTACCAAAATGCAAACAATGTGTCACACAGTTTGGATCCCGATGATACAAACTGGATCCAAACTGTTTGCATAGGTATTCATCCATCCGCCCATAGCAGGCTAAAGGTTAATTAATATTCATACAGAAATCATTTTTACATGAATATCCACCAGCCCCTTGCTCCATATATTCACCCTTTCCACGCATTTGCAAACCGCGTAAACCCAGATCAGAAAATTCCTATAGGATCAGGATCTGCTCTGTTTGTTGATAAAGTCATATTGCTACGCGCCTCAGTTTCTGCAGTTGTCAAACATTCCCGTGTTCAGGTGTCATTATAAAATTTAATCGAATTAACCCTTTCACCGCCGATGGCGCATATAAATGCACCACGACAAATAGTGCAGTCCCAGATCAGACGCCGCCTTTTCAAAGGCTCAAACTCTACTTCTATATATGTGCTTTATTCCTTTGAAATTTGGATTTATTTATCTAAATTCCTTATTTTACCGAATGACCTAACAAAAATTGCATTGCAGACGACAATTAGAATTTCGGCGCCGGTTAATATTCATTATGCCGTAATTTCATACATGAATATTCATGGTATTTATCACATAATCTGTCGTGTGGGAGTGCCAAAACAGAGTGCCGTAAATCGCCGAAATGCACTAGTGCATTTTTATGCAAATGAGCAGTTTGATTTTGGCTGTACTATGCTGTAAACAATGGCCGAAACAGCCGTCAGTTATTGCCTGTTTCACTTTCCATGGCACTTTTAAGGATTATGTGACAAAAAGAATCTTACATTCGTGTTCATTGCAAATTGTTGTCAAGAAACTCGCTTATTATAATGTATATTACGCTTGTTAAAGCTCATGTCATATTATTATAGTAAACTCGTTTCATAAAAACAATTTGTAATGAATACACATGTAAGATCCGCCATAAATGAATGGTTAAGTGTGAACTAGACATAGACCGTTACTTATCATACTGAACGAGTAAGATAATTGGTCAAGGTCAACACCCTGACAATGTTTAGAGCGTACTGACTGTTATTGCCAAACAGCTTGGATCCTGATGAGACGCCGAGTAACTCGGCGTCTCATCAGGATCCAAACTGTTTGACACCCAGTCAATAATTACTCAAAGATTTGGTCGAATCAGAATTCAGTGAAAAGTTCAGAAAATCAGAGATTAAGCAGACATTATATTGTCAGTAAGAAAAGTGCTTGACATTGTAATGACACTTATGTTCGAACGAGTCATAAAATATTGCCATAGAAACACGCTAGGCAATAAAATACCACTTACCGAAAGTCAACCTTTGGCACAATAGTGACGGTCATTAGAGTTTTTGCCTAGATTAGATGTCCAGTAAGTGGAAGGTTCTTCTGGAGTACTATAAGGAACATTTAAATCATTTAAGAATCCCGCTTTATAAATAAGCATATATGTGTGTTTAACGAAGGACGAAAATAATACAGAAAGCTGCTGCAGGAGCTTTTTCTGTATAGCTTTCATCTGGCATTAAGTTACAATGTGCAGATTAAGGGTTATAATTATGTATTGTTATGGTAACTGTAAGTGGAGTTTCTACAATAGACGACGATGAAGATAATATAAAACAAATCATAATCAATTTAATAAATATAATCAGAATATATTCATTTTATTAACACTAAAATACATAAATGTCAAACTTAGTGCAAAAATAAACATAATACAAAAAATATAAACAACAACTATACAAGTTTGTAATTTAACTCTTTACTCCATGAATATTCATGTAATTAATGACATCATGAATATAATTAGATTAATTGTGATAGATCTAATAGCAAATGGACATGTTGGCCGTAGTAGATACTGTAGAATTATATCTACAGTTGAACTTCGATATCTCGAACTCGGATAACTCGAACTTCGGGATAACTCGAACAAAAAGTTCAGTCCTCCCAAAACTAACACTACAGAATTGCTTCAATAATGTATCTCTACAGCTATCTAGAAACACATGTGACAGCCTAATACAGGTCTAAAGTAATGCTGAAAGCTCCTACAGGATGACTCGGACTTCTATTATCTCGAACTAATTTGTATGGTCCCTTGAAATTCGAGTTATCGAAGTTCAGCTGTATATCATATCATATCATAAGGAAACAGAGCAAACCCTTATCAGATCACTCCTACAGGAGCCGTCTGATCAGCGTCTGCTCTGTTTTCAACTGCATTGAAAGGTATGTTTAAGGAGTAAAGGTATGACGTAATACATGACGTAATCTATGACGTATTCTATGACGTAACTACATGACGTATTTATGGAGTAAAGGTTTAATTCTTATCACGTTAAACATCTGTTAATTTAATACAAGACTTACTCAAACGCTTGGTAATTCGGAGTCCACATCAGAGTTTGAGTAGGAAGCAATGCAACAACATGCATCTAGATCTACATGAATACATCTACAGCTGCATCAACATTAACAACTGAGATAATGAGTATGCAATAATGTATTGTGCATGTTGTACAACTGAGGAATAGGTAAGTCGTGTAAATTCAAACATACATGTCTTAAGAATAGTTAATACTGTTATTATCCACCAAACCCGATGTTGTGACTTTCTAGACGATTCTAAAGAGCAATCACAGCATAGGGTTTGGTGGAGAAAAAACAGTTTTAGTGTTTGAATACGCAGGTTTATCTACAGCTCTGTATATACCACCAACCCCTATTTTGTGACCACTCTTTAGAATCGTCTCGTAGAGACGATTCTGAAGAGTCGTCACAACATAGAGGTTGGTGGAGAAATGACGATTTTAGTATTTGAGAACGCACGTTTAACCGTAGCTCTAGCTGATCGAGTACAAAACAGTTTGAAACCTGGCGCATGGAATGTTATCGGCCTTTCATCTGGATTCAAGCTGCTTGCAAATGACACTCAGCGATCAGGGTCCGTTCTCAAGTTTTTGATTGGTCATATTTGAGTTCTCAAGCTTTTGATTGGTCATATTTGAGTTCTCAAGCTTTTGACTTGAGAACGAGCTCAGACTCAACTAAAAGTGTTATAAGCATGGACCCTGCTTTACTAAAGATCGTACGCCTGAAATCATCGCAAGTTCTAAAATCGCGATTTTTTGCATGTTCGATATCGATATCGTACGGAAATACCTTGTACTTCTCCCAACTAGGATATGCGATATTTGCGGTTGACTAAATACAGTTAAAGCTCGATTATTCGAACACTCAAACACGTATCATTTCTGATATTTAGGCTAAGACACGCGGCAGCTTAATGCAGGATTAAAGTCATGCAGAAACCTCGTCTAAGAGACACCTGCCTAAAAGGCACGAATACTAAAATTTGAGGTCACTAAAAATTCCAAGTTTTTACTGTAGTAGCGATCGTCGTATATTCGGACTTATGATAATTTGGGACGAGCGATCTTTAGTAAAACTGGCTCCAGCTCGGCCGCCATTAGAATACAGAGAGTTAACTTAAGCCTGCATCGAATCACTTCATTCAATTCAATACATAACACTGATAATACCTAAAGGGTCTCTATGATATGACCGAGTCAATGCTGTTTCGGTAATACTATATTTTGTGGATTAGACCATTTTTTCATATTTTGGAACAAAATTATCACATGCAAACAATTTGGATCCAGATGAGACGCCGAGTAACTCGGCGTCTCATCAGGATCCAAACTGTTTGACACTCTGTTTACTGTTTAATAAAGAAATAAACCAAACTATGCCAAGCATCGAAAGGGTTAATATATTCGTATATCGAGGGCTTGGTGAAAAACTATTGTAACTCCTTCACTTTGTGAGGGAGTTACAATAGTTTTGCGCCAAGCCCTTGATATAGTGTCCTTTCAACCCTTTATTCCATAAATACGCCTTTCTGTGACTTTGCAAACAGAGTATACCCAGATCACATGGCTCATATAGGAGTCGTCTGATCAGGGTCTGCTCTGTTTGCTTGTGATATAATTTAGATATGATTCCATAGTCTCTGCTCTGTTATTGTCAAAATTTCACATGTCCATGTGCTATTAAAACAATTAATATAATTACAATTGATGTCGTCATTATATCTAACATGAATATTCATGGAGTAATTGGTTAAGGTACATAAGCACACACTGTAGACCCAAACTCAGATCCAGGGTGCTCATAAATGAGGTATCTGATCCGATCTGCATTTTTTGTTTCTCGAATATATTTTTCCAAATGTCACATTTGCACAAAAACCTTACAGTTGAACATCAATATCTCGAACTCGGATAACTCGAACTTCGGAATAACTCGAGTAAACGTTCGGTTCTTCACAAAAGAATACAATAAAGACTTATTATAATGTGTATCAAAACATATACCCAGAAACACATGTGACAGCTGAACTCTTTTGGCGCCAAATTTAAAAGTCTCGTCGGCAATAATAATTTCATATTAAATATAATTCTAAATTAAATAATAAAGGTATATTAGTAAAACATTTGTTTTTAAAAACCTGTATGCTTGGGCTAAAAAAAGTACAGAAAACAGTGAAGTCCCGGTGCAAAGTCAATGGTGCCAACAGGCGACATTGGCGCCGAAAGAGTTAATGAAGCTCGGAAGTAATGCTGAAAGCTCCTACAGGAGTTTTCAGCATTACTTTTGACCTGCATGAAGCTGTGAACTTGAGCGAAAATGCGTCAAGATTAAAATGGATGACTCAAACATATGTTATTTCGAAGTAATTTGGTCAATTAAACTTCGAGATATTAAATTTCAACTGTATTTGGGACGAGTTCTCAAAAAAATGCAGGTTAAAATACTGACACTACCCTCGAAGTACTGACACTACCCTCCAAATACTGACACTACCCTCTCCGACAACTACCCTCTTCACACTGCCCTCCCATATTCGCCTCCCGCAACATCAATCCAAATACCTCGGACCATTGTCTCGGGACAAAGTGAAACACACCTGAAAAGTGGATGAAAAAACAAGTGAAATCACAGCTTGTAAATGTCACTGGTATTTATAAAGAAACGGATTCTATTTCCGGCGGATCTTCTCCAGGCTTCAGTGTTGAGACAGTAAAGAAACCGGTTGATTTTCCTGAGGATGGTTTTTGACCTCCATTGCCCGCCGTTGCTCCCCCGCCTCCAACCGACTTAACCTCTTGAAATCCCATACCTTGATCAGTGGACAATACAAGCGTACCAGTATTAGGTCCATTTGGTAATATCAGCACTTGGGATTTTGATCCACCAGATCCAGTGGCTGACCCGCCAGGAAGTGTTTGTCCTGTAAACAGTGACGAAAAACCGGTGGCGTTTACAATAGGTAAAATGAGATGAGCAACCTGGCCATGCCTACCGCTTGGAGAACCAAAACGTCCGCCAACAATTCTCCCTCCGGTGAAAGAACGAATTCTTGGAGATCGCGCGGCCGGAAAGTTGCTATGGAAATTACCCACACCTGCACGTTGTCTCCCATGGGCTCTTGATCCTTTGCCAGATGGAAGGCGACCAATGTTGCCGCGGTTATTAGAGTTGAAAATCCTATAAGGCCGGGGAATACGACCTCGGGGGTTACGACCACGGCTTGTATGTCCTTGGCCTCGACCTTGTACTCGGCCTTGACCTCCAGTAGGTTGTTTTTGATTGGCTGCTGGATTGTTCGGTGACCCTGGGGGTTTGTTTGTCGGATTACTGAGTATGATGTTTGATATTATGTTGATAGGACGATGGTTTCGGGGGAGGTTTCGCAATGAGAGCTTTTGGTTTAATGTTGGCGCCGACTGGGGCGACATTCTGCGAGGCATGCCTGACACTGATGTTCTCACCGACAGCTTCGGGTTGAAGCCTTGACTTTGGCGCTGTCTTGAGAAGAAATCCTGTCGTGCCTAAAAAGGAAAACAATTACGAACGTCGTTAAATTGGGAATAAAGCACACATACAGCAATAGAGAATGAGACAAAAAAGGTGAAGTCCCAGATCAGACGCCGCCTTGAAAAGATGGCGTCTGATCTGGGACTGCGCTATTTTTCGTGGTGCATTCATGCGACATTGGCGGTGAAAGGGTTAATATTTATGTAAGAAATAATGACATCATAAATATTGATTAGATTATTTTTTTTATATTTGAACATGAAAACAAGACATTTTGGCAATGGCAGAAACTGTAGTCATGTCTATATTATTTCATAAGCCAACAGAGAATACCCTGATCAGACGGCTCCTATAGGAGCCGTCTGATCTGGATCTACTCTGTTTGCAAAGGCGTAGACTGGTGTATGGAGTAAAGGGATAAAACGATCATATAGTGGATGAACACAGGTGACTAGGAATACTAGTAGCTACATAATATAGACTAAACTGTGGTTTCATATGCCGTTCAGTTTAAATAAACTAGCGCATGCATGTTAAAATATTTATGTAAGAAATAATGGCATCGTGAATATCAATTAGATAACTTTTTACAATGGACCATGAGCACTGCATTTTTAGCCATAAGACATATTATAGAATCAGATCTATATGATCCCATAAGCAAGCAGAGTAGACCCTGTATGAGCCGTCTGAGCAGGGTCTGCTCTGTTTACTTATGTAATTACATAATCTGATTCTACAATTTCTATCATTGCCAGACAATCATGTGTTCACATAGCATACTAACAGATCAGCTAAATAAGCACGTGTTCACATAGCATACTAACAGATCAGCTAAATAATCACGTGTTCACATAGCATACTAACAGATCAGCTAATAAATATACAATATGTAATTATTTATTACATGAATATTAACCAGGATATTTGTTAAAGGGTCGTTTTAAAAATGGTTTCTTAAATTTTGTTATAAGCATTTCCCTCATATAAATGTGTTTCCAAATAGAGTAGACCTAGATCTGGGTCTATGCTTATAAAACTTTTAGTTGAGTCTGAGTTCGTTCTCAAGTTTTTGATTGGTCAGATTAGAGCCTTTGGCTCAAATCTGACCAATCAAAAGCTTGAGAACTCAGATCTGACCAATCAAAAGCTTGAGAACGATCTCAGACTCAACTATACCAATACCAAAATAACCATTATAAAAAATCAGCCAATGAATATTAATGATTTCATTATTTCTTACAGGAATACGGCTTTTGTTGTTTAACCCTTTCCTCCATAAATACGCCTTTCTACACCTTTGTAATAGTAATAGTCACTTCTTGAAGCCATTGTGATAAATAGAGCATTTGCTCCATAGGAGCAAATGTTCTGTTTATCACAATGGTTTCAGAAAGTGAATTTTACAGATGCGCCAAAAGGCGCCAATATGAGGGATAGGGTTAAACAATTATGTAGATGTTATTTTGCAGTTTGTGCCATGGTAAGCAATTATTTTGTTCAAAATGCCTTTATAAAAATTAAGTTATTTAACATACATATTGTCATTATTTCTTACATGGATATTCATGCGGTAGATATTTAACCCTTTCACCGCCACAGTCGCGTAAATGCACCACGACAAATAGTGCAGTCCCAGATCAGACGCCGCCTTTTCAAGGCGGCGTCTGATCAGGGACTCCACTATTTGTCTCAATCTCTAGTTCTATATATGTGCTTTATTCCTTTGAAATTTGCATTTATTTATCTCATTTCCTTATTTTACTGAATGATTTAACAAACTTGGATCGCAGACGACAATTAGAAATGTGGCACCGAAAGGGTTAAAGAATTATTTAATAAATGTAAATAAGACATAAACATTTATCTTAATATAAAATCCCATATATATGTGAAGAAAAAAACCCTGAAAATATTAATAAACACTTATATATACCTTGCCTGGAAGAAACCCAGAAGACGTAGCGACTAGTGCCATTGAAACAAAAATCACTTTAGTGAGATCCATGGTTTAAGTTCCCTGATCAGTATTAATTGAATGACAGCGACTGTGGACGGATCTGGGGCAAGTAAGGAACTGTCACTGTCATTAGTCAGAATATGACCAATAACTGCCTTTATATACGGTGACAGTGGCGCGTGTAGGTTTCACCTTTAGAGCGCCGGAAAATTGGTCGTCTCTGACCATTACTGTTAATTGCGCAAACATTCCTTTGCCGATCCTTAACGCAGAAAACGAGTAACTAATCTTAATAGAAAACATAAAAACCAGCAGAAGAATGTTGATAGCTACATGACACTTTATTCCATGAATATTCATGTAATTAATTATGACATCATTCATATTAACTAGGTTAGTTTTTACAATGGCATATTAACACACATGAACATTTTTGCCGATGCAGAAACTGTAGAATGATGTCTTTATAATTCCATAAGCAAACAGAGCAGATCCTGATCAGACGGCTCCCAAAGGATCCGTTTGATCAGGATCTACTCTGTTTGCAAAGGCATAGAAATGCATATTTATGGAGTAAAGGGATAAGGGTTTCAGGGGATATATTTTAGATAAGAAAGAATCTTATAATCACTCATTGCGAGCATGGCTGATCCATATAATAATTCGATAACTCATCGGGATCCAAACTGTTTGCATGTTTGAAGACATATTGAACTTAGAGAACCTAGAGAAGCCGTCTGATCAGGGTCTGCTCTATTTGCTAGTAGAATTTGATATATCTGTTTCTTTGCTTTCTAAAATGTCTACAATGTTCCACCTATAGCTATTTTGTTAATGAATATTCAGTAGGTATTGAACTTTGAAACAAACATAGAACAGGGAAAGGGTTAATACTTCAGTCCATAAATACGCCTCTCTACAATTTCTTTAACCCTTTCACTGTTCCATATTTGTTCCGAATTTCAATACCTACTGAATATTCATGGACAAAATAGTTATAATGAAATATGGAAAGTGATGCATTGTAGCCATTTGAGAAAGTAAAGAAACAGATCTATAAAATTCCATTAGCAAACAGAACAGACCCTGATCAGACGGCTCCTAAAGGAGTCGTCTGATCTGCGTCTACTCTGTTTGCAAATGCTTGAAAACACGTTTATACGAGGGAAAGGGTTAAATAGAGTAGACCCAGATCAGGTGGCTCCTATAGAAGTCGTCTAACCAGGATCTGCTCTTTGCTTTCGGCATAATATAGATATGGTTCTACAGTGTCTGTCATGCCCAAAACTTCCCATGACCATGTCATATTATAAAAAAAAATCTTATCCATGACATCATTATTTTTGACATGAATATTCATGACGGAAAGGGTTAGGAGACATTTGTACCCGGCCTGTTAACGCTTCACGGAAACTTCTAACTGTAAGTGGACATTTGTACCCGGCCTGTTAACGCTTCACGGGAACTTCTAACTGGTAGTGGACATTAATTTTGTACCCGGCCTGTTAACGCTTCACGGGAACTTCTAACTGTTAGTGGACATTTGTACCCGGCCTGTTAACGCTTCACGGGAACTTCTAACTGTTAGTGGACATTTGTACCCGGCCTGTTAACGCTTGACGGGAACTTCTAACTGGTAGTGGACATTAATTTTGTACCCGGCCTGTTAACGCTTCAGGGGAACTTCTAGCGGACATTTGTACCCGGCCTGTTAACGCTTCACGGGAACTTCTAGCTGTTAGTGGACATTTGTACCCGGCCTGTAAACGTTTCACGGGAACATCTAACTTTCACGTGCAGGATCGTTTCTATAAGAAATTGGTATACTGAAAATAATCACAGAAACAAACAGTGTAGATCTAGCTCAAAGTTTTTTTCCTTATGAAGGAGTCCCTGTTTATCGGACTAGACTCACATGGATTAATTTTTCTCTGTCTCACATGGATTAACCCATTCCATCATAGCCTATTTTTAGATACAACCTTTTTGAATAAATCTAACGAAAAGGAGCATTAACTAGAGAAAAGGGAATGTTAGAATTTTGTAGTTTGAAACAATTGTGATAAATAGAGCATTTGCTCCTATAGGAGCAAATGCTCTATTTATCACAATGGTTTCACAAAGTGATGTTTACAGAGTCGTCAAAAGTCGTAAATATGACGGAATAGGTTAATTCTTCTGTCTCTGGAAACTTATTAATAACATATGCAGATGAGACACCAAATGTTACGATGTGTTACGATGTGTTACGGTGCCTCTTCCAGACTCTGATACCTTATGATTTGATTAAAAAAGGGAGAAAAAATCAAAACTTGTAAAATGTAGCAGACGACAAAATTTGCAGACGATAATACGTAGTAGCGAAATAGTAATAGATTTGCTAGTTTGCTGTCATATATTTGCTAGTTTGCTGTCGTATATTTGCTAGTTTGCTGTCGTATATTTGCTAGTTTGCTGTCGTATATTTGCTAGTTTGCTGTCATAGATTTGCTAGTTTGCTGTCGTATATTTGCTAGTTTGCTGTCGTAGATTTGCTAGTTTGCTGTCGTATATTTGCTAGTTTGCTGTCATAGATTTGCTAGTTTGCTGTCGTATATTTGCTAGTTTGCTGTTTGTGCAGTGAGATTGTGTGCATGCTATTTCGCAATAAGACCCCAGCACCTGTAGGAGGCTAACGTAGTGACACTTTAACCTGCTGAGTTAATGTTCGCTCTTGACCTGCTTCCTATCTAAAGGCAAATAAATATATTCTAAGTTCCCTTTTCCTACAACAATAAAATCCGCGCGTCAAAACAGGTTGGATTCTGATGAGACGCCGAGTAACTCGGCGTCTCATCTGGATCCAATCTGTTTACATAGGTAATCACAAATTCGCATAAATCGTTGTAAAGACAAATGTAATCCAGTATATCCGACCTAGTCATAAAAGTATCCGCTGGTCTGTATTCATATATATCACCTACATAAATACCAGTGACATTAATGTGCTGCTTGTTGCGACCGCTAATGGCGCTTATTGTTTTAATCACACTTTTCTTGCTATTTTTGACAACAGCAATCTATAATATACAGCTGCTAGACAGGGTGATTCACGAGCGTAGGTTTCGATACCAGTTCTCCTTTGTCGTCAAATCAGTCCCGTCTACGATGCCGTCTACTGTTAACCCTCCGCTTGCTATTCACGTCAATATACCTACCTGTAAATAGTGAAGACCCAGATGAGACAGCTCCTGCAGGAGCTGTCTAATCAGGGTCTGCACTATTTACAAGTTGATTGTGCAACCAGCGCACTCCGCAACAGTCATTGCACAGCGAAATACGTGTACACAGTGAAGATATATGTAATTATACAATAGGGCATGGGCAAAGAAGGAGAAATGTATTTTAAAATTTAGCAAGAGAAGGGTTAATATCATAGTGGACTATCATTCACTTTATTCTCTAATACGTAAGCAGGGTGCAAAACAGTTTGGATCTTGATGAGAAAACGAGTTACTTGGTATCTGATTTGGATCTAAACCGTTTGCAAACTAATCACAGGTTCGCTCATTACTGCACGATGCAAGTTTTCCGTGAGCCGCTTTCCGTCTTTCCGTGAACCGCTTTCCGTCTTTTCGCGAGCCGCTTTCCGCTTTCCATCTTTCCATGAGCCGCTTTCCGTCAAATAAATTCTGTCAGCTAAGTGTATCAGCCGTTTCAGCTTTGTTTCAATTCGAGTTTAAAAACAACACAAATTAAAAATATATAAATGAATAAAAAAGTAAATAAATAAATAAATAAATGAATAAATAAATAAATAAATAAATAAATAAATAAATAAATAAATAAATAAATAAATAAATGAATAAATAAATAAATGAATAAATAAATTAATAAAAACAAACAAATAAGTTGGGTTTTGTTGGTTTTTTGACAGTTTGACATCTCATATTATTCCAACGTATTTGCAAAGATTAGTACGAACTACTGTAAAACCTCGATTATCCGAACTACAGTAAAACTTCGATTATCCGAACACTAAAATACGTATTATTATCGATCTTTAAGACAGGTGGCAGCTTAATGCATGGTGAAAGTCTCCATGACTTTCATCATGCATTAAGCAGCCACCTGCCTAAAAGGGTCTAAATTCGTTTATAACGAAAATTCGAATAATCGAGGTTTTACTGTATTACATTGAATGCTAACAACGATGTAATAAGGCATTTGAAAACAAATACGTATTCGTTTTCAAAGTATGATGTTTTCTTCAAAATGCGTCAGAGTATTAGCCATTGGGACGTATTATGAAAAACACAGTAGCAACAGTAGAAGGTATTAGTACATCGTATCCTTCTGGATATGTAATGCATTTTATTGATTTTATTATTTGTAAATATAGCACAATATAGTGATTAATAGGTTAGTTTCGTAGATGGGACACCTTTATCCGACGAGAGAACGTTGATGCGAGGCTTTCTACAGCACTAACATATTATTTGATTACCATGAAATAATTTGCATTAAAAATGTGTTGTTTTGATCAGCGAAACTTCCTTTTTCATTTCCATGTAGACGTAAATTGAATGAGCTACCGCGAAGGAAAATAGCTTCGGTACTTACATTAAAAGATAACGTGGTTGAATTTGAAAAATAAGATCATTTGAATCGAGAATGTCAACATGTTGATCCAAATGGAAGACATGATTATCTTCTTCCGGAGGCTCATTGAACAAATTCGAGCTCTGTCGTCTCTGATTCTATTTTTAGAAGGTTAACTGGGGATACAGCACAATGCACCGAGTTCGATAATACACATTGATTTAGAAACGATACATTCAGTGATATGCACACCATGCAATTAAAACATGTTACATGTAATTGGACACGCTTTAGGTCATGATACTGAGAAAGGTATATTCAGTGATTTGCATACCGGTAAGCTAGATCATGTTAACTCGATATTTTGCAGACCATGCAATCAGAACGTTGATTCGATATTTTACAGACTGTTCAGCTAGATAACGTTCGTAGACTTAAGTTTGAGACCATTTCAGCAGAGAAATGTTATTTAGTGATTTGCAAATCATGCAATATGTAAAGGTTTATCAGAGGCCTAGTAGACCATAGATCTAAGTAAATTGAAATTAGTATTTTGCAGAATATGCATGTAGAAAACATAAGTCTGTGACTTTGCAGGTCATGCTTTCAGTAACTGGTTCGTGTTGGTACTTTGCAGACCATGCTTACTGTAAACGGTTCATGTTGGTACTTTGCAGACCATGCATACTGTAAACGGTTCATGTTAGTACTTTGCAGACCATGCATACTGTAAACAGTTCGTTTTGGTACTTTGCAAACTATGCCACAACAAAACGTGCATTGTGGTAGATACTATGCATCGGAAAGCTTTCTTCTCGTCCTTTGTTGAATATAAGCATTTGGCACTTTGAAGACCATGCTCATAAAACGTTCATTGGATACTTTTCAGACCGTGATCCGAATTCCTAAAGTAAATTATTCTGAAGAACTTGACATCCATTATATTTCTTACGTATAACAAAATATTGTAAGTGTCATTGAGCATGTACTCCAATGTTTTACAGTGTAGACCCAGATGAGATGGCTCCTAGAGAACCCTCTCACCAGGATCTGCGCTTTGTGTCATGTTACACTTACAAATATCCCTCACTGACCCTCAGTATTCACAGTAGACTTGAGTAGTGTTGCACTTTTAATTACTACTCACGAACAGACTCAATAAAACCGAGTCTGCAAAGTCTGACCTATTTCAGAATATATGTACTTCACAACAGCAGGTGTTAAGTGTCTGTGTGGCGGCCGTAAAAGGTCGCCCCGTACTTCATTCTCAGTATTGTTATATTTTCTGGTCCTTCGGGATCATTAGTTTTGATAGTACTAGTTTTGAAAATTGAATACTGCTTAAGCCGGTGCTAGGGGCGGGAATAGTGTTGCACTTTTAATTAATACTCATGAACAGACTCAATAAAACCGAGTCTGCAATGTTCTCTTTTTGCATTTCTACTTTTTCTTTCGAAGGATCACCCATTTTCAGAATATATTGACTTGTTTGAAATTTGGAATACTTTATTAGAATGAAAATCAGAACGGATGTCCTCATGATGAGACTCGGGACTCTAGAACAATTTCATTGTGTACTTGGTGTTCCTGTCGCTAGAAAATATACAGTAAGTGTGTAAAAATCGTGATATGACTTCATTGCATTTTCTTTTATATTGTCTTATATTTAACCTTTCAAATCATTTTATTATATTCACAGTGTGTAGATGATTCATAATGACGCCATTTTATCGCCCACGATCGATTCATTTTAGCTATGACTGGGATTAGTCAACTTTGTGATTTGTTGCGATTTGTTGTGATTTGTGGTGATTTGTTCTAATTTGTGGTGATTTGTTGTGGTTAGAGATCACCAAAAGTGCGAAACCGTTCTGTACCGGTAAATAAGGAGGTCATGGGCTCAAATCGAAGCCGAGACTCTCACATTTCAATGTTGTATCACAAGTAATACATGGATTAATGCACAAATGCAGGACGATTCATTTGGTCAGACACAAGTAAATTGTTGCAATATCCAAGACTGTGTCTACCTGGAGAACAACTCGTCTACTCCATGAATATTCATATAAGACATAATTAGAACATGGCTATTAATTAGCTTATTTTTTAATAATTGCATATGAACACAGTATTGTTTGACTACGTCAGACAATTAAACCTTTCGGCGCCAAATTTCTAATTGTCGTCTGCAATCCAATTTTGTTAAATCATACAGTAAAATAAGGAAATGAGATAAATAAATGCAAATTTCAAAGGAATAAAGCACATATATAGAACTGGAGATTGAGACAAATAGTGAAGTCCCTGATCAGACGCCGCCTTGAAAAGGCGGCGTCTGATCTGGGACTGCACTATTTGTCGTGGTGGATTTACTCGACTGTGGCGGTGAAAGGGTTAAGGAGCAGATATACATTAGTTTTTATTAATTCCCGCTGTTTTCTCAATGTTTTACAGGTTTATAGCCAGGGAGCAAAAAGAAGTCTGAAGTTTTTGCAGTAAATAACAAAAATCTTTATTTACAATTATAATAAATTGGGGTCAGTAAACCTCAACAAATAACATATTTCCTAAGTAAAGTTCAATATAAAACAGCTTCAACTATTAACCGATGAATACTCCCATATGTTTATATATGAATGAAGGATCATACGGAATACACCTGTAAGCGTGTTCTTCTTTAATATATAGTTGAACTTCGATATCTCGAACTCGGATAACTCTAACATCGGGATAACTCGGACAAAACGTTAAGTCCTTCCAAAACTGCTCTAAATTGTATCGCTACGTCTATCTAGAATCACATGTGACAGCTTAATACGAGTCTAAATAATGCTGAAAGCTCCTACAGGAGTTCTCAGCATTACTTGAGACCAGTATTAAGCTGTGACCTTACGAAATTATTTAGATTCTAAATCGGCTGACTCGAACTTCTGTTATCTCGAACTAATTTGTATGGTCCCTTGAAGTTCGAGATATCGAAGTTCAACTGTATTTAGTTTAAAAAATATCGTTATTATGCTCTTTGGCTGCTAATATCGCATTCTGGATCCAAACTGTTTGATACTGGGTCTACATTGTTTTAAAAACAAAATGAAGCAAAAAAATGAACAAATGGAAATTGTAGCAGACGACACAGATTGTAGACGACAAAGTTTGCAGACGACAAAATGTGGCAGTGACAGAGATAAGGCTTCTCCCTTTAGCTGCCACATAATGTCGTCTGTAAATGTTATCGTCTGCGGCAATGTTTCTTATTTTTCTCCCCATTTCTTACTTAACCCTTTCCCTCATATAAACGCGTTTTTACGTATCTGCAAACAGAGAAGACCCAGATCAGACGGCTCCTATAGGAGCCGTCTGATCAGGGTCTACTCTGTTTGCTAATGGAATTTGAAAGATATGTTTCTTTACTTTCTAAAATGGCTACAATGTTCAACCTTCCATATTTCATTATAACAGTTTGTGCATGTTTATTCAATAGGTATTGACATTTGAAATAAACAGAACAGAGAAAGGGTTAACCATAATAATTTGAATCATATCACAGAGTCGCCTTTAGCAGCAAAAGAACTTAAAAAAAGGCTAGGCAGAAGTAAAAATAAAACAAATCAGCTTTCTGCATAAGGTTCGCTTGACATTAAGCAGTCACGTGCATTAGTACATACTTATGTTTATTGATTAAGTGGTTGTTTTGATATATTACATACATACACCTTTGATGTTTATAAGACAGTTTTGAACCAGATCAACATCTTTTTCCGGTACCATACATTTGGTAACGTTAAAAACTGAAAATTTGGAAAACACTATATCCTCAATAACAACATAGGCCAGATAAGACACGTAAATTAAAACATTTCAAGTTATTTCTCAACCTAACCCTATGGTGTGCCATGTTACACGTTGTATATTTATCTATAGCTCCGTTGCATGTTGTATCTTTATCTATAACTGTGTTACACGTTGTATCGTTATCTATAGATATGTTACATGTTGTATCTTTATCTATAACTGTGTTACATGTTGTATCGTTATCTATAGCTGTGTTACACGTTGTATCTTTATCTTTAGCTGTGCTATACGTTGAATCTTTATCTATAGCTGTGTTACATGTTGTATCTTTATCTACAGCGATGTTACATGTTGTGTCTTTATCTATAGCTGTGTTACATGTCGTATCTTTGACTTCGATCTGAAGCTACGCTGCTTACAAAGGTGTCTCTATTTGCGAACGGTGCTTTAAATAAAGTCACGGTATGCGCGAGCCTAATGTTTTATACAGCAATTGTAATATCATTTCGTCCATCACGTGATTTCCGGTGGACTCTATTAATGCTTTGGGCGTACTAGTGGGCGGTACCGTCGTCGTAGTAACTTCTGCCTCGCCTTCCAACAGCAGTGCGATGTCGCGAAGTTCATTTCTGACATTAGTAAGTGTCAGCATTGGATTAGTTGGCGCAAAATTTATATTTGGCATCATCTGTTGTCCTATTCCACTTCCCACAAGTGCTCGTGCAGTTGTCGTTCTAAAGATACCGCCTCCACTTTTAACATTCGTCGTTACCTTCTTTCGTGACATAGTTTCCTGTAGCAACGAAATTAGTCCATCAATGTCAAGGCCGTACCTTCTCAATGTATCATTTAATGCGAGAACCATTTCTGTACCATTATACATGTCGTGAGGGTTTGACATTACTTTCGTTGAAGGTATATCGCTAGGCATTCCAGATTGCTTCAACATGGGTCGGGGAGAAATTTTCTTTGATGCGGTAGTTCGAGAACTAACACTCTCTACACTTACGGGTTTTCGAGCTAAAATCTGGGGATCAACTTTCATAAGACGTGAATTTGTCATTTGTGCGTGTTTGATACCGGGCGTCCTTGGCCGTCCTCGTGTTGAGCTGCTGTGATTTGATAATTGTCTATGTAGAATCGGATCTGTCGTTTGTTTCTGTGGAGTATTTGGTAACCTTGGCCGTCCTTTTGTTGAATTTTGAGTCGACTTTTGTCTATGCAGTAACGGGTTTCTTTGATGCACTTGTCTTTGTGTAGCTAGTCTTTGTCGACTAATTCGTGGGAATTGACTTTGATGTCTGTTAGTACGTGCTCTCAATAATCTTTGTCTATTGACACGCGGGGAACTAACAGATAGCCTATTTGAACCCATGGTATTTCGTGGAACTGAATCGGGCATTAAACTACCAGTAACTCGTGTTGAACGCGCAGACTGAGATCGTCTAATTGGTGTTGATATTCTACGCAAGAGCAGTCGTCCATCCCTTGAAGATTGTAGTTGAACAGGTATTGCCATTGTTCTATTAAATGGAGGCGGAATTTCAACTACCCGAATATTGCCTCTACCCCTGGGTGTCGGCATCACATGTGAATGTACTCTAAGATTAGCTACGCTGCTCCCAATGCGGGGACGCAGCCGATTCCGATTTGAACTGGCATTTCTTAAAATAGCTTGTCTGTGGACGGTTGAGTTCGTATTCGACATTCCAGGTACCCGAGTATTCGCTCTTTGACTCCTAAGCGAACTTGACCTGGTTCTTGGAATTCTACCGGATCTTAGCAACCTTGAGGTCCTGGGATTAATTTGCGTGATCCTCGGTATTGCGCTCCCGATGGTGATCCTCGGTACTGGACTGCCGATGCTTATTCTTCTGGAAACTGCAAATCTCTGTGATGACCTCTGAAAAATACCCAAATGAAATGAGAAAGATTTAGAGAAAAGCGCTAAACATAAACCTGTCTAATCCGGTGTCTTTAATACAGGTGTTACCTCAATATGCATCAAGTCCCAGAAACAGTCAGAGGCGACCATCTTTATTTATTATGTTTTCGTACTGAAGAGGTTCAGTGTATCTAGATATTGATTTTATTTCTTCCTTGTACATGCATTTCATATAAGCGAAAAGTTGCAAATATTTCGAACGTAGCCACCGTTTCGCCACTCAAGATAAAATATCTAATTATATTTTGCTGTTGATATTTGTCGTTTTATTATGACATATTAGCAATGGAAGTTTTGGTCACGACAGAAAATTGCAGAATCAGATCAACCTGATGCAATAAACAAAATACAGTAAAACCTCACTATAACCGCCACTGGATTGTGTTAATTAGTTGGTATTTAGGGCAGGTGGCTGCTTAAAGCAAGGTGAAAGTAAAACAGAACGATCCTATAGGAACGTTCTGTTTTACTTTCACCTTGCTTTAAGCAGCCTATAGGAGCGTTCTGTTTTATTTTCACCTTGCTTTAAACAGTCACCTGCCTAAACACAAAACATTTGATGTAATTTAGTGACCGTTATAGATGAGGTTTTACTGTATATCAAACAACAGGCGCCGTCTGGTTTGGGACAACTCTGTTTGCAAATGCTTAAATATGCGTCTGTAACAAGTACGAGATTAAACACATGTATGTAATTACTTAATTTGAAAGTAAATGATGCAGAATAACTGAATATCTGATTTTAGATAGCTGAGTTTCGTCCTGAATTAAGCTACTGTCTGTCTTAAGTTCTTATCCTTCTTTTCCCTCTTAGGCTATTTTTAGATCCAACCACTTTGAATAAATCTACCGAAAAGGAGCATTTACTAGAGAAAAGGAAAATGTTAGAATTGTGTAGTATTGAAACCATTGTAATAAATAGAGCATTTGCTCCTATTGGAGCAAATGCTCTATTTATCACGTTGGTTTCAAGAAGTGACTAATACAGAGGCGTAGAAAGGCGTATTTATGGAGGAAAGGGTTACTGTCTTGTGAGTGACTGGTTCTGTGACGTTTTACTGTAACACCGTGTATTAATGAAATAACACTGAACCATGTCGCCGCCAAATAAATATCGTCTGATTAATTTATCGTCTGCTTCCGGTATCAAATAGGAGCTGTCTTTAATTTGCTTTTAAAAACATAATTAGAGTGACAAACAGCTTGGATCCAGGTGAGACGCTGAGTGACTCGGCGTATCATCTGGATCCAAACTATTTGCACAGGCCATCAGGCTTCGTCTATAAGTCGACAGGATTAAATGCTATGACGATACAATATTGAAAGTATAACATGAGTTTCGTACCTCGGCAGGTCTAGGATTCTGCGCCCGGCAACTGCCCCAGAAACACGTGACGACTACCATCAAAAGAAGTAGAATCTCCTTCATAATTGACGTGTTGCTATTTATAGACAGTCTTTAAATCCATCATTATCGATCGGTTTCTATATATAGACAGTACTAAAATCCATTATTACCAACCAGATACTATTTATAGACAGTGTTTGATTCCATCAATATCGATCCCTTTCTATATAAATACTAATCCACCATGATCGATGTTTTTATATTAATCATTATCAACAATTTATAATTACAGACAGTCTTTAAATTCAACATTTGTAATGTCACTACATATAATCAGTCCGTATGCCGACTGAGGATTTTGTCAATATCCCACTGCCCTCTTCCTTTTGGCGCTAAACAGGTGTCACTTCAGATGACCAGTTAATTCCGTATATATGTTTTTTCACATTATACAAATATGATCTAGAGGTTTTCCAGTTCTTGAATCATTGGAATAATATTTCCCATCCATGAGCCAAACCCACACTATCACGCAAGTAGTTCCTGTTGGCGCGATGATCTTTGTCATCCGAACACCTCCGCCAGGCCACAAAAATGTTACTAAAGTTGTCACCCGCGCGATCGCTGCAGCAGTATCCTCATAAATACTTAACCTCCCTGTAAAAAATAATTTCTGCGCATATTTTGAGTTGGTACAATTTTGACAGCATTCTGTTCTATCAAACTTTTGAGAAACTATTGACCGAGTGTCAAACAGCTTGGATCTTGGTGGGACGCAGATTTACCAGGCGTCTCATCTGGATCCAAACTGTCTACAAATACGAGTCAGATTGCGAGAGCAAGATAATTGGCATTAACTCTTAACCAGTCAAGAAAATGTCGCCTACAAAATGCATGCTGTTGTTTATTCGCTTATTTGAATTTTTTCAAATTGTATTTCTTCTGCTATTTCTATTTTTCTGAACATTCCCAGTGTATGAACCAGTTTTGGTACTGATGAGAGGCCGGGTAACTATCTGGATCTAAATTGCTTGTAACCGTAATGACGAGTTCACAGGTAGATAACAAAGAGCTCAGTCATACATGAAAACCTTGTACCTGCTGAAACAGTGCAATGTCAAAATGCCCTCACCGCACACGTTCCCTCTGATTATGTGCATAGAAAAAATAATAGTGATAATAGTGATTCGTTTGTCGTCAAACTGGGTTCCAAATTAATACCTAATTGTGAACGCTTTTGACCAAGATCCGAAAACATTTTAAATTTTGGAACAGCGACATGTAAGACGTCACATATTTTGAGTGACGTGGTGATTACAGCTGGTCACTCGTCGCGGGACTGACCTCGTTACCAGAGTGACCAACTGTCATGGCCATTTTTCGTTCTTTCTCTACTTTCTTTCTTTACTTCCTTTCAAAAGCAGTGCCTGAATGTCAAATAGTTTGGATCCTGATGAGATGCCGAGTAATTGTGTGTCGCATCTGTATCTACAGGGTTTGCTGGGGTTAACAATGAATATTAGTTCATAATGTTGAAAGAGTTATTGAGGGGGGGGGTGATGTACAGTAGAACCCCTCTAATACGACCACTTAATGAACAAACATGGCTGTCTTCATAAGCAGGTGGTTGCTTAATGCATGACGAAAGTTATGCAGAGAGCATCTAACACAGAAACGATATATTTTAATCTCCTTTCAACGTTGAAATTCCAAAGTTCAAGGAGGTCAAGCTCGCCGTAAAGATTCAGGGATTGTTTTAAAGAAACATCAAGGACTTCACTTTTTGTCTCAAACTCTAGTTCTATATGTGCTTTATTCCTTTGAAATTTGCACTTCTTTATCTCATTTCCTTATTTAACAGAATGCTTTAACAAAATTGGTTTGCAGACGACAATTAGTATTTTGGCGCCGAAAGGGTTAATCCTTATTCTGCTGACTGTGGGCTCACGTCATTGTCAAACAGATTGGATCCAGATAAGATACAGAATTACTCGACGTCTTAACAGGGTCCAAGCTATTTGAACTCGGACAATATGTTCTGAAAAGATTGAATGAATCGGAAATCAGCAATAGATTACAGCGGACTTTGAGCAAATCTTCACCCATTCCCTCACATTACGCCATTGTAAAAGTCACCTTTTGAAACCATTGTGATAAATAGAGCATTTGCTCCTATGGAGCACAATTATTTATCACGATGGTTTAAAAACTACGCAATTCTAAAAGTGTCATTTTCTCTAGTAAATGCTCCTTTTCGGTAGACGTATTCAAAGACGTTGGACCTAAAAATAGACTATGACGTAATAGGTTCATAAAGATCGCACGGCAAAATTTATCGTAGGTTCTAATTTATGACAATCGCTAAGACCCGTGTCAATGTATGTAGTTTACCCGTATCAACACTTGTACAGTACTGTTGTGCAAGTCGGCTATTGTGGCGATATGGTATCTTCTAGAGTGTTTGACTAGGAATTTTGAGGTCTCGAGTTCGATCCCCACACCCGACTGGTGCCATTCTCTCATGGAACACCCAACGCTGGGTTAGACTGTTTGTTCTCCGGACTCATTTCCAAATTGTTCTCCGTACCCATAAACATTCGAGACGAATTTCAACTTGACAGGGGAGTGTCAGAGTGTGTACTTTACGTGTATCAACACCTCTGAACATAACAGACGTGGTAGTTGATGCAGTGCGGACAAACTGACCATTAGTTCCCCTCTGAGGTCACTGACTAAATTATAACCAAATAAGTACACCCTAGATGAACGTATACCCTTACAATGCTAATCGAGATTAAAGTCCTGTCTCTCTATAATAAAACACAGTCCGTTTAAAATCGGGTTTAAATGTTATAAAGCTTCTGAGTCCGAGTCTGAGATTATTCTCAAGTATCTGAGCAAGCTCAGAATCTGACCAATCAAATGCCTGAGAATGATCTCAGACTCAAGCAAAAAGTTTCATAACCTCGGGGCCTGGGTCCATGCTTATAAAACGTTTAGTTGAGTCTTGAGTTCGTTCTCAAGTTTTTGATTGGTCAGATTTGAGCCTTTGGCTCAAATCTGACCAATCAAAAGCTTGAGAACTCAAATCTGACCAATCAAAAGCTTGAGAACGAAACTCAGACTCAACTAAACGCTTTATAAGCATGGACCCTGGTCTTTTTGTCTGCTTCTGACTCAATCAAATTTTTGAGAAACTATTTTTTTTTGTAAATCTACGTCATTGAGACCAAACAACAAAACGTAGTTTGAAATTTTACTTTACAAAAAAAAAAATACAGTAAAACCCTGCTAATGCGACCCCTTAAAAGAGATATAACTCCGGGTGCTAGATGCAGGTGGTAGCTTGATGCAGGACAAAAGTAATACAGAAAGCTCCTAGAGGAGCTTTCTGCATTACTTTTGTCCTGCATTAAGCAACCACCTGCTTATAAAGACACCCATGTGTATTTATTAAGTAGTCGAATTAGAGGGGTTCTACTGTAAATAAAAAAGCATAGCGCCATGTCACTCCACTCATCACTTACAACCATATCAACCACTCATACTGAACTTCCTCCGCTTGATAAAATTAGGTACTCGAAGTGACGTCATTGGTTGGTCACATAGATGACACTCGACAACGTTCTGTATATCGAGATCAGGTTCCATGCTTATAAAACCTTTTAGTTGAGTCTGACTTCGTTCTTAAGTTTTTGATTGGTCAGATTTGAGCCTTTGGCTCAAATCTGACCAATCAAAAGCTTTAGAACAAACTCAGACTCAACTAAAAGGCTTAAATATAAGCATAGACCCAGACGTCCAATAACCCCTTGTTACACTTCTTGTAAGATGCATTTGCAAGGGGTGAATACGATCTCCAATTTTTTATCGTAATTATTTTATTTTAACCCTTCGCTTGCTAAATTTTACATTTCTTCTTCTTTACCTATGTCTTGTTGTATAATTACATATATATATATATACATTGTATTCACTGTGTACACGTATTTCGCTGTGCAATCACTGCTGTGGAGTGCACTGGTTGCACAATCAACTTGTAAATAGCGCAGACCCTGATGAGACAGCTCCAGCAGGAGCTGTATCATCTGGGTCTTCACTATTTACAGGTAGGTATATTGACGTGAATAGCAAGCGAATAACTCTAATAATGTAAGACCCGCCCTTTACTCCATAGAGACGCTCTTTTGAATCTTTGCTGTAGGAGCCATCTGGTCAAGATATCGGCTTTGTTTTCTAATGACTTGAAGTAAATGCACATCATACAGATACAGTAAAACCTCTCTATAACAGCCACTAAATTACATCAAGTATTTTGTGTTAAAGGCAGGTGGCTGCTTAAAGCAAGGTGAAAGTAAAACAGAACGCCCCTATTGGAGCGTTCCGTTTTACTTTCACCTTGCTTTAAGCAGTCATATGCCCTAAATGCCAACCGATTAACACAATTTAGTGGTCGTTATAAGAGAGGGTTTGCTGTATTGTCATGTTAAACAATCCTCTGCTTATATAGCTCGAACAATTTGACATGGACCCTGACCTACTTAATTTGCATAAATTAAAATTCGTAACATTTCTATTTTTATCATCGGCATTGCACGGGTTTATCCTCGGCACGTGTCCCGGTAAGCAACTATGCATGGACACACTCGTAATTGTATGGTTTACATATGCACGGGTTATCCGTAGTTTCAGCGAGAATAGACTTCACGATTTACTGGCGGAGTTTTATTTATACAGCGTCATCTCTCTCATTATGTATTCTGCATAAAGGTGAGGGTCCAGGTCAAATTGTTCGAGCTATACAATGTAATTCTTTTGTAAACAAAATGCGCTGATTAATACTAATCATTACTTGACATGAATATTTATGGAGCAAATGGTTAACTGGTAGACGTTTTACGGCGATATAACGATAAACAGAAACTAGACTAGTGTTGACCGATCAGGTCAATGAGTAAAGTTTGACGGAGTTAGTGTGACATTTCTAGCCAGGAGAGGCGGTGTTTGTCTTTGACGTTGTTATAAAGCATTTATAGCCTCGCCTACACGTCTTGTAGGTGATGCATTCAGACGCATTATTCCCTAATTTGTTTTAGTCAACAGTAATAAATAATCCACTTAATACCAAGTCAGTAATGACCAGCAAGAACTGAACACAGCTCAGGTGACGTTTGTGGGAAATCGGTATTTCTGGTTGATCCATTTACTGCATAGATCTATAAGCCGCCTTTTTACGCTTTAGCAAACAGAGTAGATCCAGATCAGATGGCTCTGGTAGGAGCTGTCGGATCAGGGTCTGCTCTGTTTGCTTATGATATAATATAGATATGATTATACAGTTTTTATCATGATAAAATTGCACTGCTCACACTGCCATTACAAAACAAATTCATGACGTCATTATATTTGCCTGAACATTCATGATGTAAAGAGTTAAGGGTAGCATGGAAGCAGGGGATACAGAAAGGTCATGGAAGCAGGGGGTACAGAAAGGTCCAATCGGAGCTTCCTGCAATACTTTCGCCCTGTATTAACTCTTTATTGTCGTCTACAAAATATGTTTCTCTTGCTCCAGGTTTCATTTTTGAATTTCCATCCGTTTATTCCATGAATACATGTAAGAAGTAAGGATGTTATGAATAGTAATTAGATTAACTGATTATAATACCATATTGACACAGGACTTCCTTGATCATGACAGAAACCGTAGAATCATATCTATACTATTTCATAAGCAAACAGAGCAGACCCTGATCAGACGGCTCCTATAGGAGCCGTCTGATCTGGGTCTACTCTGTTTGCAAAGGCACAGAAAGGCGTTTTTATGGAGCAAGCATCAAACACACTGGATATTGAAGAAGCGGTGGATCCATGCTCCTGGGAAATTACAGATCCCACAGTGTTCCAGCGAAAGAGTTAACTATGAGCTGGTTTAACTCTTATCACTATGAGCTGGATTAACCCTTATCACTATGAGTTGGTTTAACCCTTATCACTATGAGCTAGTTTAACTCTTGTCACTATGAGCTAGTTTAACTCTTGTCATTATGAGCTGGTTTAACCCTTATCACTATGAGCTGGATTAACCCTTATCACTATGAGTTGGGTTAACCCTTATAACTGCCGAAACAACTATTGTCTGTTTATACCCTGATATGCTGTATTTTGCATTTACCTGTAATTCATTGGTACATTCAGAAAGTGACTGTCTGACTGGCAAGCAGCTTGGATCCAGATGAGACGCACAGGTACTCTGCATTTCACCTGAACCTCGCTTGGTATGACAAGGGTTAAAATGTCCGAATGTTTATTTACAGAACTTTTCCAATTTAAAAGAAGTTCTACTATGTAGGATATTCTATGATATAAAGGTGCAGATAACGGTATCGCTGTGCTAAGCGATGTATATACATGTGGAAGAGCATGTTGGATCTTGCTGAAAGAGTTTGTTTTATATATAACGCTCTCGAAAAATACGTCCAATTCAATCTATAAATAACAATATGTTACAGGAAATAGGAATATTTATTGAACATCGGCCTATGTGGATTTTTCTCGATTGAGGATCCAATAAAATTTACGACATTTGTAAACATGACAAATGAATTCTGAAAATAGGCGAACGCAAAGAAAACAAATACAGACTCGGTTTTATTGAATCTATTCATGAGCGCTTATTATTAAAAGAACAACACTTCTCCGACATCCCTAGCACCGGCTTTAGCGGTATTCAATTTTTATAATTAAAAGCATTGAAACTGATGATCCCGAATAACCAGAAAATATAAACAAAACTGAGAAGTCTGTTCGATATTGCTACTTGTGGGCCAAACTCATTTCACCGACAGATCGAGATACTGGACATGAATAAATTGTCTACTGTGGTACAGCTGAACTTCGATCTCTCGAACTTCAAGGGACCATACAAATTAGTTAGAGATAACAGAAATTCGAGTTATCCGTTTTCTTATCTGGACAATTTTTTCACTGCTTAATTTAGCCCTGTATTAAGCTGTCACACGTATTTCTAGATATTCGTAGTAATAAATTTTAGAGCAATGCTGTATTGTAAGTTTTGGAAGGACTGAACTTTTAGTTCGAGTTATGCTGACTTTCGAGTTATACGAGTTCGAGATATCGAAGATCAACTGTATGAGCTCTTAGTCTACTGATAGACATGATGTCTGTTCAACTCCGAACTGGTGCAATTTTACTTACTGCCGAATCGCCGAATCTTTTTGGGAAACTACTACTCAGCGGGTGTCAAACAGCTAGAATGTTGTGTTAGACAGCGAGTGTCAAACAGCTATAATGTTGTGTTACACAGCGAGTGTCAACCAGCTGGAATGTTGTGTTACACAGCGAGTGTCAAACAGATAGAATGTTGTGTTACACAGCGAGTGTCACAGAGCTTGAATGTTGTGTTACTTAGCGAGTGTCAAACAGCTAGAATGTTGCGTTACACAGCAAGTATCAAACAGCTAGAATGTTGTGTTACACAGCGAGTGTCAAGCAGCTTGAATGTTGTGTTACACAGCGAGTGTCAAACAGCTTGAATGTTGTGTTACACAGCGAGTGTCAAGCAGCTAGAATGTTGTGTTACACAGCGAGCGTCAAGCAACTTGAATGTTGTGTTAAACAGCGAGTGTCAAACAGCTTGAATGTTGTGTTACACAACTAGTGTCAAACATCTCGAATGTTGTGGTTCACACCGAGTTTCAAACAGCTTGAATGTTGTGTTACAGAGTTTCTGATCTGAATATAAACTATATGCGAAGGCAATATACATTCAACGATGTATTTTCAAATGGACTACCGGTATTAAAAATTCCACAGGTTAAGCCTACCGTGAATATTAAGGGATTTGTTAAAAGGAAAGTTATGCATGACAATTTATGCAGTTTCTGACAGACACCTTCTCTAGGAACCCTCTCATCTGGGTTTACGCTGTTTACAAAGCAATTAAGTATCTCGTTTCCCGCAATGCAATGATTAATGGAATTTTAAACCAGAGATTTGAATGCTCGTTATGCTATACAGCTGGATTTCGATATCTCAAACACCGATAACTCGAACTTCGCGATAACTCGACCTAAAAGTTCGGTCCTTCCAAATTTTACACTACAGAATTGTTCTAAAATATATCACTGCACATATCCAGAAATACATATGACAGCTTTATGCAGGCCGAAAGTAATGCTGAACCCCCTACAGGAGCTTTCAGCATTCGTACTTTAGATCTGCATTAAGCTGGGCACTTGTGAACCTGTCCAGATTAGAAACTGGATGATTCGAACTTCTGTTATCTCGAAGTTATATACATGTTCGGTTTGAGAGATTGAAATTCAAGTGTACAAACGTTATAAAAAGCTAGAGAAACTGCAGAACATAATACTTGTACATGAAACACGTCATAAAGTAATCGTGCAAACAACACACTGGGCCATCCTTTCGGTAATTGGAACTACAGATTACTTATACATAAAGCAGATGACCTTCAACTAACTTCTTGACCTAATTTGCAAATTCAGCTATCTTAACGGTCAGTGTGACAGCATGTTGTTTTATCTAAATAAAGTGAAATTTATGAAAGGTTTGTTAGTCGCCATCTGTTGTTAACCCTTCGCTTGCTATTCACGTCAATATACCTACCTGTAGATGGCGAAGACCCAGATGAGTCAGCTCCTGCAGGAGCTGTCTCATCTGGGTCTGCACTATTTACAAGTTGATTGTGCAGCCAGTGCACTCCACAGCAGTGATTGCACAGCGATATACTTGTACACAGTGAAGATATATGTAACTATACAACAGGGCATGGGTAAAGAAGGAGAAATGTATTTTAAAATTCAGCAAGACAAGGATTAAATGTGAACATTGCACGTACAGTGTCGGTATGACCACAACACAGAGGTAGAGACTTTATACGTGAAAATATGACGTTTATAGCTATGCTCGCTATTGCTCTTCACATTACCAAGTTTCAATGTATTTTGGAATTATCAAACAGTTTGAATACGGGTTAGACATTTAATTCTTTTACAGATTACCACATCTGTTATCATTTTACTTAACTGACCGTTATTACTATGAATTTGGTAACGACATTTCCCGTGAACACTTTATTATATGCGTGATTATCACAGGTTAAATATATTATGAATCCACCAGCTGACAATAATAGGACTGACCCGGTTCACCAAGACCCTAACACCTGTCATATGAATCTATATCACATAATAGATGATAAACGTATGTACACCTGTCCCTGAAAATCGATTGCTGTAACTCTTTCGCTGCCGAATGCTGTCGTTTGCAACCTTTGTCGTTTGCTGCAATTTTCATTTTTTACATTTCTTCATTTTTGTTTAAAATAACACAGCCACAGTAACAAACAGTTTGGATTCTGATGTATCCATACATGCATATGACTGTGGCAGACACTTCAGAGACATCTATTTATCATGCAACGTCACCAAATACAGTCACTTCCTACTAGCATAATATTTTCCACGTCGACGCTTTTTTGTGAGGTATAGTGCATGTGTAGTGAACCCAATGAAATGCAAGTTTGGTTCAGCCAATAGGAGGAAAACAGAAGGACGAAAAAGGCATAATTAAACATAAACATCAAATTAAAACATTTTCTCAACTGGTGCTAGGGACGTGAGCAGTGTTGCACTTTCAATTACTGCTCATGAACAGACTCAATAAAACCGAGTCTGCAATTTTCTCTTTTTGTGTTGCAATTTTTGCTTTCGGGGGATCACCACCCTTCACAATTTATTTTTTGTCTCAACTATCGTCCAAATAAAAGGATTAAATCTTGTTTGTTTATGTTGTAAAAGTCGATGACGTCACTGCATTACCATAGAAGAAGTATGCATGCCAATATGACGTCACGTAATTCGTACTTGCGTGTATTTTCATTTAGGGGATGAAACCGCTTTAGCAATCTTTCTTTTTCTTCATTGTCTCCATTTTTCTTGGATAATTACTATGCTGGCCAAGGCTCGCATTTAACAACTTTTCTAACTCGCCAAAATACAGCTGAACTTCCAAACTACTAGCATAGTAATTCTTATTTATCATGCAACGTCACCAAATACAGTCACTTCCTACTAGCATAATATTTTCCATGTCGACGCTGTATTTTGTGAGGTATAGTGCATGTGTACTGACCCCACTGAAATGCAAGTTTGGTTCAGCCAATAGGAGGAAAACAGAAGGACGAAAAAGGCATAATTAAACATAAACATCAAATTAACACATTTACTCACCTTTATCTCAACTATGTGTCCATATAAAAGGATTAAATCAAGTTTGTTTATGTTGTAAAAGTCGATGACGTTACTGCATGACAGTATGCCGTCACGTAATTAGTACTTGCATGTGTTTTCATCCAGGGGACGAAACCGCTTTAGCAATCTTTCTTTTTCTTCATTTTCTCCATTGTTCTTGGAGTTACATGATAAAAGAATTACTATGATAGTAGTTTGGAAGTTCAGCTTTAATTTTGGCTCGTCAGAAAAGTAGTTAAATGCTCGCCAAGGCTCGCATTTAACAACTTTTCTAACTCGCCAAAATACAGCTGCACTTCAAAACTACTAGCATAGTAATTCTTACACCTCTATCAGCAGACACACCAGACCTTAATGAGACAGTTCCTAATGAAGCTTTCTGCAAAGTGCCAACATCGTCTTTATGGAGTAAAGGGTTAAACTTTTACTCCTAAAATACTCCTTTCTACGCCTTTGCAAAACAGAGTAGACCCAGATCAGACGGTTCCTTTAGGAGCCGTCTGATCATGGTATTCTCTGTTTGCTTTTGATATGATATAGATCTTGGTCCATGCTTATAAAGCTTTTAGTTGAATCTGTGTTTCGTTCTCAAGCTTTTGATTGGTCAGATTTGAGTTCTCAAGCTTTTGATTGGTCAGATTTGAGCCAGAGGCTCAAATCTGACCAATCAAAAGCTTGAGAACGTACTCAGACTCAACTAAGAGTTTTATAAGCATGGACCATGATTCTGTAATTGCTGCCATGGCCAAAAAGTCATGTTTGCATGCGTTTTTAGAGAACAATGAATCGATAAATATTCATGATATCATTATTTCTTATAATAATATTCATGTAGATCTAGTAAATGATACAACAAATGCACGTCGCATTTCATATCCGAGAGCCATATCTGTTTTAGGTTTTTTTTATGAATTAGCTGAAGATATTTACCGGTAATAAGTCGTTAACAGATTCGAGTTAGTTTCACGATACTTGTTGTAAAAGTAAAGACATTCCCCTTGTAGCTCCGTATCGATATACGAGTACTTCTGGCGTGTGGTACAGTAAAACCCCTCTAATTTTAATAAATTTAAGATTTCTAATAAAGAACAATTCAGGTCCGTTTAATGCAGGGTGGATGTCATACATAAAGCTCTTTTGGAAACTTTCTGAAATGACTTCCAACCAGCTTAACCCCTCGCTTGCTATTCACGTCAATATACGTACCCGTAAATAGTGAAGACCAAGATGAGACAGCTCCTGCAGGAGCTGTCTCATCAGGGTCTGCACTATTTACAAGTTGATTGTGCAACCAGTGCACTCCACAACAGTGAGTGCACAGCGAAATGCGGGTACACAGTGAAGATATATGTAATTAATCAACAGGGCATGTGTAAAGAAGGAGAACTGTATTTTAAAATTCAGCAAGCGAAGTGTTAAGTATGCCACCTCTCTGAAAGACCGACGCTTATACTATATTTAACGTCTGTTTTAGAGGGATTTTTACTGTACAGTGAGGTTCACTTATAACGAACTTGGATATAACGAAATACTGCATACAACAAAATAAAATTTATTCCCCCCTCTCTGATTACATATAGTAAAATGGCGCTGATATAACGAAATTTGGATATAACGAAAGAAATCAGAGGGTCCCGAGGACTTCGTTATAAGTGAGCTTTACTGTATTCGGATTGTATACAGAATACAGAAAGTCACAACTAAACGTTTCAAATCTCAAATGAAACCAATCTTTGGACACAGAAAAATACATGTATACAATATGTTAAACAAAATATATCAATAATACATGTTGCTGAACAAAATTATTTTTTGTCAGCTTTGTTGTAGTAGATCTACAGGTATATAGATATATAAATTATACGATAAAATAAACGCTATCATTATTAAAACTTCAGTCTGCTCAGATAAAAGTTGTCGCAATTATCTTGCATTCCATTTCAAGAACCCGACCAGAGTATAAAACAACTTGGATCCTGATGAGACACCATGTTACTCAGGGTCTAATCTGGACCCAAACTGTTTGCATAGGTAATCATAGGTAATCATATGCAAACAAAGGTAATCATAGGTCATCATAGGTCAACCCCGGCAGCAGGCTTTAGGTTAAAATCAATATTTAAGAAAGAACAAGTAAACACATCTGTATTTTATTATGACAACAATATTAATGATAATATCAGTACAACAATCCAATCAGGGCATGAATGGGTAAAATGAGTTAGGAACCCAATCAGGGCACGAATGGGTGAAATAAGTTAGGTATTCCGTCTATGAATGATTTGTAGAAAACATACACATGCTCTAAGGTTGAAATGATCGCCCTATATCACTAACCTTGGTACCATCAGTCTTGGTCATAATGATGAAGTATCCGTTTATCATCAGTGCGTTGTTTTATAGTTTATGGTAAAGTAAATAGCCATTTTCTACGTTAATGTAATGTATATATAAGCCAAAGAACGTTGAACGACAAATAATACACTTATATAAAACTTTTTTCAGCGGTTTAGGAAAATGTTACTTATCTAAATATGTTGTACTGCTCCAATGACCTACTAATGCAGCCAACCAGAACCGTTTATAAGACATTAATGGAGGATTATGCTATGGATGTGTCATTTAAACACCTAAGCGCCTATAGAAAATGAGAATTTTAGAAATGCGCAGTTTTGAAACCATTGTGATAAATAGAGTAAATGGGAGCAAATGCTCTATTTATCCCAATGAATTCAATAATTCAGTTTTACAAGAGGACCAAAAAGGCGTCAGTAGGAGAGAGTGGGTTAGGCTCCCTGGATCTACGTATGCAGCGGACCATATCGACTGTTCTATTTAACTCGTATGACAGAGCAAAAAATAAGAGCTAAAATGGCTTATGGCGGAGGACGACGGACACATGACACAGAACAATTCTGGATGAGTTAAAATCCCTGCGTATCTCTTTAACAAATTCGCGTGACTGAACGGTATGACGTCAATAATTAAGACAAACGCACAGAAAACACTGTCCTCGTGTCGTTTACAAAAACATGTGACAATACACTAGTAATCCTCATGACGTCAGCATATACGCCATTGCTGATTTTAGACGATGCCAGCGTCCTTGGCCATGGAATAAAAAATACCGTCCTTGTCCTTAAGCAGCTCCCGAGGATTTCCATACTCCTTGATAAGTCCGTTGTCAAGAACGATAACCCTATAAATAGAAATGATTGCATTATGAATTTATAGTCTAAGCTTATGATGGTAACCCCTTTTTCCTCCATTCACGACCGGGCTCGCATTTAAACGTCCAGACAAAAACGCCGACTAACCTCGGGTCCCACCAGGGTCCAAGCCGTTTTACACTAGGTCAAGGTCAATATTTTCTCAAAAGCTTTTTCGAATCGGAAGTAGCTAAAATTTAGCAATATCCAAATTAGAGCAGGCATTTTGTAGACTTTGATCGGCTGTCATATCATGTAACCGATTTGGGTCTGTTTTGCTTGGCTCTTATTGGTATCTTCGGCATTTTAACCCTTCTCTTGCTGAATTTTAAAATACATGTCTTCTTCTTTACACATGCCCTGTTGCAAAATTACATATATCGTCACTGTCTACAATTATTTCACTGTGCAATCACTGATGTGGAGTGCACTAGTTGCACAATCAATTTGTAAATAGTGCAGACAAGATGCGACAGCTCCTGCACATCTGGGTCTTCACTATTTATATATTGACGTGAACAGCAAGCGAAGGGTTAATATTTCACCGCTAATGTCGCCAAAGATGCACCACGACAAACAGTGCAGTCCGAGATCAGTCGCCACCGTTTCAATGCGGTATCTAAACGGGGACGTCACTGTTTGTTTAACCTCTTGTTCTATGTGACTATGTCTGCCAATTATTCTTTTAATTTATTTATTATAATTCTTCATTTTATCGAAATGTTTAAACCAAGCTGTGTTGCAAAGCGCAAATAGGAATTTGGCACCGAAATAATTGTTTTCTGGTCTGGTTAATCCTGACCATGTTCCGCGTTTTAACTTTTAAACTACCAACTAATGTTCGTCTGCAAACAATGCCGTCTGCTTCAGAATAGATTTATCAAACCGGACTTTTCAAAAAGGTAAGTGTTGTTTCAAACATATTTGATCTGGATAAAAACTGTTTGCCAGGGTCAACCACATTTTCGCCATTTGCAGCAAAACCCGTGGATACATTTCCAGCTATTTCGGCGCAAGTTTGGTTGCACGTTAGACGTTTTTGTATTTGGTTTTACGTTGCCTTAACCAATTCCCTCATATTGACGACTTTTGACGACTTTGTAAAAGTCACTTTGTGAAACCATTGTGATAAATAGAGCATTTGCTCCTATAGGAGCAAATGCTCTATTTATCACAATGGTTTCAAGCTATAAAATTCTAAAAAATTCCTTTTCTCTAGTTAATGCTCCTTTTCAGTAGATTTATTCAAAGAGGTTGTATCTAAAATAGCTCACGAGGAAATGGGTTAACATTGTTTCGGTCATATCGCGACATCCAGCTAATTACAGATGGAGAAAGACCCATGCACGTATCAAATTGCATTGTTCCACACCCAGGTAGAACCATCTACCTACCACAAGTCAGCTGGAAAACTTCCTCATATGAAAAATCAAAATACCCAGACCGAGATTCGAACCGCAGCGGTGAAGGGCTAACTGATTTGTCAGTCGAAGAGCAAAACCACTCGGCCACGGAGGCCCCTAAAGCAAGTTAGATTCCTTACTGTGTTTGACCTCACTTCTCCTGATGCGTGTCAAGTATTTTAATACATGAACACGTATTATGGAAAATGCTTGTATGTGACAAGTGTGTTGTCATCAATGTCCATTCGGATGGAATGAAGATATATGCGAATATCTATACAATTAACAGTTTGCCTCATGAATATTCATGTAAGAAATACTGACATTACAGAGCTGCAGATAAGGGTGCGTGCTCAAATACTAAAACCGTCATTTCTCCACCTAACCTTATACTGTCACCACACTTTAGAATCGTTTCGAAGAGACGATTCTAAAGAGTGGTCACAGTATATGGTTTGGTGGAGAAATATAGGAGCTATTGTTGAAAATGTGTTAATTTACGCATCTTATCTGGAGTTCTTGACATTATGAATACCAATCAGATTTGTTTTTCTAATGACATATGAAAATGTAATAGTTTGGCCATAGGAGGATCAGGTCTGATCTGGGTCTACTCTGCTTATGGAATTATAAAGATCTGATTCTAGGTCTACAGTTTTTGCCATGGTTAAACATGTCCCTATGTTCATATGCTGTTATAAAATTGATACTAATTAACAGGCACTAGTGCATTATCCCTTGCAAAAATATTTGTCCAGCAAAGAATTAACCTATTTGCTCCCAGTGGATTCTTCCATGCTTATACATTGGATTAGTCTATCTTTTATCTAAGGGATGTCTGGTCTAAATTTTGTTCTGTTTTACATTGAATTTCCTATCAGCAAACAGTGTAGACTCTGATCAGACGCCGCATTATGCGGCATCTGATCAGAGTCTACACTGTTTACCTACGTCCTATATATGGGGATCGTGGGAGCAAATGGGTTAAACAAAATTTCGAATAGGCATTCTAATACCGTCTGAGCACTGAACTTTATCTAACATAGCAAAACCAGCGATACACTTTCTTCTGTAGCACAAACGCAACCATTTGCAATCCTTGCAATATTTTCAATGTGTGAGGTCAAGCAAGGGTTTTAACCGATCTCTTTGACACGCCGACGTTTTAATGATTTGTACGAAGAACACAGACATGGAATACTTAATGTGGGGTCAGCAAATGAACTCATCGAGAAAGAAACGCAACACTGCTGTAACTACAATACACTGGCGATAAGTGGAAAGAGTTGCTACAGAGTTTCGGCTCGAAGGAGAAATAGAGTAACTTGATGTCTATCTAGTTATCAGCATCTAAACACGTTGCCATGGTGATGGCGAGTTTGAAACGGGTAAAAATAAACAGTTTAATTCTTTCAACGCTGAATAGTCAGGGTTGAATATATCATCAGTATTCACATATTGAGACTTCTAGTAAGATGCATAAATTCAAAGATTTTCAGGCAGAACTCTTTTATTTCTCCACCAAACCCTATACTGTGATCACTGTTTAGAATCGTCTCGAAGAGACGATTCTAAAGAGTGGTCACAGTATAATGTTTGGTGGAGAAATGACGATTTTAGTATTTGGGTACGTGCCTTATCTGTAGCTCTGAATATTGAGTCCACCCTGTATAAAAGACTTAAACTTGCTACAGCATTTGGAATGACACACGGTGACGACCTCTATTAACCCTTTCCCTCATATAAACGCGTTTTCATGCATTTTGCAAACATAGTAGACCCAGATCAGACGGCTCCTATAGGAGCCGTCCGATCAGGGTCTGCTCTGTTTGCTAATCGAATTTGAAAGATCTGTTTCTTTACTTTCTACAATGGCTACAATTTTCCACCTTCCATATTTCGTTATGACTGGTGTGTCTATGAATATTCAGTAGGTATTGAAACATAGAACAGGGAAATGGTTAAAGGGCTCCTATAGGAACCCCTCTGATCTGGATCTGCACGGTTTGCAAATGACAGTTTGACAAACGTCCCGCCTATACAGAGTTAATATTTGAAACAGACGTCAACTCTAACTTGCTTACATACAATATAAGACTGCGGTAGGGCAGTTGTGTGCCGAGCCTTTGGTATGCAAATAGATAGTTTCGGACCTAAATAAACCCGTGATAAATTATCAATGATTTAGAAGATATGACACCTTGCAGAATAAAACAACACTAGTTGAGTGATAAAGTGAGATCTTTTGCGCAATTAACTGTAATATGACATCATGAAACTCAGTTTTATTGCAGCCCACCACTCCCGCCACCATGGTGAACTTATAAGGACAATGCACCAACGTTCAACCCAGGACTTTTCTACACAATTTGGTTTTAATGTTTTGGCCATTATAATAATGCACTTAATACATATTCGTGAAGTAATACATTCTTGTATAAGTATTTATGTGGCAAAGGGTTAAGTGACCACATAAAACACATCTAGTCGTCGGTATTTAAGAAAGGTGGTAGACTAGTGAAGCCTTATTCCTCATGGATATTCATGACAAAATAATGACATAATGAATATTAATTATAGATGAAAATGTATCATGGCATATGAACAAGTAAATTGGTCTGCTCTGTTTTTGCAAGTTGTTAACCCTTCGCTTGCCGAATTTTAAAATACATTTCTCCTTCTTTACCCATGCCCTGTTGTATAATAATTACATATATCTTCACTGTGTATACGTATTTCGCTGTGCAAAATCACTGCTGCGGAGTGCACTGGTTGCACAATCAACTTGTAAATAGTGCAGACCCTAATGAGACAGCTCCTGCAGGAGCTGTCTCATCTGGGTCTTTACTATTTACAGGTAGGTATATTGACGTGAATAGCTAGCAAATGGTTAAATGCTTGTGTGGCGGTCGTAAAAAGTCGCCCGGTACTCCATTCCCAGTGTTGTTATATTTTCTGGTTCTTCGGGATCATTAGTGTTGATGTGATTAGTTTTGAAAAATGAATACTGCTTAACCCTTCTCTTGCTATTCACGTCAATATACCTACCTGTAAATAGTGAAGACCCAGATGAGATAGCTCCTACAGGAGCTGTCTCATCAGGGTCTGCACTATTTACAAGTTGATTGTGCAAACAGTGCACTCCACAGCAGTGATTGTACAGCGAAATACTTGCACACAGTGAAGATATATGTAATTATACAACTGGGCATGGGTAAGAAGTGTATTTTAAAATTCAGCAAGCGAAGGGTTAAGCCGATGCTAGGGGCGAGAGTAGTGTTGCACTTTGTACCCATGAACTGACTCACTAAAACCGAGTCTGCAATTTTCTCTCTTCTCATTGCTACTTTTGCTTTCGAAGGATCTCAAACTTTCAGATAATATTAGTAAGATGTGAGGCTTGGTCCCGACCGTATAACACGTTTTGCTGGAGTTGGGAGACCATTCTCAGGCAATTGATTCGTCAATGGTTCAGCTTGCTCGACATCTGGCCAATCAGATACTTGAGATTGATCTTATAAACACGGGTGACTTTGGTATTGGTTCTACTCTTATCTAGACTATTTACACTTCCTACTTTATATCTAGTGTCCGTAAAAAGAGGACACATGCAAGCAGGGTTAGAGGTCTCCCTGAAGCAGCATGCGATCAGTGTCTGCACGGTTTGCTTCACAAATCATTTTCCAAAGGAAGTATTGGCAAAATATTTTTTTTCAGAACAAAACGATGCTAAGATTGGCTCATAAATATACCTCAAAAATACGTTTTCTACGCCTTTGCAAACAGTGTAGACCCAGACCAGACGGCTCCTATAGGAGCCGTGTGATTAGACTACTCTGTTGGTTTATGGAATATTATACAGTAAAATCTCGATTATTCGAACACGTATCATACGTATCATTATCTATCTTTAAGACAGGTGGCAGCTAAATATGCAGGGTGAAAGTCATACAGAAAGCTCCACTTTCACCCTGCATTAAACAGCCACCTGGCCAAAAGGGTCAAAATTATTCTAAACTAAAAATTTTGAATAATCGAGGTTTTGCTGTAGATATTATTCTACAATTTCTACTTTGGCAAATATTTTAAAATAGTCATGTTGTTTTCATTTCTAATAATGAATAGTCATGGGGGAAATAGTGCGTATACTGAACAACAGCTAACTGTGTGTACACAAATGCTAAATTCGTCATTTCTCCACCAAACCCTATGTTGTGACCACTCTTTAGAATCGTCTCAGAAATCGGCATTTCTCCACCAAACCCTATGTTGTGACCACTCTTTAGAATCGTCTCAGAGGGACGATTCTAAAGAGTGGTCACAGCATAGGGTTTGGCGGAGAAATAAAGAAGTTATACATGAAAATGTTTTAATTCACGCATCTTATCTGGAGCTCTGAATTTTATTATAAATAAAGATGCTTATTGAGCTATCAAATGTTATCGAAATGTGTAGTCTATTAATTCAGGAGTAAGCCGAGGTTAGATTTAAAATTACAGTACTAACTCTCTATAACGGCCACTACATTACATCATTTATTCTGCATTAAAGGTAGGTGGCTGCTTAAAGCAAGGTGAAAGTAAAACAGAACGGTCCTAAAGCAAGGTGAAAGTAAAACAGAACGCTCCTATAGGAGCGTTCTGCTTTACTTTCACATTGCTTTAAGCAGCCACCTGCCCTAAATACCAACTTATTAACACAATTTAGTGGCCGTTATAGAGAGATTCTACTGTAATATTTACAAAGGACACGTTTAGAAATGGACTTACTTATTGTAATCTACAACAGTGTTAAGACGATGAGCAATCGTGAGAATCGTGCAATCGTGAAAACTACTTCTAATTGTCTGCTGTATGAGTGTGTCCGTTTCCATGTCAACCGCGGCGGTCGCTTCATCCAGGATCAATATTTTCGTCTTGTTCAGTAAAGTTCTTGCAAGACACACGAGTTGTCGTTGACCAACACTGAAAATGGACATTGTACAGTGAGAAATGACATACATGAAATTCAGCTGAGTTTACACCGTTTGCAATGCAATAAGACCGTTTTACCCAGAGAGCGACTCAATGCCAAGTTAAAACAATTATAAACTAGATAGTATATTCATTTCTTTAACCCTCTGCTCTGTTTGCTTACAAAATAATATAGATATAATTCTACAGTTTCTGCCATGGCCAAAATTGTCTGTGTTCATGTGCCGTTATAAAAATAATCTAATCAATATTGAATAGAATAGAACAGAACAGAACAGAGTATATATTTAGTTTAAGCACCACAGCTCATCACCATACAAACAGATATTACATGCGTTACATTGTCATATTTAGTATCAGATTGGCGTCCTGTAGATCTTTATATTTTGCTTTTGCCACTACAGTAAAACCCCGCTAATGCGACCACTTAATAAACAGCCACTGGCGCCGTTTAAAGCAGGTGGTTGCTTAATGCAGGACGAAAGTTATGCAGAAAGCTCCTACAGGAGCTTTCTGCATAACTTTCGTCCTGCATTAAGCTACCACCTGCCTCTGTCATCCATAATTATGCCCCTTTTTGGTGGTCGCATTAGCGGGGTTTTACTGTATTTCTAATGCGACCACCAAAAAGGGGCATAATTCTGGATGACAGAGGCTGGTGGTAGCTTAATGCATGGAGTAAAGGGATAAACTTAAGCTATTCCAATTCATTATTTTTATCTGTATTTTCACCAGTATTACCTGTAACTTTTATATAGTTTATCAAGTGATATATCATTTGAACATATTTTTCAAAGTTTATCAGCGATCTTAAACCATTATATGTTTCAATATTTAGCTTAATATAAAATTAGTGGTCAGCATTGTTTTCAAGATATATGTGTGTACAGTTTCTGGTGTTGGTTAATTTATAAGAAAAAATACAGAATCTAACTTTACCTCATAGAAATTACTTTTGGTGCATTTGACATCAGACGGCTCCTGTTTGAGTTGTCTGATCGGGGTATGCTCTATTTGCTTATGCAATACTATAAATCTGATTTTACAACTTCTACCATGGTAAAAAGCCCTTGTTCATGATTCTACTACAAAATTAAACTTATTAATAGTTATAGTATTATTACATTAATTATTTCTCACTAAAATATAACCATTTACTCGATGAATATTCATGTAAGAAATAATGGCATCATGAGTATAAAGTATATTAATTGCAAAAATATATCATGGTCACAGAAAACTTCAGAAACTTCAGAAACATATCTATATTATATCATAAGCAAATGGAGCGGACTCTGATCAGACGGCTCCTATATGAGCCGTCTTATCTTGGTCTACCGTGTTTGCAAAAGCGTAGCAAGGTGTATTTATGGAGTAAAGGGTTAATGCGGGGAGGGGCTAAACACGTGAATAATTACCTAAGATTTTGTCCCGCCTCCCCACAGTCATAATCAAGCTGTTCCGGTTGCGTAAGCGCAAACTTCTTCAAATGAGCCGACTCCAGTGCTCGCCATATATCGTCATCGTCCGATTTGTTTAATGGGTCAACATTCATACGCAGTGAACCAGTGAAAAGGACCGGGTCCTACCACAGAAAAATATAGTAAAACTTCTGTATAAAAACGTCTCCAAATACATTTGCATTTACTAGAGAATGGAAAAGTCTAGAATTTTGACGTTTTTAAAATTATCGTGATAAATACAGCATTTGCTCATATAGCGCAAATGCTCCATTTATCACAATGGTTTCAAAAAGGCGTCAAAAGGCATTAGTATGAGGGAATGGGTCAATAGGCGTCAATATGAGCGAATGAGTCAAAACTCAAAAGGCGTTTATATGAGGGAATGGGTTAATGTATTGCAGTAGAAAATTAAATCTTAAGTTAAATCAAATCTTCAGCCTAAGTTGAATTAAATATTCAACCTAAGTTATCTTTCAATGGTATGACCTTATATTCATATATTGTAACATAATAAAGATTAAGTACTTATTTACATGGGAAGAAAGGTGGTGGACAAGTCATGTATGCTGACTGTATCAACTAGTTTGTTTAAGTAATAAACGAACTAGGCATGAACTAGTAAGATCCATTGCTTACGTTGAAATCTGACAGACGGCGATATTATTCTTAAGTTACACGTCTTAGGCATTTTGCTGCATGTATTTTGACAGCGATATTGCATGTTCATCTTTTATTTACTATATTTACATTTATATATCAATAGAGCATGGTAATTCGCATTCCGTCATGTATGTGTAATTGATAATTTGGAATTATACATGAATTGAGTTTGACACTGCCGTCAGTTGACACGAAATGGCCGGCGGTGATTTGCCTTAGCCACGCCTTTTAACCTTATTTGCAAGCTTCCGATTGGTCGTTTTCTTTAACTGACACATTGACTGTCATTTGCAAACAGCTTGGATCCAGATGAGACGCCGAGTAACTCGGCATCTCATCATGATCCACGCTATTTGACACTCGATTTGACACTTTATTAGCTTGTGAAATAACAAAGGTATACAGTAAAATCTCTCTATAACGGCCACTAAATCACATCAAGTAATTTGTGTTAAAGGCATGTCATGATGTGTCTGCTTAAAGCAAGGTGAAAGTAAAACAGAACGCTCCTATAGGAGCGTTCTGTTTTACTTTCATCTTGCTTTAAGCGGTCACCTGCCCTAAATACCAACTAATTAACACAAGTTAGTAGTCGTTATAGAGAGGTTTTACTGTGTATCTACAGTATCTGACATGGTTACACCTCCCGTGGTCCATATGCCATTACAAATGTTCCGCTAATTAATATGCATACGGCCATTATTTCCGATATGTGTATTCTTCAGGTAAAGGGTTAAACGTTTTGATCAACTTTCAATAACCAAAAGACGCAACTGAGAATTATAATGAGTTGCTAAGAGACATATTACAAATTAAAAATTCAGCTCGGGCAACGGGTGAGTCTAATTACCCCAAAACCACGTGTTTAACCCGCACGAAATAAGCAAACAGAGAAGATCCAGACTTGATAGCTCCAACAGAAACTGTCTGATCTAGGTATTCCCTGTTGGAAGAGTCGTAATAGGTCAGGATTATCCAGGAAGTGGTTAAAGCATGTAACAATATGATTACAGGAAGAAAGAAGTACAGATCCCCAACTTGGGAAACAATGCTTTTTGCATTACCTTTGTACCACAGTAACCATTTCTCTGTTCAATATTCATGTAAGAAAAAAATGATATGATGAATATTCATTAGCTGTAACATCAAGAACCAAATCTACATATCCCGACGGATAAAATACAGCATAAAACTTTGTTGCAACTTAACCCTTACAACGCTGAATTTTCAAATGGACTATTCCAAAATTAAAAAAAAATTATGGTGGATATTTAGGGATTGTTCTAAAGAAAGGTGTAACATAACAAACCGTGCAAACCCTGATGACAGGGCTCATGTAGGAGCCCTCTCATCTGGGTCTACACTGTTTGCATAGGACATTAGTGAATCATCTCGCGCACTGTAAGGTTTAATGTATGGTGAAGGTCAATCAGAAAACGCCCACATGAGCTTTCTGCACGAGTTTTATCCTGCATTAGGCAGGGGTCTTAATTCTTCTTTACTATCACCTCTCTTCAGAATTTATAATTTTCACAACAGCAGGTGTTAAGTGCTTGTGTGTCGGCCGTTAAACGTCGCTCCGTACTTCATTCTCAGTGTTGTTATAATTTCTGATCCTTCGAGATCATGAATTCAGTACGTTTTGTTCTGAAAATTGAATACCGCTTTTAAAAAACGGTGCTAGGGGCATGAACAGTGTTGCACTTTCAATTACTGCTCATGAACAGACTCAATAAAACCGAGTCTGCAATTTTCTCATTTTGTGCTGCTATTTTTGCTTTCGGGGGATCACCTCTCTTCAGAATTTAAAGAATGGTTTAGAGGGATTTGCCTTTAATTAGCACGTGATCTGTTCCTGATACATATGATTAAGTGTTCCTACCTGGGGAAGAATCGTGAACTTTGACCTTAGTTTATGTAGGCCAAGGTCAGCTATATTTACACCATCTATTAGAATATCTCCGCCAGCTGCCTCTATCAGTCGAAACAAGGCCAATGTCATAGAAGATTTTCCGGCACCTGTTCGTCCAACAACGCCAACCTAAGAGACAGAGAACAACCACATGAAAAAGATAAGGCTAGCGTGACTGGGAAAGAAATCAACGTATCTCAATTCATTAGAATTAGATGAAAGGTCGAAGACTTTCATGAAACCCAATTACCGTAAACCCAGTTGCTCTTCTGAATCGTTATAATGGTATCACAGTAATGTTCTACTTTCTAGTTAACCCTTTCACCGCCAAAGTCGCATAAATGCACCACGACAAATAGTACAGTCACAGATCAGACGCCGCCTTTTCAAGGCGGCGTCTGATCAGGGACTACACTATTTGTCTCAATCTCTGTTTCTATGTATGTGCTTTATTCCTTGATAAATCTGCATTTATGTTTCTCATTTCCTTGTTTTACTGAATGATTTAACAAACTTGGATTGCAGACGACAATTAGAAAGTTGGCGCCAAAGGGTTAAGATAGCTAATAGCTCGAAATTCTAGCTAACTCGATAACATACCGGTTAAGATAATAAGTAGCTCGTAATTTCTAGTTAACTCGAACACATACTGGTTAAGATAACTGGTAACTCGAAGAAATTCTGGTTAAGATAATTAACCCTTTCCCTGTTCTATATTTATTCCAAATTTCGTTACCTACTGTATATTCATGGACAAAATAGTTAATAAATATGGAAGGTGGAACAGTGTAGCCATTTTAGAAAGAAAAGAAACAGGTCAATCAAATTCCATTAGCAAACAAAGCAGACGCTGATTAGACGGCCCCTATATGAGCCGTCTGGTCTGGATCTACTCTGTTTGCAGAAGCGTGAAAATCGCTTACAGGACGGAAAGGGTTAAGATACTGATGAGCCGAATTTGTCGGTGTCTGGCTTTTTCTGTTCGCAAATGCCAGGTAGGTCACGTTAAGAGCTAACTCTTTGCACGAATAGACTGTCATCGGCAATAATCGTCGTCTCCTTGCTGAATATTTTGTTTCATTCATCTTCCTTAACCCTTCGCATGCTATTCACGTCAATATACCTACCTGTAAATAGTGAAGACACAGATGAGACAGATCCTGCAGGAGCTGTCTCATCACGGTCTGCACTATTTACAAGTTGATTGTGCAACCAGTGCACTCCACAGAAGTCATTGCACAGCGAAATACTTGTACACAGTGAAGTATATATGTAATTATACAACAAGGCATGGGTAAAGAAGGAGAAATGTATTTAAAAATTCAGCAAGAGAACGGTTAAAATATACAGTCAGCTAGTGTGGGTACTGATGAGATGCGTCGCATTTATATCCAGACTGCTTGTACATGTGTGATCACAAATTCGCTGCTAGCGTTTAATGGTTAAACACTTTTTCTCCATAAATACGCCTTTGTAAACAGAGTAGACCTAGACAACCCCTGTGGAAGCCGTCTGATCAGGGTCTTCTTTGTTCGCTTATAGAATTATATAGTTCTGACTATACAGTTTCACAATGAAGAAAATATTCCAAAATAGGGAATTAATATAATACATAAATACTTGAATTGTTCTGATCTAATATTTTGACGACTAAGGGCCTTTGTCAAAGATTATCATGTCAAAATACACGTCACACTTTTGTTACATGTATTCAGCCATAAAATCAAAGAGAATAATATGATAATCTTTAAAAAAGGCCCTTAGTGGTCGAAAAATTAGATCAGAGCAATTCAAGTATTTATGTATACAGTTTCTGCAATGGCCAAATTGTCCTGTATTCATGAGTGAATTATCATAAATATCCATGGAGTAATGGTTTAATGTCTAAACCTAGACGGAGTCCGTGAAATCACCAAACTAAGATCAAATTCGAAACTAAACAATAATTCTGAAAATAGTTCACACGGACAGGAAAACGGTTCAACGCCCTTCCAAAATAGAAGGAAATGAAAACCAAACACGTGTGAGAATGCTGTTGACTTTCCAATATGAAAATGCGTCTGGTCACCAGACACATTATACACGTGAGAACACGATCAGTCATGCAAATGTCCTATGGTTCATCTATTTGGGATAATTTGCCTACTCTATTTGCAAAGCGTGAAAAGGCGTAATATGCGGGGTTAAATCATATACAGCAAAATCTCGATTATTCGAATTTTCTGTATAGAAGAATTTAGACCCTTTTAGGCAGGTGGCTGCTTAATGCATGGCGAAAATCATGCAGAAAGCTCCTGGAGGAGCTTTCTGTATGACTCTCACCATGCATTAAGCTGCCGCCTGTCTTAAAGATCGATAATAATACGTATTTTAGTGTTCGGATAATCGAAGTTTTACTGTAGTCAGTGTCAAACAGTTCGGATCCATGGGGACATGGCAATATTCTTGGCGCCTCTCCTGCATATAATCTGTTTGCAAAGGTTATAACTGTTCATCGGTGGCACGCAAAGAGTTTTATCATCATAATGACCATAAAGACGGTCTATTTGCAAAATCTAAGGTTGAATGATCTATTGAAGTGTGCTATTTTGTGTGCCAAGGACTACTCCAGGTTTCACGTGAGGCTTTCTCACGTGTGTCTTCAGCCATCTCTATTTTCCTGTCGCCTGCGTTTGAACTTTGCACATTGCGTATAGTCGCCGTTTGTAATTAAGTTATGCGTTGTTTATAACCCAATAAAGTACACTCTACATGCATTTGTCTTACAGAAGTGACAAACAGTGCAGAACGGGATCAGAAGTCGAGTTCTCAACGAGATGGTTCTACACTGATTGCAAGTTTTCGCATACCTATGCATTTGCTTGAAGCATGCATTAACCTATCCCTCATATTGACGACTTTTGACGACACTGTAGAAGTCACTTTGTGAAACCATTGTGATAAATAGAGCATTTGCTCCTATAGGAGCAAATGTTTTATTTATCACAATGGTTTCAAACTACACAATTCTAAAAGTTTCCTTTTCTCTAGTTAATGTTCCTTTTCGTTAGATTTATTCAAAGAGGTTGAATCTAAAAATAGACTATGAGGTAATGGGTTAATACAAATATGGAATTAAATTCAACTAAACCCTATTGAATAACTCAATGCACATATATCATATACATTACTATTAAGCATATATATGCATGTTGACTCCATTGTTAAATATAATATTATGTGCATGATGATTACATTCACTATATATATGCATGTTGACACCAGTCAATATATATGCATGCTGACTGTTTTCAGTAAACATGACTGTTGGCTATATTAAATATATATGCATGTTGACCGCATTTACTTAGCATGCATGTTTACTATATCCACTATACACGTACTTCATTCTCAGTGTTGTTATACCTTCTGATCCTTCGAGATCATGAATTTCAGTACTTCTTGTTCTGAAAATTGAATACCGCTTAAGCCGGTGCTAGGGGACATGAGCAGTGTTACACTCTCAATTACTGCTCATTAACAGACTCAATAAAACCGAGACTGCAATTTTCTTTTTTGTTGTTGCAATTTTTGCTTTCGGGGGATCATCTCCCTTCATAATTTTGACTACATTTACTATATATGTATGTTGACTACATTCACTATTCATATATGCTGACTACATTTACTATTCATATATGTTGACTACATTTACTATATATGTATGTTGACTACATTTACTATTCATATATGTTGACTACATTTACTATATATGTATGTTGACTACGTTTACTATATATGTATGTTGACTACATTTACTATATATGTATGTTGACTACGTTTACTATTCATATATGCTGACTACATTTACTATTCATATATGTTGACTACATTTACTATATATGTATGCTGACTACATTTACTATTCATATATGTTGACTACATTTACTATATATGTATGCTGACTACATTTACTATTCATATATGTTGACTACATTTACTATATATGTATGCTGACTACATTTACTATTCATATATGTTGACTACATTTACTATATATGTATGCTGACTACATTTACTATTCATATATGTTGACTACATTTACTATATATGTATGTTGACTACGTTTAATATTCATATATGCTGACTACATTTACTATTCATATATGTTGACTACATTTACTATATATGTATGTTGACTACGTTTACTATTCATATATGTTGACTACATTTACTATATATGTATGTTGACTACATTTACTATTCATATATGTTGACTACATTTACTATATATGTATGTTGACTACATTTACTATATATGTATGTTGACTACATTTACTATTCATATATGTTGACTACATTTACTATATATGTATGTTGACTACATTTACTATTCATATATGTTGACTACATTTACTATATATGTATGTTGACTACATTTACTATTCATATATGTTGACTACATTTACTATATATGTATGTTGACTACATTTACTATTCATATATGTTGACTACATTTACTATATATGTATGCTGACTACGTTTACTGTATATGTATGTTGACTACATTCACTGTACATTCATGATGACTACATTCACTATACAGGTATGCTCACTACATTCACTATACATATATGCTGACTACATTTACTACATATGTATGTTGACTACATTCACTACACATATATGCTTACTACTTCACTATACAATAAAACCTGTCTAAAACGACCACTAAATTGTGTTAATTAGTTGGTATTTAGGGCAGGTGGATGCTTGAAGCAAGGTGAAAGTAAAACAGAACGCTCCTATAGAAGCGTTCTGTTTTACTTTCACCTTGCTTTAAGCAGCCACCTGCCTTTAACACAAAATACTTGATGTAATTTAGTGGCCGTTATAGAGAGGTTTTACTGTATTGTGATCTCACCTTTTCTCCGTGATTTATGTAGATTGTGATCCCTTTAAGGACTAACTCGAGTCCCTCACGGTACCTCGTAGTGTATCTTTTAAACTCTATCTGACCCTTTGTGGGCCAATCATCTCTTGGATCATATTTTCCTACCAGCCAATCAGCCTGTTTAAATAAAAATACAATCATTAGTATCTCTGTCCTTATTCTTTGTATATCCCTGTACTCCATAAATGCGCCATTTAACGCTTTTGCAAACAGAGTAGATCCAGATCAGACGATACATGTAGGAGGCGTCAGATCAGGGTACGCTTTGTTGTATTATGGAATAATATTGATGTCATTCTACAATTAAAGTCATTGCTAAAATCTCCTGTGTTTATGTGCCGTTATACTAATGCATCTATTTAATATTCACAATGCCACGATCGCTTACATGTGTATCCATGGAGTAAAATGGATACATGTAATGTATTAAATCCCGCAGTAAATCGAATATGAGTAACAACAAAACAACAACAACAATTATAATGATAATAATAATATTATTATTAATAATAATAATTATAATAATATCTCGGGTTGTAACTCAGTGAATTCAATATTCACCACGGGTATCTAAGTATTCAGTCTTAACTTCGTGTTTTTAACTCTGTGAATTCAATATTTATCTTGATTTCAAACACTGTCGAATTCAATATTTACCTCGGGTTTTAACAACGCGTTGTTCAATATTTACCTCGGGGTTTAACCACGCGTATTCAATATTTACCTCGGGTTTTAACAACGCGTTGTTCAATATTTACCTCGGGGTTTAACCACGTGTATTCAATATTTACCTCGGGTTTTAACTACGCGTGTTCAACATTTACCTCAGGTTTTACTCATGTGTATACAATATTTACCTTGGGCTTAACCCTTCGCTTGCTATTCACGACAATATACATACCTGTAAATAGTAAAGACCCAGATGAGGAGCTGTCTCATCAGGGTCTGCACTATTTACAAGTTGCTTGTGCAACCAGTGCACTCCACAGCAGTGATTTCACAGCGAAATACTTGTACACAATGAAGATATATGTAATTATACAACAGGGCATGGGTAAAGAAGGAGAAATGTATTTTAAAAGTCAGCAAGCGAAGGGTTAAACCCTGTCTAATCAGTATTTACCTCGACTTTTAACCATGTGTATTCACTATTTACCTGGGGTTTAACCATGTGTATTCAATACTTACCACGTGTTTTAACCCTGCGTATTCAATACTTACCACGTGTTTTAACCCCGCGTATTCAATATTTACCTCGTGTTTTAACCCCGCGTATTCAATACTTACCTCTGGTTTTAAATCTGTGTATTCATTGACTCGTTCAACAGAAACAATGTTCATCTCCATTTCCTGTATTGACCATACAACGTTATTGAGCGTGTAGCCAATCTAAAAGAAGAAACACGGCTGCCAACAGTACATTCTCGCTAGAATAACCACATATAAATGTCCACAGATGTCCTATAACCTTCTGCGCTTATAAATGTCCACATGTGTCTTATAGCCTTCTGCACGTTGAGCAATTGTTGTCTGCAAATACTGTCGATTGCTTAAATTCTAAAAACCATCTGACCAATGAGATACTTGAGAATTATCTCAGACTCGAGCAAAAGGATTTATAACCTCAGTACCTGGTTACAGTTTCGATAACGTATGGGTCGTAGTTGGTGTACATTTTGACAAAAACATCTATCTATATCTATAAAAATATTTAGCAGATAGTTTCAATGGAAGTAAAACAGCGAAGACTAAAATACTAAAAACAACACCAGCAATAGTTAAATGAGTGTAACGTTATTCGAATGTGTATATTTTAAACTCTACTATGGAGAGGGAATTTTATTTTATATTTTGACTTGGGTCAATGTGGGACAAGTGTGAGAGTGTACCGGCAATCCTTGTATAAGCCACCAGTAGCTAGTTTTGGCTATTGACGTTTCAAGGCGGTACTCATACTTTCACCCTATGGTCTACTTTATCATTTTATATGGATAATGTTTAATGTTTTGATATGCGTCCCGTTAGGTTTTGTCTTGTGGCTGTGTCGTTTCTTGTTTGATGGTGTTTGGTGCTGTGTCCTTTCGTGCGTGACTCTCCCTGTTCGACCTTTCCCCCCAATTTTAACAGCTATGACGACGGCGTCGGTAACTACATAACCAACGCCGATAACAGCTTTGACGACGATCTCGGTAACTACATAACCACCGCCGACAACAGCTATGACGGCGACGTCGGTCACTACTCAACCAATGGCAACAACGGCTTTGACGACGTTGGTGACTAAATCATCCACATCGACAACAATTATGACGTCAGCGCCGGTAGTTATAATAATGAATTTAGTTACTGCATAACCAACGCTGGCAACAGCTATGACAACGACGTCAGTGACTATATAACCAAATCTAACAATAGCAATAACGACGCCTGACTACATAGACAATGCCAAAAAGAGCTATGACGACGAGGTATGTGACTAAATAACCAGCGCTGACAACAGCAAAACAGATGACACCAGGGACAAACTAATTAACGCTGACAACAACTACGAAGATGATGTGGGTGACACCATAAATAACGATGACAAAAGATATAACAACGACGTTATCATGGACTACATAACCAACATCGAAAAAAGCTATGATAACGAAGTCAGTGACTACAACTTTCATTTCAACAGTGATTGTACATTCCGCCAATTATGTTTAGATTTATATGTGCCATGGACATGGTAATGAACATATGCTTATGCCAATAAAATATATGTTCTGTTCTGTTCTGATAATTACGTCATTGACTATATAGCCAATGCCAACAGCAGATATGACGACAACGTTAGTTACTACAGAACTGATGACAACAACAGCTATGACGTTTGTTACTACAGAACTGATGATGACAACAGCTACGATGTAAGTTACTACAGAACTGATGACAACAACAGCTATGACGTTTGTTACTACAGAACTGATGATGACAATAGCTACGATGTAAGTTACTACAGAACTGATGACAACAACAGCTATGACGTTTGTTACTACAGAACTGATGATGACAATAGCTACGATGTAAGTTACCACAGAACTGATGACGACAACAGCTACGATGTAAGTTACCACAGAACTGATGACGACAACAGTTATGACGTTAGTTACTAAAACACTGATTACAGCAAGAGTGATTATGTTACTTACTACAGAACTGATAACGACAACAGCTATGACGTTAGTTACTACATTACTGATAACGACAACAGATATGCCATTAGTAACTACAGAACTGATGACGACAGCAGCTATGCCGTTAGTTACTAAAGAACTAATGACGACAACAGCTTGACGTTAGTTACTACAGAACTGATGACGACTACAGCTATGACGTTATTTACTACATTACAGATAACGACAATAGCTTTGACGTTAGTTACTGCAGAACCGATAACGACAACAGCTATGAAGTTAGTAACAACGGAACTGATGACGACAACAGATGTGACATTAGTTACTACAGAACTGGTGATGAAAAACTTTTATGACGGTAGTTACTACAGAATTGATGACAACAACAGCTATGACATTGGTTACTACGGAACTGATGACAACAACAGCTATGGTGTTAGTTGTTACAGAACTTGTGAATGACGCTAGTTACTACAGAACTGATGACGATACAGACCTGATTATGACAACAGCTGTGACGTTAGCTACTACATAATTGATGATGACAACAGCTATCACGTCGACGTCCGTGACTACATAACCAACCACGACAACAGCTATGACTATAACCGAATCTAGTTTACCTGGACGGCATAATTGACTGAGAGGCCGAGTTGTCCTCCGTTAAGGGCGTCCGTCGTGACCACAATTAACGTAATAGCCAGCACTATCAGGTTAGCGAGAAGGTCAAGGCGACTTCCTAACCACCTGAAATGGATACATACAAAGTTGTGTTAGTGTAGCATAAAAATAAGTCTAATTGAGTCTGTAAGGTAGGCGGTAGCTTAATGCAGGTCAAAAGTAATACAGAAAGCTCCTATAGGAACATTCTGCATTACTTTTGCCCCGCATTAAGCAGACATCTGTTTTTTTAAGATTCCTATGTCCATTCAATATCAGGTCGCTTAAGACAGGTTTTACTCTATCAGAAACACATGAAGGAAACTCAGCTTTGACACTTAAAAAGGACGATCATGACTAAAGACGACATTTGACACAAGAGTTAACCATTTACTCAATAATTACGCCGTCCTATGCCGTTGCAAAACAGAGAAGACCCATATCAGATGGCTCCTGTAGGAGCTATCTGATCAGGGTATGCTCTGTTTGCTTATGATATAGATATGATTCTACAATTATGTTATTGTAAAAAACGTTCAGGGTTCCTGTGCTATTATAAAAAATAATCTAATTAGTATCCATGACGTCATTATTTCTTACATGAATATTCATGGAGTAAAAGGTTAAAGAGCTTTTACTGTATAAATTAGCAGTTACCGTGTTCCAGTGTTGGCAGCAAAATAATATTTGGAATTGTCATCAAGGGTCTGTGTTGCTTTCTCGATAAACCTGTCTTTGCTTTGGTAAGCCCTGAATAGAACAAACATACTATAGTTCACCGGTAAACTATAGTTCGCCGGTATAGTAATTATCCATAAATTGCTATACATGTTCAGCAAAACTTCTCCAAAGCGTGACCAAGTATTACACACCGCATAGGTGATCGCTCTAGAGGGGTATAAAGTCATCACATTCAAATGGTAAGAATCATCTTTTTTCGAATTATCTATATTTTAATTTGTATGGCTATGGCCGTTAGAGGTTATGGTCTTAGGTTATATAAACATAAGTATGAGTTTAAGAAAGATTGCTTCAAACATTTCTACTCAAAAGTCAGATTTTCAACCAGTCAATTTGACAAAGGAAGAACTTGATGAAATGAATGAATGAAATCGATAATGAAGTCAAGCAGGAAAGACACACACAAGATGTAACTACTACCAAACAGACAGGTTATGGTTTCTGACACTGCTTTAACTCCCTTGCTGCCCATGTCGAATCTGGGATTACATTTGCAAAACAGTGTCGTTCCAGGTATGACGCCGAGTTACTCGACGTGTCATCAGAATCCAAATGGTTGTTACTATGGCAATATTCTTTTAAGAAAAAGGGACAAAATAATACAAACGGAAATTGTAGCAGGTCACAAAATGATGCAGTATACAAGTCGAGGGCTTGGTGCAAAACTATTGAAACTCCTTCACAAAGAGTTACAATAGTTTTGCACCAAGCCTTCGAAGTACAATGATAAGACTGCATATCATAACATCAAGCAGAATAGCAAGTGAAAAAAGTGAGAAAATAAAAAGTCTATTTCAATAATAAAAACAATACGACACTTTTCATCGAAACACAACCATGTTTAGCGGCTAGCCCCTTCACTGCCATGAAGACGGGTCTGTGATATCAATGCAAACAGTCTGGATCCTGATGAGACGCCCAGTAACTAGGATCCAAATCGTTCGACACTCAGTTTTATCAGTTTATAAAGAAGTTGAAGAAACGCCCACTCTAAAACTGGAAGCAGACGAAAATGTGTGTCCAGCAGAAGACAACGTTGGCACTAACAAGGTTAGAACAAACAATGCCGATGGAGTATATCAGTACGTAAATACTGATAAAATAATAACTATAAAGGTATCAACATTTATAAAAATGTTTCACAAGGCTATTTTAAGACCAACCTCTGTGAATGTACCTACCGGAAAGGAGCATTAACTAGAGGAAAGGAAAGATTTAGAATTTTGTAGTTTGAAACCATTGTGATCACAATGTGTGTATCACAATGGTTTCATAAAGTGACTTTTATAGATGTGCAACAACGCGTCATTAGGGGATAATGTGTTAAAGTACAGAATGTTGAGTGGTGCTCAAATATAAGCAACATTTCACAAATGAGCTCAAATAAAAGACGATTGAGAATGGTGTAAATGTAAAAATAATATAGGAGAACAGTCCAACATGAATGCAATTTGTAAATGGATTTCAAATTAAAACAACATATGAGAAAGGTGTTTAAAAAAACCAATAATTTCTCCATTCATTTCAGAAAACTATGCACTGCGCTTAACCCTATCCCTCATATAAACGTGTTTTCACGCATTTGCAAACAGAGTAGACCCAGATCAGACGGCTCCTAGAAGAGCCGTCTGATCAGGGTCTGCTCTGTTTGCTTATAGAATTTGATAGATCTGTTTCTCTGCTTTCTAAAATGTCTGCAATGTTCCCCTGTCCATCTTTCATTATAACTATTTTGTCCATGAATAGTCAGTAGATATTAAAATTTGGAGTAAAAAATTGAACAGGGAAAGTGTTCAACAAGTTTCCCTTTTGATTAACTTGTGGTATTACCTAATGACCGTTGAACCGGTGAGAGTCTCACTGAAGTGGTTATAGATCGGTGATCGGGTCACGGATTCAATTCTTCGAGTTTTGCGAACAGTTGGTAAATACAGTTTCTGAAATTAAATGAAATAGAAACCAGTAACTATTTATAAAACCTCTTATCCATAATTCAATCTTTGTACACGTTGGCAGAAAAGCAGACCACGATCAGACAGTTTCTAAATCATCAGGATCCAAGCTGTTTGATACTCGGTCAATTGTTTCTGAAATGCTTCATTGAAATGGAAGTAGCCAAAGATGCAGCAGACACAGATCTGAACAGGGTCTAAGATTATAAAACGTGTGAGCCGGAGTCTCAGAAAATTCTCAAGTATCTGATTGGTCAGACTCTGAGCAAGATCAGAATCTTACCAATCAGGGTCCATGCTTATAAAACTTTTTAGTTGAGTCTGAGTTCGTTTTCAAGCTTTTGATTGGTCAGATTTGAGCCTGTCTCAGATCTAACCAATGAAAAGCTTGAGAACGAACTCAGACTCAACTAAAAAGCTTTATAATCATGGATGCATATGTTTGAGAACGATCTTAGACTCTAGCATACTGTTTTGTAACCTCGGGGCCAGACATTATCTCTTTAAAGCGAGACATGAATTAAGTTATCACATGTCTTTAAGGTCAGGAGTAAAACTGTTTGGAATGGTCGTTTAAAGGTGAATCTTTTTGACAGAAATAATGACATTCATTAGCTGTTTTTTTGTACTGTGATTATTGGTACTGGCGAGAAACTGAAGTCTTGTATATTATGACTTCGTCAGCAAATAGAGCACACCCTGATCAGACGGATACTACAGGAGCTGTCTGATCTGGATCTACTCTGTTTGCAAATGTTTTAAAAAGCGTTTATATGAGATAAAGGGTTAACCCCTTCCGTGCCACAATGACGGATCTATGATATCACATGCAAACAGTTTGGATCCAGATGAGACGCCTAGTAACTCGGCGTCTCATCAGGATCCAAACTGTTTGTTACTGTTACTATGTTTGTGAAACAAAAATGAAGAAAATCAAAAGAATGAAAATTTGTAGCAGACGACAAAGTTAGCAGACGAAAGAGTTTGGCAGCGAAAGGGTTAAAACAAGTTTTACTACACATGTACTTACCATAAGTATAAAGCACAGGCCTAATGTCGGTATGAGGATGGCAAAGAAGATAGGTGTACTCGCTACCATGACAACGAGGGATGAGATTGTTGACATGAGCATGGTCACATACATACAATATGTATCCGGTATCTTGTTATCCATGATGTCGATGTCACTAGAGAACCTAGATAAGAGACATACGTACGGAAGTATGAAAATAAAGATAGGATAGGATGCAAAAATAAAGATAAAAGAAATAAGACAAAGAAAAATAAAAACGACAACGCGCAAGCCGGCGTTACGACAATAGCTCGTATTTTTCTTCGCGTTACCATAAAACAAAACAGGTTATTTGAACTTGTCACCAATATACAACAAATGATATAACTTTTAGGTCTAAATTCCTGTACAACAAAATCTAGTGCCAGACTCGTCAGGTAAGCCTAGCCTTCTAATTGGAAAAAATGATAAAATGAATAAGAGTCAGATTATGTAAACGGCACATGGTAATTAATTTTTCAAAGCAATTACAAGTGAAAACAGAAAATACATTGTGGTAAATGACGTCACATACTCAAATAAGAATCAGCGTATGATATTAACCTGTTTAGAATTCTTCCTTTGGGAACTGTGTCAAAGAAAGACATGGGAGACTTCATAACACTCATCAGCATCTTGGAGTGGAGAAACGAAGAGGCCTGGATCAGCTTAGCCAGTGACAGGTGGAACGAGAAGAACATCATACAAACTGAAGAACAATAACAGGCCCCGAGGTTATAAAACTTCTGAGAACGAGTCTGATTTCATTCTCAAGTATCTGATTGGTTAGATTTAGAGCAAACTCAAAATCTGACCAATCAGATGCTTGACAACGAACTTGTTCAATGCCATTGCGTCTGACCAGACCTCGATATAAGTACAAGAGTGTTCAAATTAACACATGTGTCACCTGCTAGGAGAAGTGTAAGAATAAAAAAGAAAATGTTACAATTAGACCTACACTACAGACAGACTGACGGACAAACGGACAAACAGACGACGGTAGAGCGATCTATATGTGACACATTGCCTCTCGGCAGGTGACACAAAAACTGTCAACAACTACTCAACCGAAATTTATCCCTGTGTTTTAACCATTTATTTGATGAACATTCATACATATACATTAGTCGATTTTAATATAAATACATATCAATAAAGGAATGTTTAATCATGATAGAAATTGTACAATCAGGACTATATAAGTCTATAACCAAACTGGTGCATTGTCATCTTGGTCTACCCTGTTTTCAAATTCGTGAATGGAGTTTCTTCAGGTACAGGGCTAATACGACAAGAATGTTAAAAGCATGTGGTATATTAACTCATTCTCTCCTACTGACGTCTTCTTGCGCATCTGGAATACTCGTTTATTTAAACCATTGTCGGCATTGTGATAAATAGAGCATTTTGCTCCACAATTATCTCAATGGTTTCAAAAAGTACGCAATTCTAATACATTTGTATTCTCATTTTCTATAGTTAATGCTCCTTTTCGGTATATTAACTCAAAGAGGTTGGGCCTAAATTAGTCTAGAAGGCAGGTGGTAGCTTAATGTAGGACGAAACTAATGCATAAAGCCCCTGCAAGCAGGTTTCTGCATTACGTTCGTCCTTCATTAAGCAATGCTTATACATGTATATGCTTATTCATAAACGTGTGGCTTTAATGGGGCCGTAATCTATATATCAAAATAGTTTCGAAAATTATTAAGAACTTTCGTTCTGCATTAAGCAGTCTGTTTTTAAATACACCAATGTTTGTTCATTAAGTGGCTGTCCCTAAAATAAAAGGTTATACTAGATCCGTTATTTCTTACAAGGCTCTTATCAAAGAATACGTCAGTCACTCGTTTGATAAAACGTGATAAAAATATTATTCATATCCCTATTTATTTGTCTATTTACCTTGCACAATGCCCATCACTGCATACCATATAAGGTAATTATTTGACAATTCGGCATACTCGGCATTTATCGAGTTTGTCTGGTTCTTAAGGTATGCGTCCTCTGTCCAAAACGTAAGCCAAAACATCGAGAATACATTTAGAGCGTAGTACAGGGCGATGACCGTCTGAGACGCAACTGCTGCAAAAACGCCCATAGCTTTCACGTAATCCTTGTACACGCTCATTTTAACCTGTCGGCAAAATATGAATTTCATTGACAGTAGGAAAACCGACGAATTAAACCTTTACTATATGAATATTAATGTAATACATAATGACATCATTATATTAAATGTGACGGGATGTTTTGGCCATGGCAGAAACTATAGAATCATATCTATATTACACCATAAGCAAACAGAGCATACCCTGATCAGATGGCTCCTATAGGAGTCATCTGATCTGGGTCTACTCTGTTTGCAAAGTCATAGAAAGGCATATTTATGGAGAAAAGGGTCAAACTGGTTTCACGTAAGATCAGTTTAATATACATGACCACAACATTTTGAAACACAATTGAGACACTATTCCTGATGAGACGCCGAGCTACTCGGTGAGACACGCCGAGTTACTCGGCGTCTCGCCTATATCCAAACTGATTGCAAATGTAATCAATGATTTGCCACTAGCAGTGCAAAAGGCAAGTTTTCTGTGTTACACAATCAGTACACACATTCTTGATCCTTTCGCAACCTCACAAAAAGTGGAATGTAGCATTTATCTAGTCTTTAACTTCATGAACAGTCTGTGATTTTGATTGTGATACCTTCCTATGTCATGCAATGCTATATCTTAAGGACCACAATGGAAATAAGAGTATCTATTACTCTTTTTTGTGTCATCCTTGGCATATAATGTTGATTGACATGGCTTTGTTAAAATTCATACATATTGTTGATTGTTTATAATGTACGTATGTTTTAATAACAGATTGCCATGTGATTTTATGTTGAAATAAATCTATCTATCTATCTATACACACATGCATATTGAAAGGTACCTTAATATGTTAAAGACGTTCTGTTCTGTCAAAACGCAGTTTAGAATCAATAGAATTGATTCTAAATTTGTTTAATCATATTCCTGTTGTATATTCATGTAAGAAATAATGACGTCATAAATATTCATTACCAGAAGTTGTATAACTGCACACAGGAATGTTGCTAAGTAACTCGGCGTCTCATCAGGATCCAAACTGTTTGACACCCTGATATCATTTTGGTAGACAAATTGATTATAGCTTGAATTTTAAAAATGTAGTAGGTGAAAAAATCTGTAAAAATAATTTGCTCAGCAGGCTAAAGGTTAATATTCTCCTCAATTATAAACTATAAAGTCAGAGTATGACACAGTTCGGATCCGGATTCCTGATGAGCCGCTGGGTTACTTGGTGTCTCATCTGGATCCAAACTTTTTGTATAGATTTTCATATATTTAGAGCTAACGTGCAGCGCGCTTTACCCATCTCATCCATATACAGTAGCACCCCTCTAATGCGACCACTTAATGAATCGACATGGGTGTCTTTATCAGCAGGTGGATGCTTAATGCAGGGCAAAACGTAATGCAGAAAGTTCCTCTAGGAACTGTCTGCATTACTTTTGTCCTGCATTAAGCTACCACCTGCATCTAGCATCCAGAATTATACCTTTTTTAGGTGGTCGCATTAGCGGGATTTTACTGTACTAGTGTACATGTATACAAGACTATATATATATATATATATACATTCGTAATTTTGAAATAGATCATACCGAGCCTTCCCCTACTGTTTCTTCCGTCGTGAGGCGTTTGACGTCATACTGTGTCAGATTCACGTGCGTTGATGTTGTCTTAGCAACCGACTGACTCATTGACATGCTGGACATCTGTCTCCGTGTCCGAAACTTCTTTTTTCTATAAATCATTGCAAAAGTTGAATTGGATCAAACGCGAGTAATACTTCAAACAATATCTTCTGACAATCAATAATCAGTGAGCGAGGCATTATTTGTTTTATTAAGACGAACATATTTTCAAACTTGGTCCGTTTTATTTTTATTTTTAAACAATCCGAGTGTCAAACAGTTGGGATACTGAGATACTGACAGTTACTCGGCACCTCATCTGGATCCAAGCTGTTTGGATACTGAGATTTACTCGGCAGCTTATCTGGATCCAAGCTGTTTTGGATACTGACAGTTACTCGGCATCTCATCTGGATCCAAGCTGTTTTGGATACTTAGATTTACTCGGCACCTCATCTGGATCCAAGCTGTTTTGGATACTGACAGTTACTCGGTGTCTCATCTGGATCCAAGCTGTTTGCAAATACCAACCAAGGCACGATTAGCATGAAAAGAGTTAACCCTTACAACGCTGAGATTTCAAATGGACTCTTCCAAAATTCAAACAGGTCAAACTTATGGTGAATATTTAGGGATGTTTCTAAAGAAAAGTGTAGTATAACAAACAGTGCAGACCCTGATGAGAGGGCTCCTCTAGGAGCCCTCTCATCTGGGTCTACACTGTTTGCAAAGGGCACTAGTGACTGGTGACCCGCACAGTAAGGGTTAAAAGTGTTTTGTTATCCAATATGCTTTGAGGTTTTACATTTTATAATTTAACGTTCCATTGCTCTCTCTGTGATGATGATAGATTCATTTCCGTGTAATAAATAAAAAAAATCAGTTAGATTCAGTAACAACCTACTTGTGTCTTTTGTTGCGAAGGCGGAACTGGCTATCAGAAGAAGCCCCGCCCCCTCCGTCTGACGTCACTGACTCCACTTGTTCCAGAATGTTTTCTCTGATCCATTGGACTAGAAAAGTATGGTAACATATTGTAATTATGTAAAATCATTTACAACTCAACACATGCATTCATATAATTACACACGTGTATATCTGTGTTTAAGTTTTATACATATAAAACACAAAATACTAATATAAATTAGATGTGTGAAAGACCGATGTATAGCATTACATGTTTGTAGTATTGCTTGTCAAATTAAATATACCAATTACTACAAGAGGGCCAAGATGGCCCTGAATCGCTTACCTGATTACCATAGATTTAAGATTTTTGCTAGGTAGCCCATGGGTAGGGCCAATATTGACCTTAGGGACAATATTTGAACAATGTTGATAGTGGACCATGAGCAGTGTTTCTACAGAACAAGATTTTCAAAGATTTAGAATATTGACTTTATCAAGACAATGATTCTGACCAATGAAGATTGGGCTAAAAATTTGCCCTCTAGAGTATTTTTTCTCAGATTTGACCTAGTGACCTACTTTTTATTCCCACCCACCCATGATCACACTCAACCTTGATATCACCAAGACAAACAGTCTGAGCGAGTTTGAGGAAAATTGGGCTAAAAATGTGGCATCTGGAGTGTAAACAAGAGTTTTCAAAAATATAACCCAGTGACGTACTTTTTGACCAAACGTAACCCACTTTCAAACTTGTCCCAAGATTTTATTAGGACATTCATTCTGACTAATGTTCAAGAAGATTTGGCTATAAATGTGACCTCTAGAGTGTTCACAAGGTTTTCCTACTATTTGACCTAGTGACCTAGTTTTATAACCCCACATAACCCACTTTCAAACTCGTTCAAGCTTTTATCAAGACAATCATTATGACCAAGTTTCATGAAGATTGGACAAAAAATGTGACCACTAGAGTATTCACAAGGTTTTTCTACTGTTTGACCTAGTGACCTAGTTTGTAACCCCACTTGACCCACTTTCGAACTCGTCCGAGATTTTATCAAGACATTCGTTCTGTTCTGACCAAGTTTCATGAAGATTGGACTGAAATTGTGACCACTGGAGTGTTCACAAGGTTTTGCTACTGTTTGACTTAGTGACCTAGTTTTTCACCCCACGTAACCCACTTTTCAAACTCCTCCGAGATTTTATCAAGACATACATTCTGACCAAGTTTCATGAAAATTGGGCTAAAAATATGACCTCTAGAGGGTTCACAAGGTTTTCCAACTATTTGACCTAGTGACCTAGTTTTTAACCCAACTTGACCCACTTTCGAACTCGTCCGATATTTTATCAATACATTTATTCTGACCAAGTTTCATGAAGATTGGACTAAAATTGTGACCACTAGAGTGTTCACAAGCAAATCGTTGACGCCGGACGACGCAAGACGGACGCCGGACATTCAAGTCTCCCAAAAGCTCACCCTGAGCTTTGCTCAGGTGAGCTAAAAATGTATAAGAAGACAAGTTGGCTTCCTTTAAAAAGAGGCCAAAGAGAGGCCTGCAGCAGTTTTTTATCGAAGAATTGCTATATACAGGCGCCGTTTGGCGTTTGACAAGGGTCTACTTTGTTGTTTTACATAAGAACGCTGGCACCGGATCGTAAAAAGGTTTCTATAAATAACTATTGAACATATCAAATTGTACGTGCGCTATAAATAGAACGAAGGCGATGTCTATCAAGCGCCACTGCCTAGAAGATAAAATGTTTTATTTCTAAAGTTACGGAAAATGATATGTCTGTCACAGGGTGTCGGCCCAATTATGCGTTCACTTCTGGATCGTTGCAAGTAGTTCTTTAAAAAAAATGTATTTTTGTGTATTTGAATTTATCCAGTAATTAAGCCTCTCTAGTGACGTAATAAATGGTGTGCGGATAAACTTAGGTTTATTAGGTTACTTCCGACAGTAGAAGGTTTATTAGGTTAGTAAGGCGTAATGATTCTATAACCATGGCATCGTTTTATTTTTCTGTAAATATGCATATGTTTGGCGGAATAACAGAATATTCACCAATCCAATTATACAAATAAGAGAAAAGAAAAAAAAGAAAATTATTTTGGCTATTGGTGGATTCTTACCCAAGCCGGGTCATACAAAAGTGATTTTAAAACACAAACAGTCTTCGGTGTATCCTACTGCGCCACAAAGTCTAAGGCGTTTACCATTGTTAATTTATCAGTTGTATTACCTTAATCCACCGCTGGGGAAACGCGTATTAACCCTTTCGGCGCTAAATTTCTAATTGTCGTCTGCAATCCAAATTTTGTTAAAACATTCAGTACAATAAGGAAATGGGGTAAATAAATGCAAACGAATTTCAAACGAATAAAGCACATATATAGAAATAGAGAATGAGACAAGTGAAGTCCCTGATCAGACGCCGCCTTGAAAAGGCGGCGTCTGATCTGGGACTGCACTACTTGTCGTGGTGCATTTATGCGACTTCGGCGGTGAAAGGGTTAATAAGAGTCAAGTCAAGAAGCAAAGATTAACGGATAAATAGTAGATGTTTTCTTTTCACTCGCATGGTAATTTTATTAAAAAGCTCTTAATTAAAGGGGCGGGAATTGTCATAGACCTAAATAATATGTTCTGCTCCATGGATTTATGAGTAGGCCCATCTTATAATAGAAACTGAGACGACCGCAACTCGGACTTTTGTTCAATGACCGTTCGGGTCCGGGAGTAAATAATCATGTCTATTTGAATTAACATATCGATATTCTCGATTCAAATAATCTTAATTCACAAAAGAATTATATAGTTAGCACATTCTAGCGCGTAAAAATTACAACTGTCATATACAGTAAAACCTCTCTATAACGACCACTAAATTGTATTAATTAGTTGCTATTTTGGGCAGGTGTTTGCTTAAAGCAAGGTGAAAGTAAAACAAAACGCTCCTATAGGAGCGTTCTGTTTTACTTTCACCTTGCTTTAAGCATCCACCTGCCTTTAACACAAAATAATTGTTGTAATTTAGAGGTCGTTATAGAGACGTTTTACTGTAAGTTCTAGCACAACATTTTTGTAACTGGGTACGTACGATACGCATTCGTAAGACTGACCCTTGATTCCGAAGGGAAAGTGGAACTTATTTCAAATGCATGTGTTACGCTTTTTCGAGAAATTTTGCTATCGCTTCATGAGCATATAAAAGGAAATTAAGGAAAAATAGGGAGTGTGAGAAGGAAGTTTGAAAGAAGGAACCAAAATGGATATTGTAGAGACAGTCGTAAGAGCAGGTCATACTCTCAGGGTCGTTCAGATCTTCAGCTGGTTCATTGGTCAGGTACTGCAAGAGAAACTGTGCGAACGGTCCGTTGTGCGTCATAAGCTCGTCATAGGTTCCGAACTCTGACATCACGCCATTGTTCATGACGACAATGTTGTCCACTAGAGGGAGCCAGTGGATCGCATGTGTCACTAGAATCCGTGTCTGTAAAAAATCATATTGTTCGTAATCAATTGTTCGTATTAAAAGTCGCTGTCCCACTTTTTAAACGAGATTTACCCTTGCATAACTGTAGCAGTATTTTGATCAAAAATGTGAAAGCAAACCGGTTCATGGTATACGATTTCAGGTCTAACCATACTACATGTTTGAAACAATAAAAAACTTTCACAATAAAAACTCGATTCTACGAAAGTTTGGTAAGGACTGTTCCATTTAAATGTGTAGGGTGTGTGGGAGAGGGGGGGGGGGGGGGCAGGAAGGATGGCACTTTAAAAAAAGCTGTTTGTGCATTAGTAAAAACTTCTATGGTTGGGTGGCCCAATTTGAAAGTGCCTTCCTGCACCCCTATACAAATTTAAATGGATCAGCCCTAAGGAAAGTTTGGTAAGGACTGTTCCATTTAACTGTGTATTGGGGGACAGGAAGGCACTTTTAAAAAAAGCTACGCATGGATGGGTTTCTCTGCAAAAATGGTACTAATTGGTTTGTGCATTAGTAAAAACTTCTATGGGTGGGTGGCCGAATTTGAAAGTGCCTTCCTGCACCCCATACAAATTTAAATGGAACAGCCCTAAGGAAAAATGTATGTCTTTGTAGGCAGGTATCTGCTTAATGCAGGATGAAAGTCATGCACAAAACTCCTATATAGCGTTTATCCTGCATTAAGCTGCTACCTGTATTAAAGATCAATAATGATACGTAGTTGCGTGTTCGTATAATATCGAGTTTTTAATATACAGTAAAACCTCTCTATAACGACCACTAAATTACATCAAGTATTTTGTGTTAAAGGCAGGTGGATGCTTAAAGCAAGCGGAAAGTAAAACAGAACGCTCCTAAGGGAGCGTTCTGTTTTACTTTCATATTGCTTTAAGCAACCACCTGCCCACAATACCAACTAATTAATACAAATTTAGTGGACGTTATAGAGAGATTTTACTGTATATAACTAAATAAAATGATAAACGACTTGACAAAGCAAGAGGCGGGTCACATAAAACAATTATTTATGTTATATTTTGATTATCTGCATACACTAGCGTTAACCCTTAGCCTGCTAAGCGCGACTTAACTGACATTTGCAAACAGTTTGGATCCAGATGAGATGCCGAGTAACTCGGCATCTCAACAGGATCCAAACTGTTTGACACTCTGTCAATAGTATCTCAAAGGCTTGGACGAATCAGAAGTGTGTGACAACGGCAACAGATCGGAGCTTAACCCATTCCCTCATATTGACGACTTTTGACGCCTCTGTAAAAGTCACTTTGTGAAACCATTGTGATAAATAAAGCATTTGATCCTATAGGAGCATATGTTCTATTCATCATAATGGTTTCATACTACAAAATTAAAAAAGAATCATGTTCTCTAGATAATGCTCCTTTTCGGTAGGTTTATTCAAAGATGTTGTATCTAAAATTAGCCTATGAGTTAATGGGTTAAGCAGACATCATTTTTTTATCAGGATAAGGGTTAATTCTGTGGTCTACAACGTTTACCCATTTCTTTCATGAATATTCATATAAGAAATAACGTATGAATGCGTGGTAGCCTCTGCATATAGATTGATTCAAATTAAGGCAGCTGCTCTGCACAAGACTTAGATTAATTTACGCTTTAACCTTTAACCTGCTTAGCAAATTATTTTCATCTACTACATTTTAAAAATTCAAGCTATAATCAATTTGTCTACCAAAATGCAATCAGTATGTCAAACAGTTTGGATCCTGATGAGACGCCGAGTTACTCGGCGTCTCATCTGGATCCAAACTGTTTGCATAGGTATTCACTAATCCGCCCATAGCAGGCTAAATGTTAATTGTATTTTTTGTAGCAAAATGGAATATGTTTGGACAATGAATAAAGCGTGCAATAAAATGCTGCTGAGCATGATAATAGGTAGGTAAATAAAGGCTCCGCTCGTGCTCCACATTACTTACTTTGTTTTTCAATTGTCCAGTGTGGCCGATGACATTTTTGAACAGATCTTTGCCTACATGCGAATCTACTGCTGAGAGAGGGTCGTCCAAAAAGTACACATCGGCATTGCTGTACACAGCACGTGCGAGACTGATTCTCTGTTTTTGGCCGCCGCTAATGTTGGTACCCTGTAGACAAACAATAAATAAACCTAACTGCCTCCTGATTATATAGTTAATCATAGGAATGTATAAAAGATTTTCCGGGGTCGGTTCTAAAGCTAGTCTTAACTCATTCCCTCCTACTGGCGCCTTCTGACGCCTACGTAAACGTCACGTTTTAAAATCATTGTAATAAATAGAGCATCTCGAAATACTCTATTTATCACAATGGTTTGAAAACTACACAATTCTAAAAGTTTCCTTTTCAATAGTAAATGTTCCTTTTCGGTAGATTTATTCAAAGAAGAGTGGTCTGAAAATAGTCTAGGAGAGAATGAGAGAATGAGTTAATGTCAATACCTCATCCGTTTTCATTGGATAAAATGTGGTGCAGTTTTATCACTTATTAAACCAATGGAATGCGTAGTACTGAAGCATTTCATCCCTATATTATATAAAGTAAATGTTTCAAATTCAAAATTTGGACCTGATCCATTTCTCATTATTACAAGGAATAAACATATACCGGTGAAACTTAGTATTTGGTCATGGACCAGTACTCTACACAACACAGTGCCTTCATTTGGTTCTGGACCAGTGGTGGTAGTAATCTACACATCATAGTGCCTTCATTTGGTTATGGACCAGTGGTTATAGTACTCTACACAACACAGTGCCTTCATTTGGTTCTGGACCAGTGGTAGTAGTAATCTACACATCACAGTGCATTCATTTGGTCATGGACCAGTGGTTATAGTACTCTACACAACACAGTGGCTTCATTTGATTCTGGACCAGAGGTTATAGTACTCTACACAACACAGTGCCTTCATTTGGTCATGGACCAATGGTTATAGTACTCTACACAACACAGTGCCTTCATTTGGTTCTGGACCAGTGGCTAAGGTACTCTACACAACACAGTGCCTTCATTTGGTTCTGGACCAGTGGTTATAGTACTCTACACAACACAGTGCATTCATTTGGTCATGGACCAGTGGTTATAGTACTCTACACAACACAGTGCCCTCATTTGGTCATGGACCAGTGGTTATAGTACTCTACACAACACAGTGCCTTCAGTTGGTCATGGACCAGTGGTTATAGTACTTTACACAACATAGTGCCTTCATTTGGTTCTGGACCCGTGGTTATAGTACTCTACACAACACAGTGCCTTCATTTGGTTCTGGACCAGTGGTTATAGTACCGTACACAACACAGTGCCTTCATTTGGTTCTGGACCAGTGGTTATAGTACTCTACACAACACAGTGCCTTCATTTGGTCATTGACCAGTGGTTATAGTACTCTACAAAACACAGTGCCTTCATTTGGTTCTGGACCAGTGGTTATAGTAATCTACACAACACAGTGCCTTCATTTGGTTCTGGACCAGTGGTTATAGTACTCTACACAACACAGTGCCTTCATTTGGTCATGGACCAGTGGTTATAGTACTCTACACAACACAGTGCATTCATTTGGTCATGGACCAGTGGTTATAGTACTCTACACAACACAGTGCCTTCATTTGGTTCTGGACCAGTGGTTATAGTACTCTATACAACACAGTGCCTTCATTTGGTTCTGGACCAGTGGTTATAGTACTCTACACAACACAGTGTCTTCATTTGGTCATGGACCAGTGGTTATAGTACTCTACACAACACAGTGCCTTCATTTGGTTCTGGACCAGAGATTATAGTACTCTACACAACACAGTGCCTTCATTTGGTCATGGACCAGTGGTTATAGTACTCTACACAACACAGTGCCTTCATTTGGTTCTGGATCAGTGGTTGTAGTACTCTACACAACACAGTGCCTTCATTTGGTCGTGGGCCAGTGGTTATAGTACTCTACAAAACACAGTGCCTTCATTTGGTCATGGACCAGTGGTTATAGTACTCTACACAACACAGTGCCTTCATTTGGTTCTGGACCAGTGGTGGTAGTAATCTTCACATCATAGTGCCTTCATTTGGTCATGGACCAGTGGTTATAGTACTCTACACAACACAGTGCCTTCATTTGGTTCTGGACCAGTGGTTATAGTACTCTACACAACACAGTGCCTTCATTTGGTCATGGACCAGTGGTTATAGTACTCTACACAACACAGTGCCTTCATTTGGTTCTGGGCCATTGGTTATAGTACTCTACACAACACAGTGCTTTCATTTGGTCATGGACCAGTGGTTATAGTACTCTACAACACAGTGCCTTCATTTGGTCATGGACCAGTGGTTATAGTACTCTACACAACACAGTGCCTTCATTTGGTTCTGGACCAGTGGTTATAGTACTCTACACAACACAGTGCCTTCATTTGGTCATGGACCAGAGGTTATAGTAATCTACACATCACAGTGCCTTCATTTGGTTCTGGACTAGTTGTTATAGTACTCTACACAACACAGTGCCTTCATTTGGTTCTGGACCAGTGGTGGTAGTACTCTACACAACACAGTGCCTTCATTTGGTCATGGACCAGAGGTTACAGTACTCTACACAACACAGTGCCTTCATTTGGTTCTGGGCCATTGGTTATAGTACTCTACACAACACAGTGCCTTCATTTGGTAATGGACCAGTGGTTATAGTACTCTACACAACACAGTGCCTTCATTTGGTCATGGACCAGTGGTTATAGTACTCTACACAACACAGTGCCTTCATTTGGTTCTGGACCAGTGGTTATAGTACTCTACACAACACAGTGCCTTCATTTGGTCATGGGCTAGTGGTTATAGTACTCTTCACATCACAGTGCTTTCATTTGGTTCTGGACTAGTTGTTATAGTACTCTACACAACACAGTGCCTTCAGTTGGTTCTGGACCAGTGGTGGTAGTACTCTACACAACACAGTGCCTTCATTTGGTCATGGACCAGAGGTTACAGTACTCTACACAACACAGTGCCTTCATTTGGTCGTGGACCAGTGGTGGTAGTACTCTACACAACACAGTGTCTACATTTGGTTCTGGACCAGTGGTGGTAGTACTCTACACAACACAGTGCCTTCATTTGGTCGTGGACCAGTGGTGGTAGTACTCTACACAACACAGTGTCTACATTTGGTTCTGGACCAGTGGTGGTAGTACTCTACACAACACAGTGCCTTCATTTGGTGGTGATTATTATAAACACCAAGGGTAAGAGTGTATACAGAAACATAGAAACGCGAATCAATAAAGAAGCAGAATAACGGATATAAGTATAATTCCTACATTGACGAAATTGAGACTCAAGATTATTCTAAATTTCAATTTCTACAAAAGAACCAAACAAGGATCGGTTAAACGCTCCCCAACCCCCTCCCCCCCCCAGCCCTCCAGTACAGCGAGTCTCGCTAATGCATAGTTACCTTTTCGCCAATCTCCGCTTTGTCCCCGCCCTCTAGCATAGCGAGGTCAGACTTGAGGGCACAGTTTTCTACCGTCTTCCAGTACCGACTGCTGTTATATTCCCTACCAAACAAGATATTGTCACCTAACGTCATATTTTGAAGCCACGCCTCCTGTGGGACATACGCTACGGAACCCTGTTAAAACAATATGATATGATATGACTGATATTCACGTATACCAAACAGTCCAACCCATACCTACTCCAAGCATCACGTATGCTGTAAGTGTCATCTTAAATAATAATAATAATTATAATAATAATAATAATAATAATGATATCAATAATAATGATATCAATAATAATAATAATAATATCAATAATAATAATAATAATAATAATAATATCAATAATAATAATAATATCAATAATAATAATAATGAAGATACTAATAATGATAATAGTAATAATAGTGATGATGAAAGTAATAATGATATAATAATAATATCAATGATGATAATAATAATGATGATGAAGAAAGTAATGATAATGAATAATGACAATGAATAATAATAATAATAATAATAAAAACAATAATAATAATAATAGTAATAATAATAATTATTATATATAATGCTAATAATAATAATAATAATAATATCGCAATATGGGTGACCCAAGAAGTCACAACTTTATTGTTAGATAAGATATGATATTGTCGATTAGGTAAATGAAATTGAATCTGTTGATACAGTTGAGTCTCGTTAAAGTCTCGTTAAAGTCTCGTTAACGTCTCGTTAAAGAAAACAAATCCTTCATTATCATTGGAGTCTGTAAAAGCAGGTGGTTGTTTAACCCATTCCCTCTTAGGCTATTTTTAGATCCATTCCCTCATAGGCTATTTTTAGATCCAGCCACTTTGAATAAATCTACTGAAAAGGAGCATTAACTAGAGAAACGGCATATTCTAGAATTTTGTAGTTTGAAACAATTGTGATAAATAGAGCATTTCCTCCTATAGGAGCAAATGCTCTATTTATCACAATGGTTTCATAAAGTGAATTTTACACAGGCATAGAATTGGAGGAAAGGGTTAATGCATGACAAAAATTAATCATTTTTGTCCTGCATTAAGCTACTGTTAGTTTTTAAAACCTAAAATTATAATTATTTCTTTTGAGTGGTCGTATTAGCGAGAATATGCTATAACACACTTACCTTAATTTCCACGGAGCCGTTTAACTTTCGCATTTCTCCGAGTAGGGCGGAAATAAGCGAAGATTTTCCGGAACCGCAATGACCAACAACAGCAATAAGCTGCCCAGGCTTTAATTTCAAATTTATCCTGTAATGGAAACACAAGAGCTATAGATGATGATACGTATTTATTAACTCGTCATTTGTTCATCAAACCATATACTGTGACTAGTTTTTAAAATCGCATAAGGGCCCAGTCCCACTAGGTCTACGACCACTTAAGACATGTTTACGATTGCTAGCGACCTCTGGTCGCCGATATTCGTACTTAGGTCCAACGACAATCATTGATACTCGCGAATGATCTTCAGTAATCGTTGGTAATCGTTTCTAGTCGTGCGACCAATTTCAGTCGTTGATAGGTTTTTGATCATGCACAACAACCTCCTTACGATCGAACTAGTCGCCGTTGGTGCGATCGTCGTACGAAGGTCTCCAATAATCTTTAACTGGTCGTTGGTGATCTTCCTTACAGTCTTACGACTGTCAGCGACCTTTCTACAATACCCAAGACCAGCGACTGCCTAAAGATAATCCGCGACTAGATATAGAACACGTGACTACACAACAGGTCGGAAATGATTGTAGAACCTTCGTGCGAATACCAGTGCTTTGGCGCACGATCGTCAGCAACCTGTCGTACGATGGTCGCAGATGCGACTGCGAAGCATTTTTTTTATTTAGTCGCCGACAATCTCAGACGATCGCCGGTTTCATCGGTCGCTAGTGGTCTTTAACGATCTCAAGCGCTAGTGGGACTATAGCCAAAAGGTTAGATATTTCATGCAACCATACTTTTTGAACCATTTTCAAATACAATAAGCAGTTAACATTATATCACGGCGCACGACAAGTCACGGCGAAAAGAAATTGTCTAGGTCTTTAAAGAAAGTTCCCAGTAGAAGATGCCTGAAGGTTTGTAATACATGTATGCAATATATTATATGCAAGGGCTGAGCCAATTCTCTCCAAGGCTATTTTTTAGACCAAACCTCTTTGAAAATATTACAAACCCTGATGAGAGGGCTCTCCAATCTAGGTTCCTATTGTTTGCAAATGGCGGTCCATTCGTTTCCCGCAGTCGTTAAAACTCTGAGCCGTTTCAATATTTAGAAGAGAGAAAGAGCGATAGCTAGGGACAGAGAGAGAGAGAGAGAGAGGGTGTAGAGAGAGAGAGGGGGAGAGAGAGAGAGAGAGAGAGAGAGAGAGAGAGAGAGAGAGAGAGAGAGAGGAGAGAGAGAGAGAGAGAGAGAGAGAGAGAGAGAGAGAGGGTAGAGAGAGAGAGGGGGAGAGAGAGAGAGAGGGGGAGAGAGAGAGAGAGAGAGAGAGAGAGAGAGAGAGAGAGGAAGAGAGGGAGAGAGAGAGAGAGACGTGTGACACTAAAGACATACTAACCCACTGACACTAGGCTGTTTGTCAGCGAGATCCCATGTGAAGACACCGTGCTCTACCCGAATGCTGTAATCTGAAATGAGAACGGTTTCAAATAGTAAAAGCTATATTTTATTTAGCTAAAACCGAATTAAATCTGATAACCAAACGATGTGGAGCATACTTATTCAAATGTAAAAGTAGTAGTTAATTCATAAAGACCCCCACTGTTTTACATCAATGACGTGCTCAAGGTGATGATAAAATATTTACACCTTAGCCTTTATATATATTTAAACAAGAGCCCCGTGGATCGGAGCATTATACGCCCGAAGTATGTGCTGTCGTAACATGCACCATATTAATTTGAGTTGGAAATCACCGTGACCTTGACCTTTGATCGCACTGACCTCAAAATCAATAGGGGTCATCTACTAGTTATGACTAACCCTCCTACTAAGTATGAAGAAAGCACACCTAATACTTATCAAGTTATTGAGCAGACACGCTTTTTGAGTTGAAGGTCACGGTGACCTTGACCTTGACCTTTGACCAACTGACTCAAAATCAATAGGGATCATCTACTAGTCATGACCAACCTTCCTATTAAGTATGAAGACAGCACACCTGATACGTATCAAGTTATTGAGCGGACAATATGTTTGAGTTGAAGGTCACGGTGACATTGACCTTTGACCGACTGACCTCAAAATCAATACGGGTCATCTACTAGCCACAAAGTATAAAGACAGCATACCCAATAGTTCTCAGATTATTGAGCGGACAAAGATGTGGCTAACGGACGGACGCACAGACAGACGGACAAGCGCCATACCATAATACGACTGAAGTTACCTTCGGGCGTATAAAACGTGTCTAATCAAATTTGGAGCGGGTGCATTTTGACCACTATCGATTCGATCAAGCTTTCAGAAATTACTGACCTGGGTCCCAGAATATAAAATGTGTTTTGCTTAAGTCTGAGTTAATTCTGATGTATATCTGAATGGTCAGATTTTGAGCAAGCTCAGAACCAGGCCAAATGTTTTATAACCGCGGGGCAATGTTTCTTGAGAAAGGAACTCTTGAAGCTATAGTTCCTCGACATGTCTGTAAATGCAACTCAGGGTGCAGATAGCGGGAAAATGTTTATATGTTTATAAGCGAATAACGATCCCCACCTTCACCCCACCCTCACTCAACAAAACAGAACCCCAACCGAAAACAACAATCACCCACAAACCACAAAAAGCACCACCTGCACTACTACTACCACTACTACCATCGCCGCCAACACCTTTCCAACTACCACCAGAATAATTAACCCTTTCACCGCAGCAGTCGCATAAATGCACCACGAACAATAGTGCAGTCCCAGATCAGACGCCGCCTTGAAAGGGACTTCACTATTTGTCTCAATCTCTATTTCTATATATGTGCTTTATTCCTTTGAAATTTGCAATTTTTTTTTTATCTCATTTCCTTATTTTACTGAATGATTTAACAAACTTGGATTGCAGACGACAATTAGAAATTTGGCGCCGAAAGGGTTAAATCAGTTGTTATAACGATTTCAAACCGCGATACTGGGTATTTAGTCAGAGGTCAAAATGTTTGATATACTGCTGATGTTTTAAAATACATCGATAAAATGTCTACTAGGGTAAATTTGCAATTGCTAATAAAAGTCAAAGCAAGCGTTGAGATTGTGTCCTGACCTCAATTTTCTATTTCGTTCGGTCAACAACGATCATAAAAATGGTGATTAAGACGAAACAGTATCAAGGATTGCTGGAATAAATTATGTAAATGCATGCAGTTTAACGAGAATATGTCGATTGTCTTGTACTTACTGTGACCATGGTGATCTATTAATCTTTAGCATGCGGGGCAATTTTTTCTTAAATTTCATATTAACCCTTTCCCTGTTCAATATTCATGTAAGAAATAATGACATCATGAATATGCATTAACTGAATTTCTATAATGGCATATGCACAAAGGATTGTTTTTGTATTGGCAGAAGCTGTAGAGTCAGGTCTATTATAATTCCATAAGCAAACCGAGTAGACCCTGATCAGACGGCTCCTATGTATGATCTGGGTCTACTATGTCTGCAAATGCGTGAAAATGCGTTTATAAGAAGGAAAGGGTTAACTCCCTTTCCCCGCTGTGAAATGATAGTGTCTACTCAAATTGGGACCAGGTGACAATTTTAACTACTTTACATTCGATCAAGCCTTTAAGAAACAATTGGTCGACTGTCAAACAGCTTTTGTTCTCATGCTTTTGATTGGTCAGATTTGAGCCAAAGGCTCAAATCTGACCAATCAAAAACTTGGGAACGATTCAGACTCAACTAAAAAGTTTCATAAGCATGGATACAGGTCGGGAACAGCATGAGAAAGGTTGTAAACATAAAACAACACTGTCCATTTCTTAAGCGTTACGGCTTATTTTTTCAAACGTTACTTGAATAGGTACAAAAGTTTAGAACATACAGACTGTTTAAAACAACTTTTCACTGCGAGGACTATGTAAGACTTCACCTTAGCAGTAACGAACGGTCAGTATTAATATTCTGAAAAAGGGTGATCCTTCGAAAGCAAAAGAAGAAATGTAAAAAGAGAAAATTGCAGACTCGGTTACCCTTTCACCGCCAATGTCGCATAAATGCGCCACGACAAATAGTGCAGTCCCAGATCAGACACCGCCTTTCCAAGGTGGCGTCTGATCAGGGACTTCACTTTTTGTCTCAGCTCACTTTTTGAAAATTCAGCGTTGTAAGGGTTAACTCATGCATGTTTAGCGCTCAGCACGCTTGGTTAACCCATTCCCTCATATTGACGCCTTTTGACGGCTCTGTAAAAGACACCTTATGAAACCATTGTGATAAATAGAGCATTTTCTCCTATAGGAGCAAATGCTCTATTTATCACAATGGTTTCAAACTACAAAATTCTAAACAAATCCTTTTCTCTAGTTAATGCTTCTTTTCGGTAGATTTATTCAAAGAGGTTGTATCTAAAAATAGCCTATGAAGAAATGGGTGAAGACGTTATACCACGTGAGATAACATCGCTAGTACTAGAAATGCCACTGCTTAGATAATACCCTGCTGCTAACATGATTTGCTAACCCTGGGGCTACTGAGTTACTGAGTGCGCAATATAAATAAACCGTGCCGTATATAACTATACTATAAATGTGACGTATGTAACTCTACTATAAATGTGACGTATATAACTATATTATAACTGTGGCGTATATAACTATACTATAAATGTGACGTATATAACTATTCTATAAATGTGATAATATCACTACACTAGCATTATGACAAACATGTATATAACTATACATGTACTATAACTGTGACGTATACAATTATTATATAACTGTGACGTATATAACTGTGACGTATACAACTGTATTATAACTGTGACGTATATAACTGTGATGTATACAACTATACTATAACTGTGACGTATACAACTATACTATAACTGTGACGTATACAACTATATTATTAATTTGAAGTAAACAACTATTATATAACTGTGACGTATGTAACTATACTATAATTTTGACGAATATAGCTATACTATAATTGTAACATATACAGTTATACTATAACTTAGCTATATATAGCTTTATAAAAACTTACGTATATAACTACACTATAACTGTGACGTATTCTAGCATGCGGTAATGTCGGCTACTTGGTACAACTGAAATTGTCTAATATACAACGATCGCAGCTTTCACATTAATTTATACAACCGCACTTAACGCCCGTTATAATTTACGATTGCCATAACCCTCCACATACAGTGCCCCCTCTCTACAACGACACCCTTTGGTATACGAATATTGTATGTGTTGTTCAGAGGGAATTGTTACAGGAAGGGAATATCAAACATAATTAGCTTGTTTGCAGATCTCCAGATAAGGTGTATTTCGAGAACTAAAACCGTTATGCCTCTATCAAACCCTATGTTGTGACCACTCTTTAGAATCGTCACAAAGTGACGATTCTAAAGAGTGGTCACAACATAGGGTTTGATGGAGGCATAAAGAAAATACGATGGAAAAAAGTTGTTTCTGGAGCCTTGTTGTTTCGGAAACAGTGACATGCGTTGTTGTAAGGAGGGAATCGTTATTGAGAGGGCCGTTGTAGGGAGGGAGCACTGTAGCCGAAAGTGTCACACAATGTAGCACGTGACAATTTTGGTTAACTTCGTACGACATTCTTACACACCTTCATCCGAACTCATATATTGATGAGCATGGCTTTCAGTCAACTTGTCTGTATCAAGTTTTGTTAATACAGATTATTCTAATTTGTGATATTGATGAGCATGGTTTTCAGTCAACTTGTCTGTATCAAGTTTGTTAATACAGTTTATGCTATTCCTTGCGGATAGTGATTTCATATCTATTGTATATCTTTCACTGACCGGGTAGAAAATCATGTAGTTCCTTCCGGCTAGCGATTTCACATATATTGTACATATTTCATTGTCTGGATAGATAATCATGCGGATCGTTCCGGTTAGTGATTTCATCCATGTGAAGCGTTTTGAACGCAGATTTCCAGTGTGAAAAGAGCGCTATATAAATATGGTATAATAATAATAATAACTTACAGTCGCGATCGACGTATTAAACTTACAATAATAACTGTCTTGCGAATTGACGCGAGACGGGTCCCAGGTGCGTTATTTCATAGTATAATCAGCTAGCTAGCATACAAATTAGCATAAATATGACACCATTGTAGTTTGTAAGGCAATAAACCAGTAACGAACAAATATGCGATGGACTGAATATACCTAATGCACGCGGGGACCAGCACTGTAGTAGGACAGTTTATGCCTGATGCATGCTCGGTCATCCACTGCAGTAGGGCAGTTTCATCCTCTTCCCAATGAAAATGCATGAAAAACTAATGCCTGGACGGATATTAATAAGCTCAAATGTATATACTGGGAAAATGAATAAAGGAATTTGTTATCACGGTGGAAACTGTATAATCATGCGTTTATCATTTCAAGGACATTCAGCAGACCCCGATCAGACAGCGCCTATACTGCAACTGTATAACATCGTATCTGTATAAGGTGACGAGTTGAACTAAAGCAAACCACAAGAGAATCCTTGATTATATTTTCAAATGGTTTCGCTTCAGATGAGTACAGCACACTCTCAGCAGTAGACTGTTTGAATTTTCAAATTGAAAAAACATCGCTATACAGTAATTACCACCGCTATAAACTGGAATTTAAGTAAAGAAGACATTATATATCTTTAGGCAGGGGGCTGCTTAATGCAGGTTGAAAGCCATGTAGAAATCTCATTTGGTCCGCTTAGGACAGGTTCTACTGTACTAGTTATATAATATATACATTAAAACCTCTCTATAACGACCACTAAATTACATCAAGTATTTTGTGTTAAAGGCAGGTGGCTGCTTAAAGCAAGGTGAAAGTAAAACAGAACGCTCCTATATTTTCAGTCCTATAGGAGCGTTCTGTTTTACTTTCACCTTGCTTTAAACAGCCACCTGTCCTTGATACCAACTAATTAACACAATTTAGTGGCCGTTAGAGAGGTTGTACTGTACATAACATTGCCGTATATCTTTCATTGACAACGTATACATTTTCAATTCTTTATTTAATGGTTATTATGCAGAGTTCATTGTTAGCTCCGCCCCTCTTTATCATGCACTATATGTATACAATATATGCTATAGTTACTGTGTACTATAAAATGATATGTGGAAAATGAAAAAAAAAACCACATAAATATATATCATTGTATAGTACATAGTAACTATAGTATACATATAGTGCATAGTAGAATATATATATGCTCAAACATGGATATTGTGCAGATTCGACTACCTGTTCGATTAAGCTTTTGAGAAACTATTGACCGGATTTCAAAACATCTTCCACCCTGATTAGATATACAGTGCTCCCTCTCTACAACGACACCCTTTGGGATACGAAGATTGTATGTGTTGTTCAGGGGGAGGTGTTATAGGGAGGGAAAATCAAACATAATTAGCTTGTTAGCAGATCCCCAGATCAGGTGTATTTCGAGAACTAAAACCGTTATGCCTTAATCAAACCCTATGTTGTGACCACTCTTTAGAATCGTCACAAAGTGACGATTCTAAAGAGTGGTCACAACATAGGGTTTGATGGAGGCATAAAGAAAATACGATGGAAAAAAGTTGTTTCTGGAGCCTTGTTGTTTCGGAATCAGTGACATGCGTTGTTGTAAGGAGGGAATCGTTATTGAGAGGGTCGTTGTAGGGAGGGAACACTGTACCGTTGTCTCATCTGGACCCAAGCCGTTTGTAAACGTGTGTCAGGTCGGGGTTACAGAGAAATAACCCTTTCGATGCCATGTATTAATGCCGTCTGTAAAATTTGCAGTCTGCTACAATTTTCAATTAAATCATTTTCTTCCATTTTCTTTTAAGAAACATAATCATGACATCAAAACAGTTTGGATTCTGATGAGACGCTGAATTATTCGCTGTTTCATCAGGATTCATATTTTTGCATAGGAAATCCCAGTTCTGTCTGTAGAAGCGAAAGGTTAACCCTTTCAGTGCCAAATTTCTAATTGTCGTCTGACAACCAAGTTTGTTAAATCATTCGGTAAAATAAGGAAATGAGATAAATAAGTGCAACTTTCAAAGGAATAAAGCACATATATAGAAATAGAGTTTGAGACAAAAAGTGAAGTCCCTGATCAGACGCCGCTTTGAAAAGGCGGCCTCTGATCTGGGACTGCACTATTTGTCGTGGTGCATTTATGCGACACTGGCGGTGAAAGGGTTACATTATAATAGTTCAGTCAGTTCGTTTACTAAACTGCAATATGAGACGAGTATAGATGATACTCACAGAGACTGTCCCCTTTGCTGCCAAAGTGTGTCTGTGATATAACATTAGCAAACAGTCTAAATCCAGATGAGACACCGAGTAAGACGGCGTCTCGCCAGAATCATCACTTTGTTATACTCTTGGTTTGTTACTGAAACAAAATGGGCGAACATATAAAATTAAAAGATTAAAAAGATGAGATTTTTTTGCAGACGACAAAACGTGGCAGCAAAAGAAATAAACGTGGTCCATAAATAGCTACCACGGACTGGTCAGCGTAAATGTGTCAGTGTGACGTGTGGTCAAATGTATGTATGCTGGTTTGACCTGGTTAGATGCTCGCATTTAATCTCTATTTGACCTGGTTAAAGGCTGGTCTATCATCTCTAGTCTGCTGTATTCGCACAGTTGCATCTGACAATATCAGCACAAAGAATAAAAAAAAACATACACAGGCTCGCAACATTTCACCAATAGAGTGTTTTGGTTGTTATTTAGTACTAAGTCAATGAATCTCGTCCTAGAAATTGAGTTTGATATTATGTTATCAGGATACAAACTGCTAGGAAAAGGGACTAATCACGGTGTCAAGATTGATGAATGGGGACACGACAGAGTACTTCATAAAACACGTCTTTAATTTATGACAAAGTCACACGAACTTGTATTATCTTAACCTCTTACTTCATATCAAAACTTGTTCACGCATTTGCAAACAGAGTAGACCCAGATCAGACGGCCCCTGTAGGGATCGTCTGATCAGGGGCAGATATTTTTCCTTATGACATGATAAAGATCTGATTATACAGTTTAAAATTGTTAAAGCAAATATTCCCGTGAAAATTGTGCATTATAAAATTAAAGCTAAAATATGCCTGATGTTCTTTTTCTTAATTGAATACAGTAAAACCTCTCTAAAACGGAATTCTAGTAGAGAAGAAAAATTTGATATTTTAAAGCTGGTGGCTGCTTAATGCAGGTTGAAAGTCATTCAGAACGCTCCTAGAGGAGCTTTCTGAATGACTTTTACCATGCATTAAGCTGCCACCTGTCTCAAAGACCTATATATATACTGAATTTTATGTCCGGTTTAGAGGGGTTTTACTGTATTAAAAAGGGAAAGGCATAACCCTTATTTCAAAGCGAGACATATTTACGTGTTTGTAAACATAGTAGACACGAGCCAGACAACTCTTTAGAAGTTGGCTTATCAGCATCTTTTCTGTTTGCTTATGGAATTACAGTAAACCCTCGCTAATGCGACCACTTAATAAACAGCCACTGATGTCGTTTAAAGCAGGTGGTTGCTTAATGCAGGACGAAAGTTATGCAGAAAGCTCCTATAGGAGCTTTCTGCATAACTTCCGTCCTGCATTAAGCTACCACGTGCCTCTGCCACCCAGAATTATGCCCCTTTTTGGTGGTCGCATTAGCGGGATTTTACTGTATATGGTGCGACATTTAACCTTTAGCCTGTTGAGCAAATTATTTTTGCACAATTTGTCACCTACTACATTTCCAAAATTCAAGCTATAATCAATTTGTCAACCAAAGTGCAATTAGAATGACAAACAGTTTGGATCCTGATGAGACGCCGAGTTACTCGGCGTCTCATCTGGATCCAAACTGTTTGCAAAAAATATACACACATCCGCCCATAGCAGGCTAAAGGGTAAACCCGGTCGCAGTTTCACGAACATTCGTAAGTAATTACTTAGCCTATAAGCCCATTATCTTAAACGTACACAAAAGCATAACTTTTCATGAATTAGCGTTTATTTAAAAATATCTATGTTTTCTTGATTATCATTTTGAGAACAAATATGGCATTTAATAATAATTGAAAATGATCTAAAACAATAACAAACAAATTTAAGAATTTGTAGCGGACATTAGACTCAAATTTATTTCTGAGTCTGACTCAAATTTATTTTTGGTTTTAGTAAGACGTTCCGTGCAAAAAAAAGTAATTTTTTATTTAAAAATATAACGGATTGTCTTTAACGACTAGAGCTGTTTAGATACAATTATTTCACTTATCTTCTCTAGATGCACGTTTAACACATTTCCTCTGAGTGACGCTTTTTGACGACTCTGTAAAAGTCACTTTCTAAAACCATTGTGATAAATAGAGCATTTGCTCCATAGGAGCAAATGCTCTATTTATCACAATGGTTTCAAAACTATACAAATTTGAAATTCTCCTTTTCTACACTTAACGCTCCTTTTTGGTAGATTCATTCATAAAGGTTGGGTCTAAAATAGTCTAGGAAGGAATGAATTAATACCCGTTATAAGTTAAATCTGACTAAAGAATTTTCCAGGAACTTCGGCTGATCTGGCTGTACACAGTTTGCTTATTCTAAAGCTTGATTATCTTATAGCGAAGTTCCTGTTTTGCCTTAAGCCGCTACCCCATGAATATTCATTTACGAAACAATGACACTATGAATATTTATTAGCCGAAAGGTTATGACGCAGGAAACACAGAAAACAGGAACCCTTAGCCATGGAGGAAACTACAATGAGATGAAGAGAATTTTAGAGAACTGATCTGACTTTTTTCTAAATGAGTCCCCTGTTTTTAAGAGGGGTTAACACTTGTCGTATAGCTCTACGGAGAAACTGTTTAATTAATCCGTTCCTCCATATTGACGTATTTTGACGCCTCTGTAAAAGACGTCATTTGAAACCAGTGTGATAAACAGAGCATTTGTTCCACAGGAGTTTAAAAACTACACAATTCTATTTTTCCTTTTCTCTAGTAAATACTCCTTTTCGGTAGATTTATTCAAAGAGGTTTGGTCTAAATAAATCCTATGAGGTCTCCTACGGAGCAAATGTTCTATTTATCACAATGGTTTCAAAATGTGACTTTTACAGAGGCGCCAAAATGCGTCACTAGGAGGGATTTGGTTAAACGCAATGTGTCCAAGTCGCGGCCAGTGTGAAAAGGTTTAAACATTTGCAAACAATGCAAACCCAAATCAAAGGGTTCCTTGGGATCAGAGTCTAATGTGTTATTAAAATCATTTTCGTCAGTGATACATTTTGATACAATATTTTGTTTTATGAACTCTTTACTCCATAAATACGCCTTTCTACTTCTTTGCAAACATAGTAGACCCGGATCAGATGGCTCCTACAGGAGCCGTCTGATCCGGGTCTTCTTCGTTCGCTTATGGTACTTTATAGATATGATTCTACAGTTTCTGCCATGACCAAAACATATTGTGTCCATGTGCTATTATAGCAAATTAATCTAAATAATATTCATGACGTCATTATTTCTTACATGAAGATTCGTGGAGGGACGGGTTAATATTCAGAAAGGGAGAAACGAGTTTTTTATTATTCAGTGGAGGAACGATTGAAAATATGTTCCCTTGCATCCACAGGGCACGTTTTGAATATACATTAACCCATTCCCACTTAGGCTGTTTTTAGATCCAACCTCTTGGATTAAATCTATCAAAAAGGGGCATTAATTAGAGAAAAGGAAATTTTCAGAATTGCCTAGTTTTTCAACCGTTGTGATAAATAGAGCATTTGCTCATGTGGAGCAAATGCTCTATTTATCACAATGGTTTCATTAAGTGACTTTTACAGAAGCGTCAAAAGGCGTCCACATGCCGGAATGGGTTAATATAAAATATTTATAATTGTTCTCTGTTATAACGCTTTCTCACGGTCCCTTGCGAAACGTTATAAACAATCTTTACTGTATTTGCTAGGGGTATAGTTAAATGGGCATATGATATATCAGTAGAAGGGGAACCTGTCTCATGCGACTGATTATTGAATATATCATATGCCCTATATTTATTCATTGTGTCTTAAGAAGCAGGTGGTTGCTTAATGCAAGGCAAGAGTAATACAGAAAGCTCATATAGAAGTTTTTTATATTAATTTTGACCTACATTAGGCTACCACCTGCCTTAGAAGTTAGAAACCCATCATTAGACCTCTATTTGATGGTCGCTTAATACAGGTTTTACTGTATAGCAGGACTCGCGTTTTCATTGCATAAAGTGCGATTCAATTCAAAACCATCTGCTGCAATAGCAACACTGATGGACTCTTGTTCAGCATGCCGCGGGTATGATTTGTCGGTCGAAACGGGACGTGCCTTTAGTCGTTATAGTGATACAGTGCTCCCTCCCTACAATGGCCCTCTCAATAACGATTCCCTCCTTACAACAACGCATGTCACTGATTCCGAAACAACAAGGCTCCAGACACAACTTTTTTCCATCGTAGTTTATTATGCCTCCATCAAATCCTATTTTAAAATACATTTCTCCTTCTCGATGTCCTGTTGTATAATTACATATATCTTCACTGTGTACAAGTATATCTGTGTGCAATCACTGTTGTGGAGTGCACTGGTTGCACCATCAACTTGTAAATAGTGCAGACCCTGATGAGACAGCTCCTGCAGGAGCTGTCTCATCTGGGTCTTCACTATTTACAGGTACGTATATTGACGTGAATAGCAAGCGAAGGGTTCAGCAGTATCAGGTTTTTTACCTTTTTTACCTTATATAGATGCCTTTCCATGCCTTTACAAACAGATTAGACCTAGATCAGACATATCTTGTAGGAGCCGTCTGGCCTGATTCCACTCTGTGTGTTGATGACATTATATAGGCATGGGTCTACATTTTCTGCCATGTCCAAACATTAACCCATTTGCTCCCAGTGGATTCGTCCATGATTATATATTGGATTAGTCTATTTTATATCTAAGGGATGTCTGGTCTAAATATAATTTTTGTTTTGTTTTATATTGAATTTCCTATCAGCAAACAGTGTAGACTCTGATCAGACACCGCATTATTCCCATATATGGGAATGTTTTATATGTAATACTAGAAATGCTACTAAACATATTTTATGATACAGTAAAACCTCTCTATAACGGCTACTGAATTACATAAAGTAGTTTGTGTTAAAGGCAGGTGGCTGCTTAAAGCAAGGTGAAAGTAAAACAGAACGCTCCTATAGGAGCGTTCTGTTTTACTTTCACCTTGTTTTAAGCTGTCACCTGCCCTAAATATCAACTAATTTACATAATTTATTTCTTACATGAGGGAAATGGTTAATACTCCATATTGTATTTAATTAAGGTGACGGTTACGAGGTTACACTTTACACGAACATACAACTAAATTTGCCTCAATTTCTACCTGCTTCTACAAATATTTAAAAAATGCAATAAAGGTGGACAACAAAATGAACAAACAAAAGCCGTATTCGGGTACTCACCCGATTTTTTCACCGACACAGCAACGAACTCGTCCAAATCAGAGCAGCAGAGAAACTCTTGTATTCTTGCCATGGACACATACGCCTTAAACACATAAACCGGATAAGCATGTTATGCCTTTACTCTAACACCATCGCTGCCAATGTCGCATCTGTGATTGCCTAGGCAAACAGTAACTCATCAGAGTCCAAACCGTTTGTTACTATGGTAAAGTGTTTGAAAGATAAAATTAGGCAAACGCGAATTGTTGCGGACGACAAACGTTGCTGGCGAAATTATTTGGCGGCGAAAGAGTCAAACAGCAGCTATGTATATGTACTACATTCAGAGTCAAACAGTAGCTATGTATCTGTCCTGTGTTCAGTGCCAAACACCAGCTGTTTATCTGTCATGCGTTCATAGTCAAACAACAACTGTTTGTCTGTCATGCGTTCAGAGTCAAACAACAACTGTTTATCTGTCATGCGTTCAGTGTCAAACAACAACTGTGTATCTGTCCTGTGTTCAGTGTCAAACAGCAGCTATGTATCTGTCCTGTGTTCAGAGTCAAACAGCAGATGTGTACATGTCCTGTGTTCAGTGTCAAACAGCAGCTATGTATATGTCCTATGCACAGGGTCAAACAGCAGCTATGTATCTGTCCTGTGCACAGTGTCAAACAGCAGCTATGTATCTGTCCTGTGCACAGTGTCAAACGGCAGCTATGTATCTGTCATGTGCACAGTGTCAAACAGCAGCTGTGTACATGTCCTATGTACAGGGTCAAACAGCAGCTGTGTACATGTCATGTGTACAGGGTCAAACAGCAGCTATGTACATGTCCTGTGTTCAGTGTCAAACAGCAGATATGTATCTGTCCTGCGTTCATTGAATAGTAACAATTACTGTTTAATCTACTGCTGTAATCGCAACATTTCGGTCTGAACAGTTGCATAAAACTGTAACGGTTACTGGTAAAAGAACACAGGTCTTTACTCAAATACAGTATATCCTTTTTATAGTGACCATTTTATAATAACACACGACTGTCTTAAAAAACAGGTGGCTAATGTTTTCTGTGCAACGTTCGCCCTGCATTAAGCTATTACATGTTTTAACCTTTTCCTTCATATAAACGTGTTTTCGCGCATTTGCAAACAGAGTAGACCCAGATCAGGAGCCGTCTGATCAGGGTCTGCTCTGTTGCTAATGAAATTTGATAGATCTGGCCCCCGTTTCACGAACATTCTTAAGTAATTACTTAATACCAGGCTTAACTTATTAAGGGTATTACATTTGCATATAGAGAAGATAAGTGAAATGATTTTATCTTAACACAATCCTTAGAGACATTCTGTTCTGTTGTAAATAGAAAATGGCAGTTTTTGGATGATATTTAATTCAACCCAAAATGAATTTGGTAAAATTCTTAAGTCTGTTACAAATTCTTAAATATTGTTTTTTATTTAGATCACTTTCAGTTAGTATCAAATACAATATTTATTTTCAAAATGATAACGGAGCAAACCCCTTACTGGGACCTGTGTCTTTACTTTCTAAATTCGCTACAGTATTTCACCTTCTATACATTGTAACTATTTGTCCATTAATATTCAATAGGTATTGAAATTTGGAATATATAGAAAAGTGAAAGGGTTAAATGCTGATAATTAGACTTCTTTAAAGTGGTCGGTATAGAGAGAATTCAAAATACCATCTGAGTCTTTAGCACAACTACGGTGAATAACCTCTCTTGAGTAAAACATCTCCAGCAAATAGATAATCGAAACACACAATGATTCTGGTTCGCCAACTTGAGGGAGGTAATACCATAATAGTCAAAAATACATACTTAGGAATTATCGCTCTTTAATTAACAATTACATGTATCACTATTATATGCTGTTTGAGGTGGCTAGATTTACTTGAGGCTTAACTCTTTTGGCGCAAATGTCGCCTGTTGGCCATATTGAAAACAGTGCAGTCCCAGGTCAGATGCCGCCTTGAAAAGGCGGCATCTGACCTGGGACTTCACTGTTTTCTGTATGTTTTTAGCCCAAGCATACAGGTTTTCAAAAACAAATGTTTTACTAATATACCTTTATTATTTAGTTTAGAATTATATTTAATATGAAATTATTATTGCAGACGACACTTTTAAATTTAGCGCCAAAAGAGTTAAACCTCATTTTCAGTTTTTAAAATGTTATTAACAACCAATTCTAACCTACATTTCGTAGTGAACTCAGTCACATATGAACTGTGAAAGGATCTAATTTTCATTTCAGGGGTATTTCTTCACGAATTTTCCTTCGTGAATTATTATGTACTTTGAATGAATCTAAGTTTCATTTTAAGGCTATTTGTCAAGAACTGGATTGATGATGGGATGTTTGGAAACCATTGTGAACCGAACAGTGCTGACCCTAAGCAGAAGAGTTCTTCATAACCTCTCTAGTCTGGATCGACACTGTTTGGTTTTGGCTACTGACCGTTCCAAGGCGGCACTCCTACTGTCACCCTATGGTCAACTTTATTATCTTATATGGTTAAGGTTGAATGTTTTATGTCGTGGTATGCGTCGCGTTAGGTTATGTCTTGTGTCTGTGCCGTTTCTTGTTTGATGGTGTTTGATGCCGTGTCCTTTCGTGTGTGGCTCTCCTTGATTTTGTTTCATTATTTTCCTATTAAAGAACACCGGGCACAATGTGTTATGAATCTAGGCAAACCTAAATGTAGTCTTAACCCACTTGTGCCCAGTGCCCCTAAAACGGGACATAGGACAAATATGTAGACACAGATGAGAGGACTCAAGAAGCATTGTTTGCTGTAGGCCTACCCACCCATATTAACGGCTGACACCAGCAAATACAGTAAAACCTCTCTATAACGACCACTAAATTACAGTAAAACCTCTCTATAATGACCACAAAATTGCATAAAATAGTTTGTGTTATTATACCTCAGTTTCATTTACAATGTCAATTTCCCATAGGCCACCGTGACATAGAAATACTGTCAGGCCCAGCGGGGAAAAATACTGTCAGAAAAATACTGTCTCCCGCTACCATAGGCACGGAACATCTAGATCAGTGAACGCTTATTAAATTGTGTGCGTGACGTCATCCGATGAATGACGTCATCTGACGCATGCAATTTGATCAACAAACGTCATTATGACAACTGATTTGTTTTCGTTTATACATTTGAGAAATGTCGCATTATATGCGACTATTTCGGAGGAGGCTGTCAAAGTTGGACAGTGAAAAGGCCTCCACCAGTACTTATAACGTGTAATGAATAGAAATGTGAAGCTGCTCTGCGATTTTTAAGTACCGAGTAGCTCTATAACTTTTGTTTAAAACTGTTTATTTTTGTCATTGAATGGATATTTTTGCTGACGAAATTGATTGTGCTGTTCGGTATAATAAAATAAATATCACATCCTATGGAGAGCGAAAGCACGTATTGTCAACCCTCGGTATGGTAATGTCCACCTCGGCTAATGCTTCGGTGAACATAACCAACCTCGGGTTGACAATACGTGCTGTCTCTCTCCATAGGACGTGTTATTTATATATTAAAGGCAGGTAGTTGCTTAAAGCAATATGAAAGTAAACCAGAACGCTCCTATAGGAGCGTTCCGTTTACTTTCACCTAGCTTTAAGCAGCCACTTGCCCTATATACCAATTAATTAACACAATTAAGTATGTCGTTGTGCCCCTTCAAAATGAAAAATGTATGTGTTTCAAAATAAGATCTGTGCGGGGTTCTCCTACCATAATATGAAAATAAATAAGTTCAACATGTTTGGTTAGTTCCCAACTTTTATCAGAATGGTCTTGTGAATTAATTACTCGCAGTGGATCACTGTGAGGCGACTGATTCCAATACGGCTGTGATAAGTGTAGCAAATAAGGACTTACTCCGCAATGTCTGTCCAAATACTCGCATTGGTCCCTGTCAGAGCCATTATTTAATGCAAGTAAACGCTTAGAAATTAAACACGTTAAGTTACGAGTATATATCTTTCAGAAAAAACCCAAACATGTTGTGATTTCATCTTGTGCAAAGTTCATGACAAATGTTTAGCTATTGAAGAGAACTGTAGTAAACATTCATGTATATCGAAGTAAAATATGTCAGATCTCGCGAGAAATGGGATAAATCCCGGATGAAACAAATTTCAAAATGGCGTACCTGAACTGCCCGGCTGATAACTGTTGGCATCATGGCCACCATGGCTTTGAGAACATTAATAATAGAAAATGACACGAAGGCCACCGAGGAACTCAGGTAGTGGTTGGACACCGTGAACACATGTATAGTAATAAGCACGAAATGAATCTGAAATGTATAACATAATTAACACTTTTCCTGTTCTATATGTATTACAAATTTCAATACCTAATAAATATTCATGAACAAAACAGTAATAATGAAATATGGAAGGTAGAAAAGTGTAGCCATTTTAGAAAGTAAAGAAACAGATCTATCAAATTTGAATGAAAATTGAAATTTCATTAGCAAACAGAGCAGACCCTGATCAGACGGCTCCCCTAGGAGATCTGGGTCTACTCTGTTTGCATTTGCGTGAACACACGTTTATATGAGGGTAATGATTAAACGTAATCTGAGACATTTTACTTCCACATTTACGGACACCTGTTGTTTATAATAGAAATGGCTGATCAAACTATCATTGTTTCTTCAAGCTGCTTTTTCAGATGCTTAACTCTTTACCCGCTATTCTCGCCTGTTACGCCTTTGCAAACAGATAGACCCAGGTTTTGTTCGGTTTGCTAATATATTACAGATCTGGGGCAATATTTCAGTAGCATCTTAAATCTAAAATATATCTTAAGTATGGTATTTTCTTATAATCCCGTCAATTCTTTCTAAAAAATTAAGAAATGTCTTAAGTGTCATTACAGAATAGTTTTATATTAAGAAATGTCTTAATTTCTTAAGATAAACGATCTTCTCCATAAAAATAAGGAAGCTCAACCCTCCCTTAGAACGATAAGAAAGTTCTTAAGTTGACAGACGCACTATTATTGCTACGATATTTTTGAGAATTTGCGACATCGAAGGTTAGTGAAACGGTCGCTAAATGCATACTTCCGTTGATATTTATGGAATAGGGAACACCTGATTCACTTTACTTCCGGATAAGAAAATTATTGAGTTATTTTTTAAATTTGATATGTTCTAGCTAAGAATTTCTAAGAAACATAGGGAATACAAAATGAACTGTAATATTTGTTTCATCTTAGCTAAAGAAGTTTTGTTTTTCATTTTAACTCTTCGCTTGCTATTCCCGTCAATATACCTACCTGTAAATAGTGAAGACCCTGATGAGACAGCTCCTGCAGGAGCTGTCTCATCAGGGTCTGCACTATTTACAAGTTGATTGTGCAACTAGTGCACTCCACAGCAGTGATTGCACAACGAAATACTTGTACACAGTGAAGATATATGTAATTATACAACAGGGCATGGATAAAGAAGGAGAAGTGTATTTTAAAATTCAGCAAGAGAAGGGTTAAGTGAAAACTTATGCTGCCACTGGGTTGCGGCTCCTGGTATTTTGATGTTTTTCATGGCAACCCCACCTAATTGTACATACATGTATTAGAACAAGATTTGAATTAACCCTTCGCTTGCTGAATTTTAAAATACATTTTTCTTTCTTTACCCATGCCCTATTGAATAATTACATATTTCTTCACTGTGTACACGTATTTCGCTGTGCAATCACTGCTGTGGGGTGCACTAGTTGCACAATCAACGTGTAAATAGTGCAGACCCAGATGAGACAGCTCCTGCAGGAGCTGTCTCATCTGGGTCTTCACTATATACAGGTAGGTATATTGACGTGAATAGCAAGCGAAGGGTTAAGTAACACCCATAATGTTTTGAGTTTTTCAGGAATATGAATCAAGTATATGGCTAACCCTTTCATCGCCGATGTCGCATAAATGCGCCACGACAAATAGTCAGTCCAAGATCAGACGCCGCCTTTCAAGGCGGCGTCTGATCTCGGACTTCACTTTTTGTCTCAATCTCTATTTCTATACATGTGCTTTATATTCCTTTGAAATTTGCATTTATTTATCTCATTTCCTGATTTTACCGAATGGTTTAACAAAATTTTGATTGCAGACGACAATTGGAAATTTGGCGCCGAAAGAGTTAAAATGTTTTATTGTATTCTTAACCATTCGCTTGTTGCTATTCACGTCAATATACCTACCTGTAAATAGTGAAAACCCAGATGAGACAGCTCCTGCAGGAGCTGTCTCATCAGGGTCTGCACTATTTACAAATTGATTGTGCAACCAGTGCACTCCACAGCAGTGATCGCACAGCGAAATACTTGTACACAGTGAAGATACATGTATATGTAATAATACAATAGGGCATGGGTTAAAAAAAAGGAGAAACGTGTTTTAAATTTCAGCAAGAGAATGGTTAATTAAGGGTCCTTTATTTGGCAATATTGTTTTAAAAGTGGCAGCTTATGAGAAGGGCGGTTGTCTTTACTTACCATAAACTGCGTGTTGTTGCTGATGGAGGTTGATATTGCTATCAGAAGGGCGTTCGTCTTTACTTTCTTCACCTCCTTATCGCGTATCTCCTGGATTTTCTGAATAAATGCGAATTCCCATGCATACATCTTCAGCACCTGAAACCAAACAACATGGTATTAACCCATTTGCTCCCAGTGGATTATTCCACGTTTATATATTGAATTAGTCCATTTTTTATCTAAGGGATGTCTGGTCTACATTTTCATTTTTGTTTTGTTTTATATTGAATTTCCTACCAGCAAACAGTGTGCGGCGTCTGATCAGAGTATACACTATTTACCTACGTCCCTTATACGGGATCGTGGGAGCAAATGGTATTAATCCTTTCCCTCATATAAACGCTTTTTTCACGCACCTTCTAATCAGGGTCTGTACTGTTTGCTTGTGGTCTTATATTGATGTGATTCTATAATATCTGCAAATCATGTGTTCATGTATCAAAATTCGGAGGAACACGTGGGTCACCTGCTTGCAACTGACACAAAAACTATTAATATGCTGGAGTGCGAAAAACAAAGGGGAATAACTCAAAATGTATTGCATGCAGAGGGATGGACCTTACTTACATCAATGACCATCAATGAGAGGAAGACACATGTGAAATTTGAAAGCTCTATACTGATTAGTTTAGAAATGACAGCAAAAAAGGAAGGGGGATGAAAATCAGAACAAAGGGGAAAAACTCAAAAAGTATTGCATGCAAAGTGACAATATATCAATGGTCCTCAATGAGAGGAAGACACATGTGAAATATGAAAGCTCTATAATGATTATTCTAGAAATGAAAGCCAAAAAATGAAAGTGTGACGGACAGGCAGACAGACGGACAGACAGACAGACAGACGACGGAACAGTGATCCCTAAGTGACACACTGCAAGTGACACAAAAAATCAGCTAATAAATATTCATGAAGTAATTGATTCTTACACGAATACTGTGAATTAATCCAATAAGTATGTCAATAATTCTACAAGTAGATCAAATGTAGCCATTGAATTATCACAGGAAATAGTACAGATCCATGTGAGATAGCCCCTCTATAATAAAATGGAATTTGCTAACGTCCCCTTTATAAAAGACGGTTATAATGTGGTTTATCGCCTACTTTCAGAATATATGTACTTCACAACTGCAGGTGTTAAGTGCTTGTGTGGCGACCGTAAAAGTCGCCCCGTTCTTCATTCTCAGTGTTGTTATATTTTCTGGTCCTTCGGGATAATTAGTTTGAATGGTATAAGTTTTGAAAATTAAATACTGCTTAAGCCGGTGCTAGCTAGGGGGTGTGAGTAGTGTTGCACTTTTAATTGCTACTCATGAACAGACTCAATAAAACAGAGTCTGTAATGTTCTCTTTCGGGCAGTGCTACTTTTGCTTTCGAAGGATCACCCAATTTCAGAAATTTATATTTTGACCGAATATACTCATACTACTAATAAGTGACATCATACCTTTATGCCAGAAAGAATTTCGTTCATTAACCGGACACGGAGACCCTTTAGGTAAAGGATTTCCTTCTGTAGCTGGCTCTGTAGGTAGGCTATATACATGTTCAGGGGTATAGTGGCCAGCATTAACAACATCCCACCAAGTGTCGCCAAACCTATAAGACAAATACACTTGCCAACGATAACAGCATCCCACAAAGTGTCGCCAAACCTTTAAAAAATAGAGTACAGTGCTCCCTCTCTACAACGACACCCTTTGGGATACGAAGATTGTATGTGTTGTTCAGAGGGAGTTGTTATAGGGAGGGAAAATCAAACATAATTAGCTTGTTTGCAGATCCCAAGATAAGGTGTATTTCGAGAACTAAAACCGTTATACCTCAATCAAACCCTATGTTGTGACCACTCTTTAGAATCGTCACAAGGTGAGGCATAAAGAAATTACGAGGAAAAAAATGTGTCTGGAGCCTTGTTGTTTCGGAAACAGTGTCATGCGTTGTTGTAAGGAGGGAATCGTTATTGAGAGGGCCGTTGTAGGGAGGGATAACTGTACATCTGTCAACAATAACAAACTTCAATTATATTGTCTCATAAGTGTCTTCAAACCTATGAATAGACTTGAGACTCATCCATATTCCGTTTATTATCGTCGGTAATCTTCGAGTAAGACTACAATCCTACCGGAACATAATTATTACTGGTTTTGTTTTGCTTTTTTGTCACAGAGTTTTACGAACAACCCCGATAAACAAGCCGAACATTAATCGAGTCTCAGGTAACAATTAACAATACTAAAATCCGTCAGGCAACAATAACCCATAATAAGAGAGAGGGGAGCGGATACAGAAATCTGGGCGCGATGCCCTACTTTTATTATCAATAGTACTTCTCTGGTTCTTTTAGATGTCCAGCACTAAAACATCGGACCCTGGTTTAAGTCTCATCCGATGGACTTAGTCCACCATCAGATAAAAAGCATACTTAATATTCAAACAATATCCACCAACATATAAAATGTATAATTAACTTTTTCAGCGTGTGAAGCAAATCGCTAAATGTCATTTGCAAAGAGTGTTTAGGCAGATGAGAGGGTTCCTAGAGAAGCCCTCTCACCATGGTCTGTATTGTTTGTCTTGTATATTTTTCTGTTTTAAATTCCTTGAATAGTCATGGTACGCTTGACCTGTTTGAATGTTTGAATAGTCCATTTGAAAATAAAGCGTTGATACTATTTCAATCTCTAGCAATATTCAAAGCGTAAAACACACATAACTTATGGTATTGTATTAATCTACAGTAAAACCTCTCTATAACGACCACTAAATTGCATCAAGTATTTTATGTTAAAGGCGGGTGGATGCTTAAAGCAAAGTGAAAGTAAAACAGAACGCTCCTATAGGAGCGTTCTGTTTTACTTTCACCTTGCTTTAAGCAACCACCTGCCCAAAATACCAACTAATGAACAAAATTTTGCGGTCGTTATAGAGAGGTTTTACTGTATAACCTCTAAAAAATCGAAAAAACATACATTGGATCCTGGATATCTCGAATTCGGATAACTCGAACTTCGACGTAACTTGAGATAAAGAGTTGGTCCCTTCCAAAATGTGTAATTCTGAATAGCTCTAAAACGCACCGCTGTACAAATCTATAAAGACATGCGACAGCTTGATGTAGGTCACAAGTAATGCTGAAACCTCCTACAGGCCTTCCGACCTTCATTAAGTTATCACTTTGAAAATGTTTTAAAGTTAGAAAATAGGCTAACTCGAACTCCCATTATCTCCAAGTAATGTGTATGGTCCCTTAATCTTCGAGATACCAAGGTTCCATTGTAGTCATTAATACAGGTTTACCGCCAACACCATATAAAAACAAAGCTAGAGTTAACATATTATGGGTTAACATATAAAACATATTATGGGTTAACATATAAAAACATCTTAAGGTTTGGCATACAAATACATAAGGTTACGGAAGCTTAAATGGACCCCCTTATATGAAATAATATGGCTTAAACGTAAAGAGTTACATATCTTTAATATATTTACGATAACGTTTTCTGTGCAGTTAAATAAAGAACAATATTTATTTGAACCGAATTGCTTAATTTAATATATGTGTAATATGTGTAAGCTAATGTTTTCTGTGCATTTACATGAAATTTAATATGTATGTAAAGAGGTTTTTATGAATTATAAATATGCAATAAGATATATATTTGTTAAAGGCAGATTATATTGAACAAAATAGATTGTCCAATAGAATATAATACAAAAATCAATCATTGGCAATGCAATTTTTACATACTTTAGTTACGTTAAAAGTTTGAGACACTCATGGCCGGGTGTCAAACAGCTTGTATCCTGACGAGATACTGAGTTATTCATTTGACACAGTTTGTAAATTCCTATCAGGTCGCGCTTAGCAGAAAATGGTTTAAGGTATTTCCAGCAATGGCCGTTTGTTTACTTCCTTTCAATTTGACCTTCATATTAAAAATATATTAAATCTATATTTTTAACAAGTGTTCAGCCATTATTTTAATACAGTCACTAAGTAAAGGTCCTAGTGTAGTTCAAAACTGTTAAACAATGATTTTTAAGAATTAAATAAAAAACTTTAATGTTTACCTGAAAATATGCAAAAAAGAGGTGTCATATAACTCACTTTTCAAGATTAAAAAAAAGATATCAAAAGTTTCCTTCCAAATATCTTCTTTAGTGCTGTTGGTGTTTCAATAAGTCCTTTTTATATGATAAATGTTCCAATTTCACTTTTTCTCCCAACATCACTATTTTCAATCATAGCAAATTGTCCAATAAAAAGCATATGGTTGCTATGATTGAAATATATTGGTTTTGGAAAACGTTAATTTGGAACATTTATCATATCATAAGGACTTATTAATACACCAACAGGACTAAAGAAGATATTTGGAAGGATACTTTTGAAAAAATATATTTTTTAAAAAATCTGGAAAAGTGTGTTTATATATGACACCTCTTTTTTGCATATTTTCAGGTAAAAATTAATGTTTTTATTTAACTCTTAAAAACGTTGTTTAACATTTTTGAAATACACTAGGACCTTTACTTAATAACTGTATTAAAATAATTGCTGAAAAATTGTTAAACATATAGATTGAATCAATTTTTAATATGACGGTCAAATTGAAAGGAAGTAAACAAACGGCCATTGCTGGAAATACCTTAACCCTTTCCCTGATGAATATTTATGTAAAAAATAATGACGTCATAATTATTGATAAGATTATTGTTTATAATGGCATATGAACACATGACATTTAGGCTCAGGTAGAAGCTGTATAATCAGATCTATATTACACCATGAGCAACCAGAGCAGACCCTGATCAGACGGCTCCTATAGGATCCGTCTGATCTGGGTCTACTCTGTTTGTAGATGCGTCAAAATGCGCTTACATAAGGGAAAGGGTTAATTAAACTTGTTTTACCTCCAACAATATCCACCAGCATATAACAGGCAATGGCGAGGAACAGGACACTATTGGGTATGTAATAAATCATCGTTGTAGAATCCTGGATTCTCTGGCAGTCAACGGACATCAGGTTAACCACTTCACCAACTGATATTTTATTCTCAGACTTCGATACAGTGAGAGCCTAGAAGGAACATTAACTCATGCTACATAAGCCCAGATAAGATGCGTAAATCAAAACATTTTTTTTCAAGAAATATCTCCACCAAACCCTAAACAAGAATGACGACTTGAGTATTTGAATTTGCCCCTATTGCTCTGATGATGTACACTTATGTATGCTAATGCACCTATTGTTCTGATGCTGTACAGTTATGCATGCTAACGCACCTATTGTTCTGATGCTGTACAATTATGTATGCTAATGCACCTGTTGCTCTGATGATGTACACTTATGTATGCTAATGCACCTATTGTTCTGATGCTGTACAGTTATGCATGCTAACGCACCTATTGTTCTGATGCTGTACAATTATGTATGCTAACGCACCTATTGTTCTGATGCTGTACAATTATGTATGCTAACGCACCTATTGTTCTGATGCTGTACAATTATGTATGCTAACGCACCTATGGCTCTGATGCTGTACAATTATGTATGCTAACGCACCTATTGTTCTGATGCTGTACAATTATGTATGCTAATGCACCTATGGCTCTGATGATGTACACTTATGTATGCTAATGCAACTATTGTTCTGATGCTGTACAATTATGTATGCTAACGCACCTATTGTTCTGATGCTGTACAATTATGTATGCTAACGCACCTATTGTTCTGATGATGTACACTTATGTATGCTAACGCACCTATTGCTCTGATAATGTACACTTATGTATGCTAACGCACCTGTTGCTCTGATGTACACTTATGTATGCTAATGCACCTATAGCTCTGATGATGTACACTTATGTATGCTAACGCACATGTTGCTCTGATGTATTTATGTATGCTAATACACCTATGGCTCTGATGTATGCTCATACTCTGCAATATTTACATTTTCCAATGGAGAAACTACTTATCAAGTGTGAAACTCGGCGTCTCATCTGGATCCAAGCTGTTCACGTTTGGCATGATAAGAATTCGACAAAATCAGAACTTTTCACTCACTGTAGTGACTACTGTCAGGGTGTAAACATGGAAACAAAACGCATATTAACCCATATATACTAACGGATACAGTGATCCCTCCCTACAACGGCCCTCTCAATAACGATTCCCTCCTTACAACAACGCATGTCACTGTTTCCGAAACAACAAGGCCCCAGAAACAACCTTTTTCCATCGTATTTTCTTTACACCCCCATCAAACCCTATGTTGTGACCACTCTTTAGAATCGTCATTTTGTGACGATTCTAAAGAGTGGTCACAACATAGGGTTTGATAGAGGCATAACGGTTTTAGTTCTCGAAATACACCTTATCTGGGGATCTGCAAACAAGCTAATTATGTTTGATTATCCCTTCATATAACAATTCCCTCTGAACAACACATACAATATTCGTATCCCAAAGGGTGTCTATGTAGAGAGGGAGCACTGTATCTTTTTAAACACTAGTGTGTTGTTACTTCACTTTGAATCTTTAAAGCTTTTGAGACACCAATGCCCCCAAACAAGTATGATCCTATTGACAAACAGTATCTATCCAAACAATACGACGCCTTACCAAAATCTAAAAGATTTGCCCACTCAGATTGTAGTTTTAACCCTTCGCTTGCTAGTCGCGTCAATATACCTACCAGTAAATAGTGAAGACCCAGATGAGACAGCTCCTGCAGGAGCTGTCTCATCAGGGTCTGCACTATTTACAAGTTGATTGTGCACTCCACAGCAGTGATTGCACAGCGATATACTTGTACACGGTGAAGACATATGTAATTATACAACAGGGCATGGGTAAAGAAGGAGAAATATTTTTTTTAAAATTGAGCAAGAGAAGGGTTAAGATAAGAACAGGTAAAGTTTTAACCCTGATAGAAACTCCTTTCACGTATTTTCAAACAGATCAGACCCAGATCAGAGTCCTCCTGTAGGAGCCGTATGATCAGGATCTACTCTGTAAGCGTAAAAATATAATATAGATCTGATTCTCCAATTTCTGTAGTGGCCAAACTTTAACTATGTTCATATGCCATTATAAAATTTAAAAGTACAAAAATGAGTCATGCAGGAAACACCACATACAGAACAAACACTCGCCCGAACAGCAACACAAGGAAACAGCAAATGTACATAAGTAGAAAAAACAACAAGAGACGCACAAAGACAAAACAAACATACAATAGGAGGAAGATGGAAGTACCGCCTTGGAACGGTCAGTGACAAAAGTCACTGGGGGGTTAAACAGGTTTATGGGCGCCAATCCTACATGAATATTCATGAGTGAAAGGCTTAATACGCATTGTGCTGTATAGCGATTCCATTTGCTACAGTGCCTAATGACATTTTCCTTTCATTTGTTCACTTACCTTTTTATAGATTATGTACATGAGCGCTGCCTTCATTTTCTGTCCTATTGCATTAGTGTAATGGATATTACAGTGATATAACGTTGAGCATGCTTGCATGGAGACAAAGAGGAGCAAGGTCAAGGCCACGCCCACCCACAGGGGTCGACTGTTAGTATCCTTGTTGTCGATATAATCGATCATGTACCTGTAATAAAACCTTCTCTTGTTGAATTTTAAAATACAGTTCTCCTTCTTTACCCATGCCCTGTTGTATAATTACATATATCTTCACTGTGTACAAGTATTTCGCTGAGCAATCACTGCTGTGGAGTGCACTGGTTGCACAATCAACTTGTAAATAGTGCAGACCCTGATGAGATAACTCCAGCAGGAGCTGTCTCATCAGGGTCTTCACTATTTACAGGTAGGTATATTGACGTGAATAGCAAACGAAGGGTTAAGATCAGTTGTCATCACACAAGCATTTAAGCATTTCCCTGTTCTATGTAAATTCCAAATGTCAATACTTACTGAAGACTAATTGACAAAATAGTTATAATGAAATATGGACAGTGGAATATTGTAGCCATTTTAGAAAGTAAAGAAGCAGATCTGTCAAACTTCTAGCATAACCCTCTCCCTCATGATTAATTATTCAAAATTCGTGACATCAAAAAATATTCATTATCTGAATGTGTATATTGGTCAATGGAGTGTTTTTGGCCATTTTTGAATCATCATTAATCTTTATCGGTTCATAAGCAGACAGAATAGACACTGACAAGACGTCTCATGCAATAGTAGTCTAATCTGTGTCTACCCCGTTTACATGCGTGATACAATTCCTCTATATAAGGGAAATAGCTATCCCTTTACACGCTAATTATACATTGTTGTCGCAAGAATTGACGTCTACTGTAAATAATTATTACTCCATTATATTGAAAAAACATGATTATAGAGACAACATTCTGGAGCCTAGTGAGACACCGAGATAGACTCCCTGATGTCACCAGGGTCCATGGACCCCCAGTGAGACAACGAGATAAAGACACTCCCTGGTGTCATATGGGTCCATGGACCCCAGTGAGACACCGAGATAAAGACACTCCCTGGTGTCATCAGGGTCCATGGACCCCCAGTGAGACAACGAGATACTGGCCACCTCATGAGGGTACATGGAGCCTAGTGAGACACCGAGATAAAGGTCCCCAGGTGTCATCAGGGTCCATGGACCCTAGTGAGACAACGAGATACTGGCCACCTCGTGAGGGTCCATGGACCCTAGTGGGACGCCGAGATACTGGCCACCCAATTAGGGTCCATGGACCCTAGTGAGACACCGAGATACTGGCCACCTCATGAGGGTCCATGGCCCCTAGTGGGACGCCGAGATACTGGCCACCCCATAAGGGTCCATGGACCCTAGTGAGACACCGAGATACTGGCCACCTCATGAGGGTCCCCGGACCCTAGTGGGACACCGAGATACTGGCCACCTCATTAGCGTCCCTGGCCCCTAGTAAGACACCGAGATACTAGCCACCTCGTTAGGGTCCCTAGTCCCTAGTGAGGCATCCAGATAGTGGCCACCTCATCAGGGTCTCTGGCGCATACTGGCCACCGCATTATGGTCCAAATGGTTTGGACGAATTCCCCTCTAGCATGTGGTACATAAAGTAGAGCCCATATAAACCGGGTGTTAAATTTAGTGTAAATATCAATCTTGGAGGGTAAAAGTCAAATACATGATAGTTACTCCAATGCAAAGTGCGCGTTTGTGAATTAATGTATAAAACATTTGATCGATTATCCGGCTATAAAAGATGAATAGTGGTAGAAAGAAACTTGTCGAAACTCTTAACCCTTTCTGCCATAAATACGCCTTTCTATGCCTCTGTAAAAGTCATTTAAAGAAACAATTGTGATAAATAGAGCATTTGCTCCTATAGGAGCAAATGCTCTATTTATCACAATAGTTTCAGAACTACAAAATACTAAAAATTTCCTTTCCTTTTCTCTATTTAATGCTCTTTTTCGGCAGATTTATTCAAAGAGGATGAATCTAAAAATAGCCTATGAGGGAAAGGGTTTAATCCATGGCAGCCAATACTATTAACACAGCCGACATTATCAACTGGAAGTTGCGCTCGTCGTACATTGGAAATTACAATAATTTCTGTTGTACGATCTTTACTTATATTACCATGGAATTGTTCAATCAATCTGTTGACAAACTATTGCCCGTTGTCTAATAGACTGGGACTTTATCAGATACAGACTGTCAGGGTTGTATGACGCTTGTCGTATGTTAGAATTTAGGATAATTTCTGTTGTACGATCGTTCGTAATATGGGCCTTGTGTCTGCTTAACCCATAGTCTGCCAGTCACAACTATTGTTGTGTTTGCAAACAGTGTAGACCCAGATGAGAGAGCTCCTATAGGAGCTCTCTCATCTGAGTCTGCACTGCTTCAAATGCAAGATCCATGCCTGCATGCTCTATGCTTTTGCATGGGAAAGCCTGTATATTTTTGTAACGATTCGCCTAATTAATATTCATATAGGGTAGAATGATAACAAATATCTGGCAGGCTAGGGGTTAAATTACTTTGGGTGGTTCAGTTTTTTGACAAACTATTGGCAAATGTCAAATAGACTGGGACTTGATCAGACGCAGAGTTGCATGACGTCACATCTAGGCACAGAAGAGTTGCATGACGTCACATCTGGGCACCGCAGAGTTGCATGACGTCACATCTGTGCACAGCAGAGTAGCATGACGTCTCATCTGGGCACAGCAGAGTTGCATGACGTCTCATCTGGGCACAGCAGAGTTGCATGACGTCACATCTAGGCGCAGCAGAGTTGCATGACGTCTCATCTGGGTCCCAGTCTATTTGTAAATGCCAGTCACGTAAACGATAACCCATTCCCTGTTCTATATTTAGTCCAAATATCAATAACTACTGAATATTCATGGACAAAATAGTTAACTTGCAATGTTGAAGGTGGAACATTGTACATGTATACGTTTTAGAAACTAAATACACAGATCTATCAAATTCCATTAGCAAACAGAGAAGACCATGGTCAGAAGGTTTAACGTTGATGGAAGAGTAAATACTACATTATGTTTGGATGGATAGCACAGAAACTACCATCCATTTTAGATATTGATAATGTAATGTGCATTCACGTTCTGAAGTTATGTCTTACCTGAGAAGAACTGGTAGCATGAAAAACAGGGCTATACCAAACCAGCTATAGAAAAGGAACTCCAGAATCTCAAACCAAAACTCTTTGAGGGTTACCAGCAACAGAGCATCCTTTCTTTGAACCTGTAACACGATAACATAAGGTTATAAGCACATATTTCACACTTTCATTGTCGATACTTGTTCGGTGCAAAACGTCGAAACCTCGCTCCCATGTGATTTTTGGTGGTTTTAAATTCTTCGAATTTGAAACTGTCTTAGTAGGCGTCGAGTTCATGGCTTTTACTCATTTGTAAATATGAAATATTCGCTGTATCAAAGAGCACTCATTATTATTGACTATCAATTCCATGAAAATGGATTACTGGCAGAATATGAATCCGGAGAGAGATGAGAGAGTAAGAAGGGATTAAAATCATGACAAGTGCAATGGTAAGGACAACTGATATCTTTTTCGAGTATATGAATATATTGTTTACAAATAAGTTTATTCATTAATCAAGAATCGATAAACTAGTACACGACTGTTCGGAAGATATTTCCTATTTTAGAATGTTGGATTTGTCGTGATACTCTAGTCTCAACTGTAGAAATTTGGTAAGAATATTTCAGAACCTGTGATATAACTAACTTCAGAGCGCGACGATTCTTTACGTGTTCTTAAAATAGCGACCAGAGGAAGACCGAAGCGTAAGCCTTGATCTAAACTTTCAGCATCCGAAGCTAGAAAACAAAAGAAACTGAGCTATATGTATGGCCTGAAAGTAATCCTGTGTCTATGCTTATAAAACCTTTAGTTGAGTCTGAGTTCATTCTCAAGTTTTTAATTGGTCAGATTTGAGCCTTGTGAACTCAAATCTGGCCAATCAAAAGCTTGAGAAAGATCTCAGACTCAACTAAAAAGCTTTATAAGCATGGACCCAGATATCTGCTGAAACGTTTTAGTGAGATGGGAATAAGTGAACAAGAGGGCCAGAATGGCCCTGAAGCGCTCACCAGACAATCAGAGGAGATTTTAACTATATGTTTCTATAGAAAACTAGCCTGCCCTTGGCCTGGGCTAATTTTGACCAAAGCGGCACAATTTATATAACTTTTGTAGAGGACCTTGACATGATGCTATGTGCCAAATATGAAAGCTGAGAGCCTTCCAGTTTCAGTGAAAAAAGATTTTTAAAGATTTCACTATTTGTATCTATTGAAAACTGCCCACCCCTGGGGCGGAGCCAATTTTGACCCTGAGACCATAATTTATATAACTTTTGTAGACGACCTGAACTTGATGCTATATGTGCCAAATATGAAAGCTGAGAGCCTTCAAGTTTCAGAGAAGAAGCTTTTCAAAGATTTCACTATTTGTTTCTATTGAAAACTGCCCACCCCTGGGGCGGGGTCAATTTTGACCCTGGGCCATAAATTATACAACTTTTGTAGAGGACCAATACATGATGCTGCTATGTGCCGAATATGAAAGCTGAGACCCTTCCAGTTTCAGAGGAAAAGATTTTCAAAGATTTCACTATTTGTTTCTATTGAAAACTGCCCATCCCTGGGGCGGGCCAATTTTGACCCCGGGCCATAATTTATATAACTTTTGTAGAGGACCTGAACATGATGCTATGTGCTAAATATGAAAGCTGAGAGCCTTCCAGATTCAGAGAAGAAGATTTTTCAAAAATTTCACTATTTGTTTCTATTGAAAACTGCCCACCCCTGGGGCGGGGCCAATTTTGACCCCGGGGCCATAAATAATATAACTTATGTAGCGGACCTGAACATGATGCTATGTGACAAATATGAAAGCTGAGACCCTTACAGATTCAGAGAAGAAGATTTTCAAAAAATACACTTAGTCTATTTGTTTCTATTCAAAACTGCCCACCCCTGGGGCGGGGCCAATTTTGACCCCGGGGCCATAAATAATATAACTTATGTAGAGGACCTGAACATGATGATATGTGCCAAATATGAAAGCTGAGAACCTTCCAGTTTCAGAGGAGAAGATTTTCAAAAATTTCACTATTAAATGTTTCTATTGAAAACCGCCCACCCCTGGGGCGGGGCCAATTTTGACCCTGGTGCCATAATTTATATAACTTTTGTAGAGGACCTGAACATGATGCTATGTGCCAAATATGAAAGCTGAGAGCCTTCCAGATTCAGAGAAGAAGATTTTCAAAAAATTCACAATTTGTTTCTATTGAAAACTGCCCACCCCTGGGGCGGGGCCAATTTTGACCCCGGGGCCATAAATAATATAACTTATGTAGAGGACCTGAATATGATGCTATGTGCCAAATATGAAAGCTGAGAACCTTCCAGTTTCAGAGGAGAAGATTTTCAAAGTTTGCACTATATGATTCTATTGAAAACTGCCCACCCCTGGGGCGGGGCCAATTTTGACCCCAGGGCCATAATTTATATAACTTTTGTAGAGGACCTGAACATGATGCTATGTGCCAATTATGAAAGCTGAGAACCTTCTGGTTTCAGAGGAGAAGATTTTAAAAGTTTTACTATATGTTTCTATTGAAAACAAGGAACCCCTGGGGCGGGGTCAATTTTGACACCAGGGGCATAATTTATATAACTTTTGTAGAGGACCTGAATATGATGTTATGTGCCAAAGATGAAAGTTGAGATCCCTGTAGATTCAGAGGAGAAGATTTTTAAAGGTTCAAATTGTTGACGACGAACGACGGACGACGCACGACGCACGCCGACGGACAACGGGCGATCACAAAAGCTCACCCTGAGCGCTTTGTGCTCTGGTGAGCTAAAAATGAAGAAAAGTTGTCTTCTAACGTGGTCTGGTGTTGTTTTTTTTCAATTTGCTGAGTACCGGTGACGCTGAGTAATTAGATATTCTAATGTTTGATTAGTACTTTCTGTTTCGGCCTCCCCCCAAACACCTCATATGCTTTACATTTTTTCTCGAGCTTTCAAACAAAGGAGGTCCAGTTCCTTTCATAAGCGTTCTTGAAAAACGTGTTAGTCATCGATGATCATTCTCAAATTTCAATGTTGATTAGGGACTTCGAATGAGTGATTATCTACAGTTTGTTTTACAATGCAATGTTTTCCTTCCAAAGTTCAGGTAAAACAATGAATAATTTACAGGTAGCGAATTTCAAAATGAATATTAACGGAGTATCCGCATTTTCTTCTTGTAAAAAAATAGCATCGTGAATATTCATAGAAATAAGTTTCACACAACAGCAATGATTTTAAAATTTAAACCCCAGAAAAAGAATCGGCTAACAAAGCCGACCAAGATCAGACAGGTGTCTGCTTATGGTTCATTCTATTTGCCAACATGAATATGTCTAACATGTTGCTGCAGCTTAAATGAATGGATCTGTTTACATTTGTAGTAAATATTTTACTATTGTACCGTTTTATAAACCTGTCAAAATCTAAATAAGTATACGCTTGCTGAACACGCCATAAATAGCTTCGGTTGATGTCGATTGTTTCCGGTAATACATTGTAAAAGCTTTCCTACTTGGCTTATTCGAGTACTTGTACATTTATTGTGAATCTCGTGAAAAACGTTTGGAACACATGTTTACCCAAGCTAAATATATCCTTTCAGTGACGTAGGAATATTCACATTTTGACAGGTCAATAAAACAGGACAAAACAAATTATTAAACTATATTTGAAGATAATAAATACTGATCCTGTTGTTTATATTTTGTCTACATATTATGTCTTACTACAATATACTCATATCTCATACTGGTGAACTGCAATCGCGGTTGTTGTGGATTAGTCGGAGATGGGGTGCGTTTATTTACACTGTCTTTTAGGATGGGGATGGAATAAGTGTGAGGTTGGGCGCCAAAAAACCGGTTTAACCCCCAGTGACTTTTGTCACTGACCGTTCCAAGACGATACTTTCATCTTCCCCCTATTGTATAGTTGCTTTGTCTTTGTGCGTCTCTTGATGTTTTTATAGTTATGTACATTTGCTATTTCTTTGTGTTGCTGTTCGGGCGACTGTTTGTTCTGTATGTGGTGTTTCCTGCATGACTCATTTTTGTACTTTCATTACGTCCAGCTATATTATCACCATTTATTGTTAATTCGTCACTACCATAACAATTTCGTTTCTCTAAATTCTTTATTTAAATCCCAATTTAATACAATTTTCGCTTTGAACCCATCATCAGTACATCAGTACTTTGACTGTTAAAGTGGTACTCTGTTCATAGTTTCGCCTATTTTTCGTAAGAAAATAACTTCAAGATTGTAATCTGGGTTACTGATAACTAACTAACCAAGGAAAGAGTTGTTTGTATCGAAAAATACTACGGAAACAAATGGATGGAAACACGCCGGCAATGGGGTTTAACCCATTCCCTGATATTGGCGACTTTTGATGACTCTGTAGAAATCACATTGTGAAACCATCGTGATAGATAGAGCATTTGCTCCTATAGGAGCAAAGGCTCTATTTATCACAATGGTTTCAAACTACAAAATTCTAAACGTTTCCTTTTCTCTAGTTAATGGTCCTTTTCGGTAGATTTATTCAGGTTGTATCTAAAATAGCCTATGCGGTAATGAGTTAAACACGGTCCATAACGTTCGATACACAGTCAATACATGATAGATCAAATCCAAAGTAATGACAGAAAAATGGAATTTTATTTCTACACGCTCTTGAATGAATAAGCACTTGTATTGTTAAGGTTTGATTATCAAACGATTGTATATAAGGTCATTTTAAGCCAATATATTGAGACTGTGTTTTTGTTATTTTTTTGAAACCACATTTAAAGAGATGCCATTAATATACAAACAAATAGATACGGGCACATTCACAGAAAGTATTTTATATAAAACAAATGAATACGGACATCTTCAAAGAAATGCAGTAAATATAAAGTAAGCAAATATAAACAAATGAATATGGACACATTCACAGAAACGTCATTGATATGAACAAATAAATACTGACATATTCAAAGAAATGTCATTAATATAGATAAACACGGTCACGTTGAAATAAATTACTTTAATATAAACAAATAAAAACTGACATATTCAAAGAAATGTCATTAATATAAATAAAATAAATACTGACAAATTCAAAGAAATGACTTTAATATAAACAAATAAATACGGTCACACTCAAAGAAATGCTGTTAATATAAAAAAAATGAATACGGTCACACTCGATGAAATGCCGTTAATATAAACAAATAAATACAGACACATTCGAAAAGATGTTGTTAATATAAATAAATAAATAGGAACACATTCAATGAAATGCCGTAACTTTAAAGAAATAACTACGGATACATTCAAAGAAATGCCGTCGATACAAACAAGTAATACAGACATATTCAAAGAGATGCCATTAATATAAAAAATATAAGTGCAGACACATTCAGCAAAATGCCGTTTATATAAAGACAGACAGAGAAATGTCGTTAATGTTATATTGCCCGGAGACTCTGAAAACAATTGTAATTTACAAATCAAAGCATAAACATAAGCAGCAATAAGCTTATAAGCAGTAAGCAATAAGCAGCTCCTTATAACCCTTTCCTTCATATAAAGGTGTTTTAACGCATTTGCAGAGTAGAACCAGATCAGACGGCGCCTATAGGTGCTGCCTAATCAGGGTCTGCTCTGCTTGCTAATGGAACTAGTTTAGTACTCTATGAAGGCGACCTCTTAAATCCAGAAATGGAAGGAGAACGTCGGATATCTGTACTATTTCGTTTTTGTCGTACCCTTTATTACTTTTCTACAGTTACTCTGTTTGCAGCTCAATCATTGAGTACACTAGCGATAGGTGGATACAGTTTGTTCACTTAAATGTTCTAGTTATATATGCACTTTACCACTGCATTTTCCATCGCGGTTGTTGTAGATTAGTCGGAGAGGGGATACGTTTATTTACACTGTTTGTCTTTTAGGGTGGGGATGGAATAAGTGTGAGGTTGGGCGCCAATAAACCGGTTTAACCCCCAGTGACTTTTGTTACTGACCGTTCCAAGGCGGTACTTCCATCTTCCCCTATTGTATGTTTGTTTTGTCTTTGTGCGTCTCTAGTTGTTTTTATAGTTATGTACATTTGCCGTTTCCTTGTGTTGCTGTTCGGGCGACTGTTTGTTCTGTATGTGGTGTTTCCTGCATTACTAATTTTTGTAATTATGAAATATCGGTTCCTTTACTTTCTAAAATGGCTAAAATTGTTTGGAATAAACATAGAACAGGGAAAGAGTTAACCCTATCACTGCTAATGTCGACAAAATGCACAATGGCAAATAGAGCCGCCCCTGTCCAGACACCGCCTTGAGCTGGACTTTAGTGTTTGTTTTATGCCTGTGGTGTTGGTTTTGACCCTTAGTGCTATGTTGTGTTTGTTTCAACCCATAGTGCTATGTCTGTGGTGATTGTTTCAACCCCTAGTCCTATGTCTGTGGTGTTTATTTCAACACCTAGTTCTGTCTGAGGTGTTTGTTTCAACCCCGAATGCTATGTCTGCTTTGTTTCAGCCCCTAGTGCTATATCTTTCGTGTTTGTTTCAACCCCTAGTGCTATGTCTGTGGCATTTGTTTCAACTCCTAGTGTTTTGTCTGTTGTGTTTGTTTCAATCCCTAGTGCTATGTCGATGGTGTTTGTTTCAACCCCTAGTGTTTTGTCGGTTGTGTTTGTTTCGACCCCTCGTGTTTTGTCTGTTGTGTTTGTTTCAACCCCTAGTGCTATATATTTAGTGTATGTTTCAACCTCTAGTGCTATGGCTGTGATGTTTGTTCCAACCCCAAGTGCTATGTATGTGGTGTTTGTTTCAACCCATTGTGCTTTGTACAAGTTTATTCCTTCAAGAGTTGTATCTAATAATCTCAAGCCTTTATTTCACCGAAATAATTTAATAGAATTGGGTTGCAGATGACATTAGATATTTTGTGACAAAGGAGTTCAATGCACACTAATAAAATAAATATTAACGGAAGAGTAGTGTCTTCAATAAGAACAATGCTTAACAATGTTCCTTAAAAACTTACTTTGTATTCTAAATGAACTGACTGCTTTTCTTCCTTTGTTAGAAGTGGTGTTTTCTCTGGTACAGTGCTTTTCTTTTTTCCATTGACGTTTCTGGAATACAAGTGGATACAATCAATCTTGTCTTATTGTTTAGTCTTGACGTGTGCGAACAGTTTCAAGAAATAAACAATTAACGCATAGTAAACACAGGCAGATTGTGCACATGTTGAATGAAAGAATAATAAAAGAATAAAGATATACAGTAAAACCTCTCTATAACGGCCACTAAATTACACCAAGTATTTTGTGTTAAAGGCAGGTGGTTGCTTAAAGCAAGGCGAAAGTAAAACAGGACGCTCCTATAGGAGCGTTCTGTTCTACTTCCACCTTGCTTTAAGCAGCCACCTGTCCTAAATACCAACTAATTAACACAAATCAGTGGCCGTTATAGAGAGATTTTACTGTAACACAATTCAGTGGCCGTTGTAGGGAGGTTTTACTGTAACACAATTCAGTGACCGTTATAGACAGATTTTACTGTAACACAATTCAGTGGCCGTTATAGACAGATTTTACTGTAACACAATTTAGTGCCATTATAGAGCGGTTTTACTGTAACACAATTCAGTGGCCGTTATATAGCGGTTTTACTGTAATTCATTACTGTTTAAATTCTGAAAGTAGGAACGAGAGCAAAAGCTGCAATGTGCAAAGAGAAACGTACAGACTCGTTTTTATTGATTCTGTTCATGAGTAGTTATCAAAAGTGCAACACTACTCACGCCCCTAGCCTTTCTTAACAAGAGGACCAGAATGGCCCTGAAGCGCTCACCAGACAATCAGAGGAGAAGATTTTCAAAGTTTTCACAATATGTTTCTATAGAAAACTAGTCCGCCCTGGGGTGGGCCAATTTTGACCCCAGGGCCATAATTTAGAAAAACTTGTAGGGGACCTGAACATGATGCTATGAGCCAAATATGAAAGCTGAGATTAACGTTCCAGTTTCAGAGAAGAAGAAGTTTTCTCAATATGTTTCTATTGAAAACGGCCCACCCCTGTGGCAGGGCTAATTTTAACCCAGAGACCATAATTTATATAACTTTTGTAGAGGACCTGAACATGATGCTATGTGCCAAATATGAAAGCTGAGAGTTTTCCAGTTTCAGAGAAGAAGATTTTAAAAGATTTCACTATTTGTTTCTATTGAAAACTGTTCACCCCTGGGGCGGGGCCAATTTTGACCCCGGGGCCATAATTTATATAACTTTTGTAGAGGACCTGAACATGATGCTATGTGCCAAATATGAAAGCTAAGAGCCTTCCAGTTTCAGACGAGAAGATTTTCAAAGATTTCACTATTTGTTTCTATTGAAAACTGCCAACCCCTGGGGCGGGGCCAATTTTGACCCCGGGGCCATAATTTATATAACTTTTGTAGAGGACCTGAACATGATACTATGTACCAAATATGAAAGCTGAGAGCCTTCCAGTTATAGAGAAGAAGGTTTTCAAAGATTTCACTATTTGTTTCTATTGAAAAGTGCCCACCCCTGGGGCCGGGCCAATTTTGACCCCAGGGCCATACTTTATATAACTTTTGTAGAGGACCTGAACATGATGCTATGTGCCAAATATGAAAGCTGAGAACCTTCCAGTTTCAGAGAAGAAGATTTTCAAAGATTTCACTATTTGTTTCTTTTGAAAACTGCCCACCCATGGGGCGGGGCCAATTTTGACCCCGGGACCATAAATAATATAACTTATGTAGAGGACCTGAACATGATGCTATGTGCCAAATATGAAAGCTAAGAGCCTTCCAGTTTCAGAGAAGAAGGTTTTCAAAGATTTCACTATTTGTTTCTATTGAAAACTGCCCACCCCTGGGGCGTGGCCAATTTTGACCCCGGGGCCATAATTTATATAACTTTTGTAGAGGACCTGAACAAGATGCTATGTGCTAAATATGAAAGCTGAGAACCTTCCAGTTTCAGAGGAGAAGATTTTCAAAGTTTGCACTATATGATTCTATTGAAAACTGCCCACCCCTGGGGCGGGGCCAACTTTGACCCCAGGGCCATAATTTATATAACTTTTGTAGAGGACCTGAACATGATGCTATGTGCCAATTATTAAAGCTGAGAACATTCTGGTTTCAGAGGAGAAGATTTTCAAAGTTTTACTATATGTTTCCATTGAAAACAAGGCACCCCTGGGGCGGGGTCAATTTTGACCCCAGGGGCATAATTTATATAACTTTTGTAGAGGACCTGAATATGATGCTATGTGCCAAAGATGAAAGTTGAGATCCCTGTAGATTCAGAGGAGAAGATTTTTAAAGGTTCAAATTGTTGACGACGGACGACGAACGACGCACGACGCACGACGCACGCCGACGGACGACGGACAACGGGTGATCACAAAAGCTCACCCTGAGCACTTTGTGCTCTGGTGAGCTAAAAACGAGTGTTCGCTCTATACAGCGCAAAAGTAATACAGAAAGCTCATATATGATCTGCTTTAAGTTATTTCCTGCCTTGGAGACATATTATTGAACCTTTTATGGTGGTTAACCCATTTGCCCCCACGATCCCATATATGGGACTTAGGCAAACAGTGTAGACTCTGGTCCTATGCGGCGTCTGATCAGTCTACCCTTTTTGCTGATAAGAATTTCAATATAAAACAAAACGAAATTGAACATTTAGGCCAGGCACCCCTTAGATAAAACAAGAGGGCCTGAAAGGCCCTGACATCGCTCACCAGACAATCAGAGGAGAAGATTTTCAAAGTTTTCACTATGTGTTGCTATAGAAAACTAGCCAGCCCTGGCGAGGGCCAATTTTGACTCAAGGGGCATAATTTATGTAACTTTTGTAGAGGACCTCAAGTGAAGAAAATTTTAGACTAGAGGCGGATTCTCCCACCACTAATGACCTATGAAAACGGTTTGGATCCAGATCAGGGCCCCACATAATGTGGGGCCTGATCTGATATCCAAATTGTTTGTAAATCAGACTGAACTTCTGAAAAACTTAGAAAGAAAGTGTGTAGTGGGATTCTCCCACCACTAATGACATATGCAAACAGTTTGGATCCAGATCAGGGCCAATATAATGTAGGGCCTGATCTGTTATCCAAACTGTTTGTCAATGAGACTGAACTTCTGAAAAACTTAGAAAGAAATTTGTAGTACGGATTACTTATGAATATGCTGCAGACAACTATTTAGCAGATGACAAAATTACCCAGCATGCAAAGAGTTAAGCTGAAATTCACAACAGATATGCTCTATATTGATATCTGGTAGCTTAATGTAGGGCATGGGTATGAAAAAAAGCTTTAAGAGTGTTCTGCATATTGAGAACTATCCACAGTTTTCTCAATCTTAAATGAGTGTGTGTTATTTGTCTAAACACAATTTCTACTCTACTGATCAGGCTAAGGGCGATTATATAAGAAATCACACTGACTGGTCTCAGCTCTGCAGGCTGATATATTAAGGAGAAACCTTTAGAATGTCGATTATGATGTGAAGAAGTCTGTACACACAGGGTAGGGCCAATTTTAACCCAAGAACTATGATACTTATAAAACCCATTAAGTTATGCTAAGTAAATCTATACACCAAATATCTAAGCTCTGGGACATGTAGTTTCTGACAAGAATATTTTTAAAGTTTTTCCTATGCATAACTAGTGATCTCATGGGCTGTTTATGTAGTCAGCTTCAAAAAACTGTTAATCCCTGGGGTGGGACCAATTTTTATCCTAGGGGCATAATTTATATAACTTTTGTAGAAGCCCTGAAGTTGAAGCTATGTGCTAAATATGAAAGCTGAGGACCTTCTAGTTTTAGAGGAGATGATGTTCAAAGTTTTCACAATATGTTTCTATTGAAAACTGAAAACCCCTGGGGCAGGGCCAATTTTGACCCCAGGGGTATAATTTATATAACGTTTGTAGAGGACCTATAGGTGATGCTATGTACCAAAGATGAAAGCTGAGAACCCTGTAGATTCAGAGGACGCACGCTGACGGACGACGGACATCTGGCGATCACAAAAGCTCACCCTGAGCACTTTGTGCTCTGGTGAGCTAAAAATGGAATAATCCAATATATAAACATGGAAGAATCCACTGGGCGCAAATGGGTTAAGACATGTGTTACTGTAGGTATCAGTTCAAATCATAACAGTATGTTTGAATGTCTATTCAAACATAAAACAATCACATACTGGATTAGTTATTACAATATTGTTGAATTTCTCTGGGTGTCCAGGTACATCTATTTGATTGTCAATTATCGGGAGAGGTTCAATGGGAACCCTGTTCAGACGAATATACTGATCTATGTCTGTATTGATTATAACATATTTACCGTGACTTTGTCCATTACCTTGTTCTGTTTCGGTGCGACTTGTACTGGTTCCACGCTCTGTCAAGGCGCTCTCCCACCACAGTACTCTGTAATTCCAGTGCCTGGTTCCACATTGTAGCACGTGAGAACTTGTTTCTTATTACACTGTATATTAGCCTACGGAACAAAAGAGCCCGGATGATATAGTCTACTCGATATGTAACATACTGAACAGTAAAACCCCTCTAAACCGCACGTTAAATTCAGTATAAATATCGGTCTTGAAGACAGGTAACAGCTCAAATGTAGGATGAAAGACATGCAGAAAGCTCCTAGAGGAGCTTTCTGCATGACTTTCATCCTGCATTAAGCGGCCACCTGCCTAAACGTATCTAAATTCTTCTCTTTCAGAATCCGGGTTTAGAGGGGTTGTACTGTATTTCTTTCCATATAACGAACTGTGCTGTTTACTTTTAAACAGAACGACCTTCACCCTGCTGTGTAAAATTAATGTCTGCTTAAATTTGGATCTGGTACAATTTGATTACTTCCGTTTCTATTAAGCGCTTGAGAAACTTTGATTACTTCCAATTCTATTAAGCTTCTGATAAACTTTGATATCTTCCGTTTCTATCAAGTTTTTGAGAAACTATTGACCAGTTGTTATTTCAAACAGTTGTTATTGTCAACTCGTTGTAATTGTCAACCTGTTGTTGTTGTCAAACAGTTGTTATTGTCAACTCGTTGTAATTGTCAACCTGTTGTTGTTGTCAAACAGTTGTTATCGTCAAACAGTTGTTATTGTCAACTAGTTGTTATTGTCAAACATTTTGTTATTGTCAAACAGTTGCTATTGTCAACTAGTTGTTATCGTCAAACAGTTGTTATTGTCAACTAGTTGTTATCGTCAAACAGTTGTTATTGTCAACTAGTTGTTATTGTCAACTAGTTTGTTATTGTCAACTAGTTGTTATTGTCAACTAGTTTGTTATTGTCAACTAGTTGTTATTGTCAACTAGTTTGTTATTGTCAACTAGTTGTTATTGTCAACTAGTTTGTTATTGTCAAACAGTTGTTATTGTCAACTAGTTGCTATTGTCAATAGTTGTTATTGTCAAACAGCTTTTATTGTCAATTAGTTGTTATTGTCCACTACTTGTTTTTGTCAAACAGTTGTTATTCGTCAACTAGTTGTTACTGTCAACTAGTTGTTATTGTCAATCTTTTGTTATTGTCAAACAGTTTGGATCGAGATGAGACGTAATGTTACTGGATCAATAGTCTCTCGATAGCTTTTACGAATTATTAAGTCAGTGAAAATTGTCATAGATCGTAGTTTAAGCAGGTATCATTTTCATTGCAGGCAAACGATTAATTCAAGTCAAAGTCAACTATATTTCTATTGCAACTGAAATAAAATGTTTGTAGTAGCATTTCCTACAGCATGGCGTTACATGTATGTATCGCTAGAATATGATTATTGTTACGTTATTAACCCTTTACTCCATGTACATTTATGTAAGAAATAATTATTTCTAACATAAACTTTAAAAATGATATACATGCACAGTAAAAATCCTCTAAACCACACGTTCAATTTAGTAAAGCTATCAGTCTTGGAGACAGATGACAGTTTGACGCAGTGTGAAAGTCATGCAGAAAGCTTCTCTTGGATTTTTCTGCATGACTCTCGTCCTGCATTAAGCAGCTACATGCCTAAAATATCTAAATTATTTTCCCCTAGAATAATTACTGTATAAGCAGGATTTTTGCCATTGCAAAAACTTTGGAATCAGACCTATATTGTTCCTTATTAAAAAGAGCAGACCATGATCAGATGACTCTTGTAGGATCTGTCTGATCTGGTTCGTTTCTGTTTGCAAAGGCATTAAAGCGCGTTTTAATGGAGTAAAGAATCATTACAACTGGACTATTTCAAAGTTCAAACAGTTCAAGCTTAGCGTAAATATGCAGAGATTGTTTCTAAAATAGAAAAGGGAAACATGGCCAACACTGCAGACCCTGACGAGAGGGCACCTCCAGGATACTCTCACCTCGGTCTACACTGTATGCAAAGGACACCGGTGACTCCTTTCATGTACTGAAACAATAACATAGGTAACTTTTTACCTCATTAATAGTCATTTACTGAATTCATACAATGACCAATGCACAAAGGAAGTTTAGGCCATGGCAGAAGCAGAAGAATTAGTTCTACAGTATAACCTCTCATTAACGGCCACTAAATTGTGTTAATTACTTGGTATTTATGACAGGTGGCTGCTTAAATTTAGCAAGGTGAAAGTAAAACAGAATGCTCCAATAGGAGCGTTCTGTTTTACTTTCACCTTGCTTTAAGCAGACACCTGCCTTTAACACAAAACATTTTTATGTAATTTAGTGGCCGTTATAGAGAAGTTTTACTGTACATGTATCTTATTCCATAAGTAAATAGAGCAGACCCTGATCAGACGGATCCTACAGGATCCGTCTGATCTGGGTCTTCTCTGTTTGCAATGGTGTTTCTTTGAAGTAAATGATTAACCCTTTACCTCATATGCTATTTTAGATGCAGCCTCTTTGAATAAATCTGCCGAAAAGGAGCATTAACTAGAGAAAAGGAAAATTTAGAATTTTGTAGTTTGAAACCATTGTGATAAATACAGCATTTGCTCCTATAGGAGTAAATGCTCTATTCACCACACTGGTTTCACAAAGTGAGTCAAAAGTCATCAATATGAGGGAATGGGTTAAATCAATAAAATAGATGTTTCCTTTGATTGACATGCGGTGTGGTTAAAACGAAGCCACACAATTACTACAAGTTCAATTATGTTCAATACATGATATCAGTTTGGTATGATTATGTATGACTGATACATACAAGTATGCCAAAAACAATGACATGGTGTCCTAGAAACATCAAAACGAATTTGTACATACCAATTGGATAATATCATACTAACAGTATACACTTAATTACAGAGCTGTACTTAAGATGCGTACATATTTCGATATCAAATTAAAACATGGTTTATACAGTAAAACCTCGATTATCCGAACACTAAAATACGTATTATTATCGATCTTTAAGACAGGTGGCAGCTTAATGCATAGTGAAAGTCATGCAGAAAGCTCCTCTAGGAGCTTTCTGCATGACTTTCATCATGCATTAAGCAGCCACCTGCCTTAAAGAGTCTAAATTCGTTTATAACGAAAATTCGAATAATCGAGGTTTTACTGTATTTCTCGACTCGCCTCCCCGTATGTGACTACCTCTCTCACATACGAATGTTGCTCTAGCGAGATTTATCTTTTCGCTGCCAAATAGTGACGTCAGCAAAACGTATCATCTGCTAAAAATGTCATTCGTTTAACTTCTTTCTAAAGAATAACCACACAGTAACAAACAGTTTGGATCCTGATGATATGCCGAGTTACTCGGCGAATCATTACACGGCGCCTTGTCAGGATCCAAACTGTTTGCATAGGTCATAGAGGATCTTAAATGAGTGTTCATTACAAATTAATTTTATATAACGAGTTTGCTATAATATTACGACACGAGCTTTAGCGAGTGTCATATTCATAACAGTAAATGAGTTTCCGGAAAACAATTTTTAATGAACATGAATGTAAGATTCTTTTGTTTGTCACATAAGCCTTAAAATGTCATAGAAAATGAAACGGCTGTTTCGGCCATTGCTTACAAAAAGTGTAGTAATACAACGGACGACGCACATTGAGCGCTACGATTGGCTAACCTAAGATGAGAGCTAGGATGCTAACGATTGCTAATTTACATAAAAAATGCACTAGTGCATTTTCGCGATTTACGGCATGCTGTTACGACACTCCCACAAGGCAGGGTATGTGATAAATCATATTATACGACATTGGCAGCGAAATTGTTAACTACAAATATATCATAAAAGAACTTTTTCCATAATGTAATAAAACAATGTTGTTCGTGTTCTGTTTTATCAATACCCTGAAAACCAGCTGAATGTTATTCGGTTGAGCGTGGATGCCTGGTCCATGGGACATGGTATCTAAAAATAAACGGCAAGAACAAGAACGTTGTACTAATGCCTTTTACTACAATAACTGCCTTGCAATATTGATTTGTTTGACCTTACAAATTTAAACCAATTCTTAAGTACATTCACCTTAATTCACAGGGACACGGAACCATTCCACAGACACCATGCAATTCACACAGACATGGAACCATTCCACAAACTACATGCAGTTGCATACTTCGCTAATCCAAACTTTTTAATCAAGAAGAATTTCATCCGGGAGAACGTTAAATGCCAAGGTTTAATGCGAGGTGAGCTTTTGTGCGTGACATTCGTCTTGCAGTAAGCAGTTACCTGTCTTAACCCTTTCCCTTATGTAAGCGCTTTTTCACGCATCTGCAAACAGGGTAGACATGGTCTGCTCTGTTTGCTTATGGTGGAATGGTTTAACGTTTTAAATAAAACACATACGCAAAGAATCATCCACACCTAACAACAACAAAAAACAACAAAATACACACACCTAGGACAATTCTCCTACATCAGCATACCAACTTCTAACAAACATCCACAACTAACAAACAAATACACACACCTAGGACAAGTATCCTACATCAGCACACCAGCTTCTAGCAAACACCCACGCCTAACAAACAAATACACACAAATAGGACAAGTCTCCTACATTAGCACACCAGCTTCTAGCAAACACCCACGCCTAACAAACAAATACACACAAATAGGACAAGTCTCCTACATTAGCACACCAGCTTCTAACAAACATCCACGCCTAACAAACAAATACACACACCTAAGACAAGTCTCCTGCATCAGCAATGTCAGTTTCTAGCAAGACTAACGTATGGCATGGTAAATGTGAAAAACATAACATATTCTAAGAGCATCTAAAGCTTGATATTCCATTGGTCAACTATTAACCTTGAATGTATGGGAACCGAGTATACAGTACCCCCTCCCTACAACGGCCCTCTCAATTACGATCCCCTCCTTACAACAACGCATGTCACTGTTTCCGAAACAACAAGGCTCCAGACACAACTTTTTTCCATCGTATTTTCTTTATGCCTCCATCAAACCCTATGTTGTAACCATTCTTTAGAATCGTCACTTTTTGACAATTCTAAAGAGTGGTGGTCACAACATAGAGTTTGATTGAGGAATAACGGTTTTAGTTCTCGAAATACACCTTATCTGGGGATCTGCAAACAAGCTAATTATGTTTGATTTTCCCTCCCTATAACAACTCCCCCTGAACAACACATACAATCTTCGTATCCAAAAGGTTGTCGTTGTATAGAGGGAGCACTGTATAAGTACTTTGCAAGTAGTGTAGATCCAGGTCAAAGTACTCCTAAGGGAACCCTTTGATCAGAGTGTGCACTGTTTGTCATACAATTTCATGTTATTTCATGAGCGAAATGATGATAAACATTGAAATAGGTACATACGAAACTGTGGTTATACAGAGAAAACATATATGTATAATGCGAAATTGTGGTTATGCACAGAAAAACATATATGTATAATACGAAATTGTGGTTATGTACAGAAATGTACATACAGCAGAACCCCTCTAAAGCGACAATACACACTGGTGTCTGTATAAGCAGGTGGCTGCTTAATGCAGGAAGAAACGTAATGCAGAAAGATCCTGAAGGAGTTCCTGCATAAATTCTGTTCTGCATTAAGCTGCCACTTGTCTCTATGACCTAGAATTAAACCCCTGCTGTGTTATTGGATTAGAGCAGTTTTACTGTGCGTGTATACTGGTTTGCAAATGTGAACAAACATACAGAAATGACAGCAAAACGAAGTGAAATGCTATACATAGTTGACCAGTGTTCTGCGAAGCGTTTTTTGTTACAGTAAACCGGACACGAGTGAGTCCACAGTTCTAAAGTGTGCACTTCATGTATACACTCGTACTGGCATAGTATCTACTCGTACTAGTATAGTATCTACTCGAACTAGTATAGTACTATCTACTCGTACTACTATAGTATTTATTCGTACTAATATAGTATCTACTCGTACTAGTATAGTATCTACTCGTACTAGCATAGTATCCACCCGTTACTAGCATAGTATCCACTCACACTAGCATAGTATCTACTCGTAGAAGTATAGTATCTTATCGTACTAGTATCTAATCGTACTAGTATAGTATCTACTCGCACTAGTATATTATCTACTAGTACTATCTACTCGTACTAGTATAGTATCTACTCGTACTAGTTTAGTATCTACTCGAACTAGTATAGTACTATCTACTCGTACTAGTATAGTATTTACTCGCACTAATATAGTATCTACTCGTACTAGTATAGCATCTACTCGTACTAGTATAGCATCTACTCGTACTAGTATAGTATCCACTCGTTACTAGCATAGTATCCACCCACACTAGCATAGTATCCACCCATACAAGCATAGTATTTTCTTGTACTAGTATCTACTAGTAGAAAATAGTATCTACTCGCACTAGTATAGTATCTACCCGGTCTCGTATAGTATCTACTCGTACTAGTATAGTATCTACTCATACCAGTATAGTATCTACTCGTACCAGTATAGTATCTACTCGTACCAGTATAGTATCCACCCTTATCGTGCTGCAAATGTTCATGCCAGTTCAAACTCTGAAACTATAGAAATCAGAGCTACAGATAAGTGCGCAAACTCAAATACATGTACTACAATCGTCATTTCTCTACCAAACCCTATACTGTGACCACTCTTTAGAATCGTCTCTTCGAGTAGTCACAGTATAGGGTTTGGCAGTATAGGGTTTGGTGGAGAAATAAAGGAGTTATCCTTCAAAATGTTTTAATTTAAGCATCTTATCTGGAGCTCTAGAAATATTAAGATATTCGAATAAGCTGTTGAGAAACCAGTCACCCAGTGTCAAACAGTGTGGAACCTGATGAGACGCCGAGTTACTCGGTATCTCATCAGGATCCGTACAGTTTGCTCATGACGATCAGATAGCGCTCAGTACGAGATGGGTTAAAATATCTGTTCACATTTACAGAAACCTCACTCTATATATAGCTTGCCCTATATGAGATATCAATGGTTCTTGATAGGGTTTTACCTTATTCGCTGGTAGGGCATTACCGGGCATTACCCAACAATGGGCGAAGAACTGAAGACACAAGGTGGCAAAGTATGCATAAAACAAGGCGTGTACCGCGCATTGTACCTGAATAAGAGGAAAGCACCAAGTTGATGTTTTATGCCATAAATATTCATGTAAGAAATAATGCTTGTGCAATAGAACCTGTCTTAAGTGACCATTCATTTATTGATCATTTGGAGTATTGAAAATTAAAAAACCCAGATGGTTGCATAATGATCTGCAGTAAGCATCCACATGCCTTACGGATCCATAATTTGACCTCTTTTTGGTTGTTCCTTATTTTGTTAAACAATAATCAGATCTTTTTATGACCGCTTATGGCAGGTTCTGTTTGATACTTAAAGATGTGTGTAATGAAGGTAGGGTGCTATTTCGTACCAATTGAATTAACCCTTTCGGCGCCAAATTTCTATTTGTCGTCTGCAATACAAAGCTTGCTAAAATATTCGGTACAATAACGAAATGAGATAAATAAATGCAAATTTCAAAGGAATAAAGCACATATATAGAAATAGAGATTGAGACAAAAGTGATGTTCCTGATCAGACGCCGCCTTGAAAAGGCGGCGTCTAATCTGGGACTGCACTATTTGTCGTGGTGCATTTATGCGACTTCGGCGGTGAAAGGGTTAAAGCTGTAAGTAACACTACCGATGTGTATCAAAGTGTATCTCACTTTATCAAAGTTACACTACTGTTACAATTCACTGCGTAACATTGGGCGGTTATATGATAATGTTTACAACCCTCTGGTACCAAAGGAGGCACGAAACTTTGCTAAACAGTTCATGACTGTGCATCAATTAAAATTAGAAGTACAACAACAGCTCATGCAAGAGTAAACATGTATGTGATTGTCTCACCATGTAGTACATGTCCTCCATAACCCATTGCCTCATACGCTATTTTTAGATATAACCTATTTGAATTAATCTACCGAAAAGGGGCATTAATTAGAGAAAAGGAATAATTTAGAATGTTGTAGTTTGAAACCATTGTGATAAATAGAGCATTTGCTCCTATAGGAGCAAATGCTCTATTTATCACAATGGTTTCACAAAGTGACTTTCATATATTCGTCAAATGTCGTCAATACGAGGGAATGGGTTAAAGGTCATAAATAAGCCTCTTACTGCCTATGTAACCAGAGTAGACCTAGATCAGTCGTCTAATCAGTGTTTGCCATTTTCTTATAAAATAATATAGGTCTTAAGTTACAGTTTCTGTTAGAGCTAAACATTATTGTCTTCATAGGTATGTACTATTAGAAAATTGCTATCTTAATTAATATTCATGATGACATTAATAGTCATGCAGTGTAATGGTTAATGTTCTCCAAATCAGGCTCTGTGTAAACTCGCGATATACTTCACCCATTTTTTTAAGTGGACTTGTCTATATAAGTATTTTGAGCGAATCTATTTCTCATGAGTATGGTAGATTCTACAAAACTTGTATGTGAATCACAACTCACAAAAAATACATAGCATTTAAAACCCAAACGCCCTGTGTTAACACTGTAAATAAATGGAAAATGGGCATAAATGTGCCAATATGCCATTGTCAGAGACTGACTTTCGAGAACTTAGAATATTGGCATTACAGGGGTCATTTACTAGGCATCTTATTTGGATCCAAACTGTTTGCATATGTAGTTACAGGTGCGACATTGGCAGCATAAGAGTTAATGGCAATACCAAACATCTTTAAATAATAAGGTGCAAGATTAGTGTTAACCCTTCGCTTGCTGAATTTTAAAATACATTTCCCCTTCTTTACCCATGCCCTGTTGTATAATTACATATCTCTTCACTGTGTACAAGTATTTCGCTGTGCAACCACTGCTGTGGAGTGCACTGGTTGCATAATCAACTTGTAAATAGTGCAGACCCTGATGAGACAGCTCCTGCAGGAGCTGTCTCATCTGGGTCTTCACTATTTACAGGTAGGTATATTGACGCGATTAGCAAGCGAAGGGTTAATTTAATTACCATCACGTTCCGAAGGATACTTTGCGAATTTTAAGGATCGTTAATCATTTGTACTGAATTAAGGTCATTATTAAAGAATCCCGTCATAACAGGAATAAACTGGTTTTACCAAAGCTATAAATGGAACTTTGTTTATGCACATGATATCAGAAATCACGATAAAGCATGTTCAAGAAATTAGACATCTGCGCAGTGTTCAAGTATGTCTCGCCATTGAATTAAATGGGCCGAATTCGGTGGCCTGTGTAATGAAAAGAAGGGATCCCAATACAGTAAATCACCTGTAAATCGGACGTTGAATATATTATAAATGCCGGTCTTTAAGACATGCGGCCGCTAAATGCACGGTGAAATTCAAGCAGAAAGCTCCTTCTAGAGCTTTCTGCATGACGTTCATGCATTAACCCTTTCACCGCCGCAGTCGTATAAATGCACCACGACAAATAGTGCAGTCCCAGATCAGACGGCGTCTGATCAGGGACTTCACTATTTGTCACAATCTCTATTTCTATATATGTGCTTTATTCCTTTGAAATTTGCAGTTATTTATCTCATTTTCATATCTTACTGAATGATTTAACAATTTTGGATTGCAGACAATTAGAAATTTGGCGCCGAAAGGGTTAAGCAGTCACCAGCCTAAATAGGACCTAAATTCGTCTTTATTAAAGTTCTTGCGCGCTGGACTTTATAAGTACATCATTGTAGGTATTTACTTCGTTGGCTTGCATTTTACTTATTCTTATCTTTCTTCTGATGTTCGTTTATTTCGTTCTGCCAGAACAGCTCATTCGGTACAGTATTCGCTTTCGAAGATACGGTAGCAAATTCTGATCTAGGAGTGGTCATCCTAAAGAATTGACAGAGTAACAGAAAAGCGTGCGTACTTAAGTACTAAAATGGTCAGTTTTCCACCAAACCCTATGTTGTGACATCTCTTCGAGACGATTCTAAAGAGTGGTCACAACACAGGGTTTGGTGGAGAAATAAAGAAACTTGATTGAACTTACACATCTTATTTGGACCTCTGCTTGAGACTTGAAAATGGTATTAACCCTTCGCTTGCTAATCGCGTCAATATATACCTACCTGTAAATAGTGAAGACCCAGATGAGACAGCTCCTGCAGGAGCTGTCTCATCAGGGTCTGCACTATTTACAAGTTGAATGTGCAACCAGTGCACTCCACAGCAGTTATTGCACAGCGAAATACTTCTACATACGGTGGCACTGAGGTGACATATGCAAGAATTTTTTTTCAAGTTTGTTTTCCCGAGATATTTTTTTTTTATTATCTCGAGAAAACGAAACAAAGATCGTTTTCCTGAGATAATATTTTTTATTATCTCAAGAAAACGAAGTAGATCTAGTTCGTTTTGACGAGATAATATTTGTTTTTAATCTCGAGAAAACGAAAAAAAAGTGAAGATATATGTAATTATACAACAGGGCATGGGTAAAGAAGAAGATATGTATTTTAAAATTCAGCAAGCGAAGGGTTAAGTGGACAAAGCTAGGACGACTGGCTTGCCACACATCAATATAGTGAATATACTATGAGTGGTTCACTATTTATTCAATTAATATGTATGCAAGAAATAATAACGCTATGGATATTAATTGGCTGAAAGTTTACATGAACACATGACGTTTGTACAATTCCAGACACTCTAGATTCCGATATACAGTAAAACCCCGCTAATGCGACCACCTAAAATATGTATATTTCTGGGTACTTGATGCAGGTGGTAGCTTAATGCAGGACAAAAGTGATGCAGAAAGCTCCCAGAGGAGCTTTCTGCATTACTTTTGCCCTGCATTAAGCAACCTCCTACTTATAAAGACATTCATTTTTATTCTTTCAGTGGCCGCATTAGAGGGGTTCTACTGTATGTTATTCCATAATCACACAGAGCAGACCCTGATCAGATACATGTTGTTCCTACAGGAGCCGTCTGATCTGGTTCTACTCTATTTGCAAATGTGGTAAAAACGATAACTATGGAAGAACGGGATGGTTTAAGATCACCACCTAAGATTACCTTGTCTGTGATGTAGGTATACAGCTGAAAAACTTCAGCAACAATCACGATAAACCAGAAAAAGAACATGACCCCTGACCTTGTCTTTCCCCATCTCTTCTGGGCTTGCATGAGGGCAGCAGTCAGCAGCTTAAAAAATAAAGGCGCTTAATAGCATAACCAATCCTAATTATAATGCATCTCATTGCTGAAGGGCAATGGCAACGTGACCTATTGCCAATATGGACGAGATGCCGCGGTATTAGTTAGATCTTACGAGAATGAATAAACTATCTGTTATAAAGTCCGCGTTCATTCACAAGTATCTGATTGGTCAGATTTGAGTTTAACTCAAAGTCTGGCCAATCAGATGCTCGAGAATAAACTCATACGCAAGAAAAGACGTTTCATAACCACGGTACTAAATCACACAAAATGGTTGTCGCATATTTGCGACCACTTAACCCATTCCCTCATATTTATGCCTTTTGACGCCTCTGCAAAAGTCACCAGTTGAAACCATTGTGATAAATAGAGCATTTGCTCCTATATGAGCAAATGCTCTATTTATCACAATGGTTTCAAACTACAGAATTCTAAGAGTTTCCTTATGCTCCTTGATTTAAGCAAAGTGGTTGATCTCAAAATAGCCTATGAGGTAATGGGTTAATGAACAATTATGGGTGTCTTTAATAACAGAAGGTAGCTTAATGCAGGACGAGTGCAATGCAGAAAGCTCCTTTGGGGGCTTTCTGCATAATTTTCACCCTGCATTAAGCTGCTACCTGCCTGCAAGAAATAGATCTCTTTTTGATGTTTGCTATTGTAATGTTTTGCTGTAAATCCGTAACAACCGCTTCAATTTCAATCGTGTGTCTGACTAGGTTCAACACTGTATATCACTTGTTAGAAGCTGCAGTATTTTGTTCACGGCTGCATCTAACAGAGCATCATTACGAGTTATTATGCGCCTCAGTTGGACAACACTGTAACAGTTATCATAGATTCACTAATGGATGTCAAAGAGTCAATGTAGAAAGTTCGTTTTGGAGAGCGTTGCACTACTTTCGTCGTCTTGGAGAGCGTTGCACTACTTTCTTATTGCATTAACCCTTTACTCAGTGAATATTCATGTGAGAAATAATTGCATAATAAATATTAATTAGTATTTTTATAAGGCACATTAATATAAGAATATTCGGTCGTTGTAGAAATTGTGTAATCATATCTATATTTTATCATAAGAAAACAGAGCAGACCCTGATCAGACGGCTCCTACAGGAGCCATCTGATCTGAGTCTACTCTGTTTGCAAAGGGGTTGAGAAGCGTATTTAAAGAGGAAAGGTGTTAAGCTGCCGGAGAAACAAAACTGAAAATTTGCCTTCTGTTGAACAAGCATTTTCGAAAAAGGTTTACTGTAAGAAAACATCTTACAAATGTTGCAATTTTGATCAACATGGCCACTTGTGCTGCCATCGTGACACCATCTTGTTCCGAGCAGTGACTGCCATGTGTCTGTCTGAGCGTGAAGTGTAGCTGCGCGAGGCAAGCTAGAATCATGCACAATCCCTGAAAAGAAAACCTGCGCGTTAAAACATAGTTCCTACTTCTCAAACGCACACACAAAAACAGTTGTAGTTTTGAAACCATTGTGACAAATAGAGTGTTATGTGGTAAATGCCCTATTTATCACAATGATTTCAAAACAGTGGCGTCAAGCGGCACCAATGTGAGGGAATTGGTTAGTACAGGATGAATGTCATACAGAAAACTCATCTGGGAGCTTTCTGTATGAATGCCCCACTGCATTAAGCAGTCACCTGTCTAAAGGATAGCCTACTCAATTCTACTTTAAAAATTCGAATCAGTAATGTTATACTGTACACCATGGCAAGATTATATTGTACATTATGGCAATGCTATTCTGTACATTATAGCAATGTTATACCGTATATTATGGCAATGCTATACTTTACATTATGACAATGTTATACTGTACTGTACATTGTGGAAATGATATACCGTATATTATGGCATTGTTATACTGTACATTGTGGCAATGTTATACTGTATATCATGACCATGCTATACTGTACATTATGGCAATGTTATACTGTACTATAGCAATGCTATACTGTACATTATGGCAATGTTATACTGTACTATAGCAATGTTATACTGTACATTATGGCAATGTTATACTGTACTATGGCAATGATATACTGTACATTGTGACAATGTTATACTGTAAATTATGGCAATTTTATACTGTACATTATGGCAATATTATACTGTACATTATGGCAATATTATACCTTACATTATGGCAATGTTATGCTGTACAGTATGGTCATGTTATACTGTATATTAAAGCAACATTATACTGTACATTATGGCAATGTTATGCTGTACAGTATTGCAATGTTTTACCGTACATTATGCGGTATGTCATTCTCAGACAATGGTAAGTACATGCTCGTACATTGTATATATTTGATCTTTATGTCACAATAAATAGTTTACCAAGCAACTATTACAGTTTAATGTAAACCTTTACTCCTTTGTGAAAAAAATGTCTATTCAAAGTTGGATCTTGTCCGCATTGGTGTTATGAAAAAGAATGTTTATACCAAAGCGCAAACTCCATAACAATCAGGTCTGTATTATTTAATTCATACGTAAACAGATCTCCTGCAGGAGCCGCCTGTTCTAGATCTATTCTGTTAGCAAAGGCGTGTGAATCCGTCTTCGTCCTTTAACGGTTAAGCAAGCACAATTTGCACAAGTGATTGCTTAATGCAGGACAAAAGTAATGCATAAACCGTTCTTAAATATGATATAAGGTAATATAAACAAATCAATTTTAAAAGGTGGCATCTTACTGTTTTTATCAAATGCAGTAGGGAATATGGCAGCGGATCCTGTCTGCGCTGATAAGAGTAGAGCAGAAAGGGTAGGGAAGAAATCCAAAGAAATCCGCATGATACCCACGTCGGAAATGTGTCAAGAAAACAAGACGTCAATTCCGGTTTGTCGAAGGTCAAGAATGAATCGTTCTGAAATTGAAATAAAATATGCTCTTTCATAAAGTTATAAATGGAAAAGTAGTAAAGTCAAGCAGGCAAAGCCACATGCAAGACGCAACCACCACCAAAACACCAATAGACAGCAAGACACACACACACACAACCACACACCCAAACGCACACGCACACACACGGAATGAACACAGAAAACACCAAAAGACACACAAGAACCAGGGACAAACGTTCCACAACATGAACAAACCACAAGCACAAAGACGCAATGCAAACAAAAGGAAGGGTGACAAAGAGAGTACCGCCTTGGCACGGTCAGCAGCAAAAACACCACTGGGGGTTTAAACCGGTTTACGGACGTCCTAACCTCACACTTCTCTCAAAGTCACCCTAGCTTTACAAATATTGTAAATAAAGGTATCCCCGCTGGATATAAGTAAAATCACATTTCTTGTAAATATTAACAAACTATCATCTTACGTCATGTGCGTCTTTTTTATCATTGACGTTCCTGTTTAAGGAGCATTCCATTATGTTTAACTCAATTACTTTAAATTCCCTCATATTGACGCATTTTGACGCCTCTGTAAATATCACTTTTTGAAACCATTATGATAAATAAAGCATATTTGCTCCATATGAGCAAATGCTTTATTTATCACAATGATTTCAAAACTATACAATTCTAAACGTTTCCTTTTCTCTAGGAAATGTTCCTTTTCGGTAGATTTATTCAGAAGTTTGATCTAATAATAGCCTATGAGGTAATGGGTTAAAATGATAATCTCTCTTGGAACGTGTTTTAAAAATGCCTGAAATGCGCAAAGCATTTCTTGCGATATGCCTCTTTTCAGCATGTAAACAAATGTTACAAGCTGAAAAGAAGCATATCGCATGTAAACAAATTTTACATATCGCATGTAAACAATTTTACATGCTGAAAAGAAGCATATCGCATATAAAAAAAATCCATGCTGAAAAGAAGCATATCGCATGTAAACAAATATCGCATGTAAACAAATTTTACATGCTGAAAAGAAGCATATCGCATGTAAACAAATTTTACATGCTCAAAAGAAGCATATCGCATGTAAACAAATCGCAAGAAAACCAGTTGAATAAACGCTGAAGAAGACAAAACATTCATGTGTTTGATATCTAAGACCCGGTGGTATTCGCCAATGTATTCGTAACAATTTATTCGTGTCGCGTTTTAGTCTCGTTTACTGTTCGACGTAAGGTGAGAATATTATGTTGTAGATGATGAAAAAAATGGGGGGCAGTGTTTCTATCAAAGGGGCGTATTTCGATACAAGAATTTAACAATCTTTATGATAATAGTTGAACATAACACATACTGAGATTCATGATGATGTTGCAAATATGCGTGTACATGTATTGTAACGACTGTCACTTTTAACATTTAACCCATTCCCGCATATTGATGACTTTTGACGACTCTGTAAAAGTCACTTTGAGAAACCATTGTGATAAATAGAGCATTTGCTCCTATAGGAGCAAATGCTTTATTTATCACAATGGTTTCAAACTACAAAATTCTAAAGTTATCCTTGTCTCTAGTTCATGTTCCTTTTCGGTAGATTTATTCAAAGAGGTCGTATCTAAAAATAGCCTATGAGGGAAAGGGTTAAGAAGAGAAAATATATGGAAATGTGAATACTACAGGTCACAGTAACTACATTGTACATACATTTTCTTGACTTAAAATGTTTAAAAAATGTAGTACTTAAGTTAAACAAGACCATTGCAGCTAATGATGACGCATTCGAATTTAAACCTTCGCCACATGAATATAATACATAAATATGGAAGAAATAATAGCAGTACATTAATTACCTGAATTCTGATAATGGCATATGAATATATAATTTTTTGACTACGACAGCAACTGTAGAATTCCATAGGCAAACAGAGGCGTAAAGGCAAATGGTTACAAAAAGGTTTCAAATTGGTTAATATAAATGACAATGTCTTATAAAGATCAAAGAAAAAGGTTCAATAAAACACACCACACCACACCACATCACACCACACACATGCAGTACAACTCGTACCAGAAATGGCTCGCCACCACAAAACGTAAAGAGCAGCGCGTTTATGTCCATGTCTTGCTGTGACTTCTACGTGAGATTTGGTAATATTTGATTCCGTGCTGTCCTTAAGTAGTCTTAGAACACGTGACCTTGCATAATAATCATTTAACCTTCCGAAGGGCATAATCGGGTGATTTCAAAAGTGTCGCCTAATCCGAACTCTTCGCGTAGTACTAGCCGTCATTCGATTGGCTGAGACTGGCGTGTCTGTAAATGACAACCTGATGATAATCACGTGATGCTGGTCATCGCTCATATGTATGTGTTACGTGCTGAAATTAAACTGTGTGATACTTTCCGACTTATGTAAATAAGGACTTTAGAATAGGAATTAATGAAAGCGGTATGGTCCAGTAAAAACTCGATACTACGAATTTTAAGTAAGGAGGAATGTATGTCTTTGCAGACAGGTGGCTGCTTAATGCAGGGTGAAAGGCATATAGAAAGCTCCTAGAAGAGCTTTCAGTATGACTTTCATCCTTCATTAAGGTGCCACATGTGTTAAAGATCAACAATGATATGTAGATCCATTTGAGTGTTCGTATTATTCAGTTTTTACTGTAATTTCATTTAATCCCTTCTCACGTATGAAAGTTTTCACGCCTTTGAAAACAGAGTTGACCCAGATCAGACGACTCCTGTAGTGGCCGTCTGATCAGGGTCTGGTCTATTTGATTATGAAACTGTAATAGAGATGACTGTAAAGTTTTTACCAATACTTAAAGACCTTGTGTACATATTCCATTACAGTAAAACCTCTCTTAACCGGAATTCTAGTAGATAAGAAATTAGACACTTATAGGCAGGTGGCTGCTTAATGAAGGGTGAACGTCATGCAGAAAGCTCCTCTAGGAGCTTTCTGCATGACTTTCACCCTGCATTAAGCTGCCACCTGTCTCCAAGATCGATATTCATACTAAATTTAACGGCCGGTTAAGAGAGGTTTTACTGTATATAAATTCAGCTAATTAATATTCATGACGTCATTATTTCTGACATTAATATTCAACAGAGAAAAGGGTTCGCCTCCAATTATGAACGACTACAATTCAGGTCTATTCGAGACTAATAATATAATTCGTTGTTAAATATTTTGGCGCCAAATATTTTTTGTCTGTAAACAGTGTCGTCTGATCATATTTTTTCTCTAAAACAATGGGCGAACTATATCGAGGGCATTGATACTATAAAATAAAACAACTCTCGCAAGTATATTTGTTTTTGCATAAAGTTATTTCCACGCCCAACTATACTGCATTTCGTGAAACAAACTACTTTATTCTATTTTACAGAGAACAAGAAAACCTATCGAATCAACACTGAAAAAGATTAAACTTGAATTTGTTTGGTAACGAAGACCCGATGTTATTCGCCAATGTATTAGTTTATATTCGGGTTGCGTTTTAGTTTCGTAACTTTTTAACGTAAGCCGACGTTTTATTGTACAAAACAAACCTATAATTATCGACAAAAACAGGATATGTGCTTATAAAACTTTTAGTTGAGTCTGGGTTCGTTCTCAAGTTTTTGATTGGTCAGATTTGAGCCTTTGGCTCAAATCTGACCAATCAAACGCTTGAGAACAAACTCAGACTCAACTAAAAAGCTTTATAAGCATGGAGCCAATTTGTTTTGAACCACGTGTACAGCAGCATTTTTATATATAAGTTCAAATTAACAATCGTCATAATAACAAATACCAAGTTTTATGATGTTATTGAAAATACGCGTTTATGTGGGGACTATCACTTTAAACCATTCCCTCATATTGACGACTTTTGACGACTCTGTATAAGTCGCTTTATGAAACCATTTTGATAAATAGAGCATTTGCTCCTATAGGAGCAAATGCTCTATTTATCACCATGGTTTCAAACTACAAAATTCTAAAAAAAATCCTTTTCTCTAGTTAATGCTCATTTTCGGTAGATTTATTCAATGAGGTTTATTTAAAAATAGCCTATGAGGTAATGGGTTAAACCGTACCATTTATGGACGCCTTGCCTGCAAACCAGTATAGTATCAAAGCTGTTCTTTTATGGGGGAAACTCTGCTATGTTTTTATTAAAAAAAAATTATGTTTTTTATTCTATTTTAATGAAAACACGGTCAGACCACCAGATTGTTTGGATCTTGGTGAGACCATGTGTACGTCATGTGTACCAGGCCTATACTTTGATGAGATGTGAATATCTAATCCTTCGCTTGCTATTCACGTGAATATACCTACCTGTAAATAGTGAAGACCCAGATGAGACAGCTCCTGCAGGAGCTGTCTCATCAGGGTCTGCACTATTTACAAGTTGATTGTGCAACCAGTGCAATCCTGAGCAGTGATTGGTCAGCGAAATACTTGTACACAGTGAAGATATATGTAATTATACAACAGGACATGGGTGAAGAAGGAGAAATATATCTTAAAAATCAGCAAACGAAGGGTTAACTATTTTTCTTATACATGTGAACAATTTGTAACAAACAAGAGTGTTCGTAGGAACACATGTGTCACCTGCTCGCAACTGACACAAAAACTGTTAATATGCTGGAGTGCGAAAATTAGAGCAAAGGGGAATAACTCAAAAAGTATTGCATGCAGAGTGACGGACCTTAGTTACATCAATGGTCCTCAAAGAGAGGAAGACACATGTGAAATTTGAAAGCCCTATAATGATCAGTTTAGAAATGACAGCCAAAAAAGAAAGTGTGACGAATATCTGACCAAAGGGGAATAACTCAAAATGTATTACATGCAGAGTGATGGACATTAGTTACATCAATGGTCCTCAATGTGAGTAATACACATGTGAAATTTGAAAGCTCTATAATGATTAGTTTTGAAATGACAGTCAAAAACAGAAAGTGTGACGGACAGACAGACGGGCAGACAGACAGACAGACAGACAGACAGACGACGGAAAAAGTGATCCCCAAGTGAGACACTGCCTATCGGCAGGTGACACAAAAACTACAAATGTATGTATTGCTATGATAAATGGTATGGTGTCAAAACGTTTCAAGAATCCCCACGTGATATCGAGCGAAATAATGTACGGTGACTACCCTCCTAACCCCTTCACTCACACGAACGCTTTTTGACGCCATTGCAAACAAAGTAGTTCCAGATCAGACGGCTGCTGTAAGAACCCGTCTGATCAGGACCTGGGTCCATGCTTATAAAGCTTTTAGTTGAGTCTGAGTTTCGTTCTCAGGCTTTTGACTGGTCAGATTTGAGCCAAAGGCTCAAATCTGACCAATCAAAAGCTTGGGAACGATCTCAGACTCAACTAAAAGCTTTATAAGCATGGACCCAGCTCTGTTTGCTTATAGAATTATAATAGATGTTACTAACAGTTTCTGCCAATACCAGTAACTGCAGTGTACTTGGATCTAAGCCACAATAAAACTTCAACTAATACATATTTATGATGTCCTTATATCTTATATAAATATTCAACAAATAAAGTGCTAATTGTAAAGTAAAGACTATCCTTCATAAGGTTTCTATATTTCGTAAGCAAATTGGCAATGCAAAGAAACTGGATATTTACGGCGCTGTGTGTTCTTTGTGGGATAGGATTAGTATTTAGGCGATGGCGCAAAAAAAATAAATCGTTGATGCCCAAATTTTTGTTTCATAGTCTCGGACCATGGTGTAGATCTCCCCGCGTATATGCTATGGGACTTAACACAGTACTAAATCCGCCATGTTTTTGTTTTAAAACCTTTCCCTCATATAGAAGACTTGTGTTACCTGTGCAAACGGGATTCATCCAGACTAAACAGCTCCCTTCCATCGGGGACTGTCAGAGTGTCTAATCAGAGTCTATTCTGTTTAATTGTGGAATGATGTAGAGCTGATACGTACTGAAGTTTCTGTCAAAGCCAAATATTTCCTTCTTGATGTGTAATTACAAAACGCAGTTCATTAATATTCATGGAGTAATCAGCTCTTTACTCCACAAATACGCCTTTGCAAACAGAGTAGACCCAGATCAGATGGCTCATATAGGCGCCGTCTGATCAGGGTCTGCTCCGTTTGCTTATACTATAATATAGACCTAAACTTGATTCTACAGTAACTGTTTCTGGCAAGTCTAAAATATCCTGTGTTCATATATGCCATTATAAAAATAAATCTAATTAATATTCATGACGTCATTATTGTGTGCATAAATATTCACGGAGTAATTAAATGTTTACCACAACTCATTATTAAAGCCTTTACCCAGAGCTCCAGATAAGATGCGTAAATAAAAATATTTTTAGGAATGATTTCTTTATTTCTCCACCAAACTCTATCTTGTGACCACTCCTTAGAATCGTCTCTCCGATACGATTCTAAAGAGTGGTCACAAGATAGTGTTTGGTGGAGAAATGACGGTTTTAGTATTTGAGTACGCACCGTACGTTATCTGTAGCTCTGCTTTACCTGACAAATATATTCGCTGAAGAAATAACGACACAATGCATGTTCATTAGCTGAATGTGTATACTTGCATGCGAACTTTTATTTTGGTATTGGCAGAAACTGCACACACACATATAATCATATCTGTATATGTCCATAAGCAAACAGAGAAGACCCTGATCAGCTAGATGACTCACGAATACGGGCACCTTCTTATCTGGGTCTACTCTGTTTGCAAAGGTTTGATCGAAGTGTTAGGTTAAAACAGAAACGTACGTACACCACTGCATTTGATCATCGGTTTACACAACACGTATAAATATATTTAAAAAGATATAATGATTGGTGTCATTTTCACTTCAGATGTAACGGTGTCGGGTTATCCCATACTTGTAGGCGGGGGTCTTAGGTTAGGAGTCCCGATCGGGCAAGTTGTCCTGTTACACAGGCATTTTGTTAAAATATCACAATCCTTGCGTCTAACATAGATAGTTAGATTTATTCGTGAATACATGTCAAAGTTACAACAATTATGACAGATTGACTAAGTAGTACAAAATCACAGAACCAAGCATTTATGTTTATAAATTTATACAAATAACAAAATATCATGTGCAATACTTATCATATGGAACCTTACAATTTAAATATCACCAGCTCAGTTTTAGTTTAATAATTAATTAAGCCCGTGAATTTGAGACATATATATATTACACAGGATAACCCATTAAGTTGTTCGACTTATTTCCAATGGGGGTCCTATATATTGGTCTCTAGACGTCTATATTTGGACAGTAATATTAATTTAAATGCATCAATTCTTCAAAAAACAAATTTACAAGCGTCGGTTTAGCGATCACTAAATATCTATACCTGATATAATAAAACTTTGTTTAGTTCATATCGCATTATTCGCCGTGTGCCAACGGTCTTAGAAGAAGAAAAAAACGTTATCTAAATTATTTGTCTGAGGTCATCCCGTTTGTAATACTTATGGCACTTTGATAAAAAATCGCAAAACATTGGAATTGCCCTCCACGACCTCATTATGCATGAGTAAGCATTGTTTCCCGATTTGTAAACAGCAATTGCTACGAAGCTGAATACCAGCAATGGGAAAGTTTATTTCTGTTTACTTCCTGTTGTCCTCTTGCGCACGCGCATTAAACTTCATACGGGCACTTTTTCCTACGCGCGAAACGAAGCGTAGGACGTAAACAGTATCAGTAGGTATGTATTTTTACTGTTTTTATGGAATGACGATTTATTTGAACCATGCAAGCGCGTTCCGATTGTTAGGAAGAATTGTTTGCTGCAAAAATTTCAAAAATCGGTTAATTGTATCATCTATAAAACTTACTTGAATCAGCTCGGACGTTTCCGACAAACTTTTGGCAGCTCGCCGAGTAAGGAACTATGGGACATGCATAAATTTATTTTGAGAAGTATTTCAAAACAAATTTAATGAGCATTTCGTTTAGGCTTGTACTGTTGTCTGAAATATCATTTTTAATTTTATAAATTTAGAGAAACAGAACGGGAGTTTTAGTTGATTTCATGTTTTGTTTACAACCGAACTGGGGCTGACATTTTGAATATGTCAGGTTCAGAGAGCGTGACGTCATGCAGTTGATGTGGTTTGACCTAGTTAGGTGATGGTCAAATTGCAGATTTGCTTAATTGACAAAACAAACCCAAAACTTCCCCTATATAAATACTGCTAAAAACATAGACTTGTTTATAAATTATCAAATTCATGTTCACGGTTCGCCCAAAGATCAATTAAAAAATCAGGACCTGTCAATCTCGGTTCATTAGCATGCATGAGTGAATGAATCATTCTGTTCTGCATAATTTGCTGGACAGGATCATTGCCAAAAAAAGCTGGATCTTGAAATGGTTTATGTTGAGGGAGATTGGGTGGTCTGGTACATAAGCATTGAATATAATGTAAAGCGACATATGGTACCAAGATCTGTCACGTGTGACATTATTCAACTTAAATTGAATCATTTTGTTGAAAATGTGTGATTTGTTGACCCAGACTGACTGCTAAATTAGCAATGTCAGTCTGGCCATGAGATCCTCAACCTCAAAATAGTAATGAATAGAATAGATTGCTCCATTAGGTAACATTGGAACTACATGCACATGAGATTAACCCAATTGTCTTATTTACTTTTAATGTTTTTTGCTGACGGAGAAGACCCAGATTTAGACGGTCCTATAGGAGCTGTCTGATCAAGGTCTCTTTGCTTTTAAATATGGACTCATATTTTTACTGGGGCCAGAATTTCTTGCTCAAATGCCATTATGAATATTATGCTAGAATCAATAATTATATTAAGGCCACAGATAACGGTGCGTATCCAAATACTAAAATCGTCATTTCTCCACCAATCCATATACTGTTACGATTCTAAAGAGTGGTCACAGTAAAGGGTTTGATCTATCTATCTATCTATCTTCCATTAATGTCAAACCCCTATTGGGGACGTAGACATGTTATGCGCGTCTAACGACAGAATGTTAATATAAAAGGAAAGTAAAAAGAATGATGAAGGATAAAAGTATAAGGCATGTTACAAGGTTTAAAATCGCTAAAAACAGTGGGTGATCTGGATTAAGGTGAAACATGATCAATACGACAAGCCGCCGCATTGAACTGTTCCACACTTGTCAGAGTAGGGACATCAGGAGGCAGACCGTTCCAGTGATAGATGGTTCTGGGGAAAAAAGAGAACTTATAATAGTCTGTAGTTGTTGTTATTAATCTGAATGAAAGTAGGTGGTTTTGTCGTGACCTGCGTGTTAATGGGATGAGAAGGTTTTCTATTGGAATTTCGACAAGGTTGTTCACAATTTTATAAAATAAGGAGAGTCTGCTGTCAATACGTCTTAAATCAAGCCTCCGGAGATTCAGGGAGTGGAGCATATCTGTGACACTAGAAGTTCTACAATAGTCTGACTTAATCCATCTGGCTGCACGTCTTTGCACTGCTTCAACTTGGTCTATAAGAATTTGGGTGTGAGGAGACCAGATCTCTGAACCATATTCTAATTGGGGTCTGACAAGAGTATGATAGGCAAGAGATCTTAAGGGTTCAGATTTAACTTTAATGTTACGTCGGAGAAAGCCGAGTTTGGTTTGCTTTATTAGAGATTCTGTTAGCATGTGTGTCCCAAGAAAGGTCGGATGAAATATCAACTCCAAGGTATTTGGCAGAAGAGACAGATTCTAGAAGAATTCCATGAAGATAGTATTGGGATGGAATCGGAAGTTTTCTTCTAGTGACATTGATAACCTGACATTTGCTAGGGTTGAACTCCATGTCCCAGTCAGTTTCCCACTTTTCTAGGGTATTGAGATCATTTTGAAGAATAGAGGATTGGCCATGTGAGTTGAATGTGAGATAGATAGCAGTGGAGAAATAAAGGAGCTATTGTTGAAAATGTTTAAATTTACGCATCTTATTTAGAGCTCCGTTAATGTCGTTATTTCTTACATGAAAATGATGAATAGAGCAAAGTGTTCATCTTGAGTCAGGATGATAGGGTGAATTTAGTTTAGTTGAATACTCATGACAATGACATCATGAATATATTCAACCCTTTCCCTCATATACACATGTTTTCATGCATAAATTTGCAAACAGAGTAGACCCAGATCATACGGCTCCTAGAGGAGCCGTCTGTTCAGGGTCTGCTCTGTTTGCTGAGAACTGTTTCTTTAGTTTCTAAATTGGCTGCAAGGTTCCACCTTCCACATAATGTGACATTTCATTATAAGTTTTTGTTCATGAATATTCAGTAGGTACTGATATTTGGAATAAACAGGGAAAGAGTTAATTTATTAGTTAATTTTTTACAATGGCATTTTTAGTAGTATTTCGTTTGTGGAAATTGTAAAGTCAGATCAACATATGCAATACGGCTAACAGAACTCTTGAACCGTTTTCTTAAAAGGAACTTAATCATCAGCTCCATTTCAGTTAACCCTTTCCCTGTTCTATGTTTATAAATTCCAAATTTTCATACCTACTGAAGATTCATGGACACAATAGTTATAATGAAATATGGAATATTTTAGAAACTAAAGAAACAGATCTATCAAATTCCAATAACAAACAGAGCAGAGCCTGATCAGACTGCTCCTATAGGAGTTGTCTGATCTGGGTCTACTCTATTTGCAGATCTATGCTTGAAAACACGTTTATATGAGGGAAAGAACATGCATACAAATCTCTATGCCGTCCAACCTTAGAATATGCCATTTCAGTCTGGTCTACAAAAATGAAGACATTTATAACTAATATAGAAAATGCAAAGGAGAGCTGCTAGCTTTTGTCACCAACAAATTTAGGAATACCTCTAGTGTTGGTGACATGCTGAACAGCTTTAATAGAATGGAGAAGCCTTGCTGACAGACAGACAGATGCACACCTCATTATGTTGTACAAACTTTCACACGATCTGGTTGCCATTCCAAATATTAACAGACTTCTACCACCATTCAGACAGTCCCGCAATATGCACACTCAGTGTTGCCACACATCAGGGAAATTAAAAAGAACTCAAGGTCAGGGGATTGTCAGGGAAATTTGAAAATATAGGCAAATGTCAGGGAATTGTGAAAACATGAAAATGAAGGTCAAATATTTTAAAAATTTAATAAAAATAGAATTATTTCAGAAATTATGACAGAAAGACCAAATTTCGCAATGTAATGTGTCAGGGAAATTTTAAATTATGTCAGGGAATTGTCAGGGAATTTTGTTTCCTGTGGCTTGTGGCAACCCTGACACTCACCAATCAACTTCCATCATGCAGAACACAATCAAGACAACTCTCCTTTTTCCCTCGGACTATTAAGGACTGGAATGGCCGGTCTTTGACTGTAGTTTGGGGTGATTCAATTGAATCCTTCAAAGTTGCCATCAGAAGTCACTCTTACACCAATTAATAATAAATCTTCACTGTAAATAGTTTTAACTTATATTTGGCCCCCTATCCACGGCACATTCACCACCAGTGACATAAACTTCAGCCAGTTGAAGGAGGTCAATTTGACTTACTGAAAGTCTAAAATGTTTTTCTGGTCAAATCAGAAGACAGTAAACAAAAGATGACCTTGTTATATCCAGGAATGTCTCAAACTGATAAGCAGAACATATGAAGATATTTCAACACTGCATGGTGAAATTGTGAAAATATTTGCGGAAAAAATATTTTTTTAAGTGGAGTGTTAGTGTCTGCCTGTCTGGTGAGTGTCACTGCATCTCATCAGGTGCTGAACTTGTTTTATGCTGTGGATAGAAAGAGAAGTAATTCTATAGCTTGCTAGGTTCAGGGAAATTTGGTAATTTAACCCTTTCCCTGTTCTATGTTCATTACAAATTTCAATACCTGCTGAATATTCATTAACAAAGTAGTTACAAAAAGAAATATGGAAGGTGTATCATCGTAGACAATTAGAAAGCAAAGAAACAGTGTAAATTGTGTTAGCAAACAGAGTAGACCCTGATCAGACAGCTCCTCTAGGAGCTGTCTGATCTGGGTCTACTCTGTTTGCAAATGCGTGAAAACACGTTTATATGAGGGAAAGTATTAAGAAAACTTTCCTTTATTGTCCTCAATTCTCCCAATTTGAAGCTTATGGGATAGGACTTAACCATTTACATTATATGTAAAGAAAAACAACAACAGTGTAAGACCAAAATCAGAGCCAGAGATGTAGATAAGCTGCGTATTTGCGTATTTACGCAAAAAAAAATCACCAGAAAGAATTCTTTATAATCTGTCAGCGTAATGAAAAGAAAACAAAAAGCAGTCTAAGAATTTCCTTTGAAATGCAGTGCGTAACGGAAAGCAAACGTCAGACGTAACTTTGCTTCAGACAGTCTGCATTACATCATCGGTCAGTGCGCGTTAATTCTCGGTATAGTTAGACTGGTATAGAATCTTGTTCTTATCATTGCTATTGCAACATATCGGGCTGCATAAAAGAACTGAGGCAGTCCATTTCGCTCATTTGTCTCTTCTTATGATTATTGTAAACCAGTCTTTCATAACAAATTTCCGTTTCCGCTTTCGTTTTCACGATGTCGCGAGGTCGAAGAAAATTGGCAAGTGCCAATGTTCAAACAAATACATTACTAGGCTACATCGCGCCCCCGGCGGACACTGGTGAGAAAATTTGTCGTTCTCTCATCGACAATCTCCTACAAGACATTTTATTTCGTAGCGAAACCGACGTAAAGCAAATTTTAGATGATGTCTTGGACCGGGTTTGCCCCCCCCCCCCCCCGTTACTAAAAAGAAACACGATGGTATCCGTGTCAATCAAAAAACAATATCTGAATGGAAGACCAAATTCCCATGGCTAATTATAAATGAAACAAGCACAAACATGAGATGCACAAAAATGAAATCAAAATTGAAACTGACATGTGTTTGGGCTCATGAAACACCCCTAGAATCAATAAAATCTGGTAATTTTTATGCCCCCATAGACGATAGTCGGGGGCATATTGTTTTTGCCCTGTCTGTCTGTCTGTCTGTCTGTTTGTTTGTCTGTTTGTTTGTCAGCAACTTTAACATTGGTCATAACTTTTGAGCCAGTATAGATAGAGACTTGATATTTGGCATACATATGTATCTCATGAAGCCGCACATTTTGAGGGGTGACGTGTCAAGGTCAAGGTCATCCTTCAAGGTCAGAGGTCAAATATATGGGTCAAATCGCCGACTTTAACATTGGCCATAACTTTTGGACCAGTAGAGATAGAGACTTGATATTTGGCATGCTTGTGTATCTCATGAGGCTGCACATTTTAAGGGGTGACATGTCAAGGTCAAGGTCAGAGGTCAAGGTCAGAGGTCAAATATATGAGGGGGCATAGTGTTTCACAAACACATCTTGTTCAAAAATAGAAATAAGAGTCCACATGAAAACTTAAGCATAAAAAGAGTTAAAACTTTTCTCATGAAACCTCTTTTCCACAGCTATACCTGTTCCTCCACACAGACATCCATTTGAAAGTCAATTCCTATGTATAGATGACAAGTAGTTGCTTAATCTTCATAGTTTAGGCAGGGGTTGCTTTTAAAAGAAGATTGAAAGAAAAGCAGAATGCTACCACAAAGAGCATTTTGTTTTCTTTCAAACTGCCTTAAACATTGAAACAATCTATAAGGGAAAGAGTTAAGAAAACCACTATGAGTTGTTGTCTTAAGCAATTAACCAAATATCAGTGGGGTAAAAATATAACTGTTACTCAATAGAAAACTGGAATAAGCAATTACCTTAAAACTAGTGGAGTAAATACCCTATTTTAAGAAAAAGTTATCTACAGCTCTGAGAGCCAAAATGTCTCTAAATCATACCTAAACATTTCCCTTTCTGGGAGCTCTAAGTTGAATTCTGTGTACATATTACTTCTTTTTAGGGTGCCTATTTTTGGATACCGCTATTTTTAACTTTTTGCATGCCAACTTGCCAGGTATTACAAAAATTGTCTTCTCAAATCTGCATTTCTCACAGTTAATCCTTACTCCATTTTATGCATAATTTGCGAACAGAGTAGACCAAGATCAGATGGCTCCTGTGGGGCTGGGAGCCATCTGATCAGGGACTGCTGTTAACCCATTCTCTCATATTGACGACTCTGTTAAAACAAAGTCACTTTGTAAAACCATTACAAGTGATAAATAGAGCATTTGCTCCTATAGGAGCAAATGCTCTATTTATCACAATGGTTTTAAACTACAAAATTCTAAAAAAATTCCTTTTCTCTAATTAATGCTGCTTTTCGGTAGATTAATTCAAAGAGGTTGTATCTAAAAATAACCTATGAGGTAATGGGTTAATGTATATCTGATCCTACATTTACTGTCAGAAACTGCAAGTTTCTGTGTCTGATAAAAATTCCCATGTTTATAGTGACATTATACATGTACAACTTCAGATAATTGATATTCTTGATGTCATTCATTATTTTTGGCATGATCAGCCATTGAGTAAAGGGTTAATTTCATTTCTCACCAAATATACATCATCCCTTTTTGCAATGTTTTGTTGGGAGTGTCGCAGGAGATTTTACAGGGGGAATGTGGGTCATAAAATTTCAAGTTGGGGTTCCAATAAAACGGGAATACTGACGATACTAATGGGGCTGAATTTTGGCCCCCAAAAATACCATATAAAGAGCCTATAGATATAGTGTATACACTGTATAGTCAGAGGATTAAACAGTTCGGATTTTGACGAGTTGCCATACTGTTTATAAGTACATGTAATAATGAATTTGTTGATAGCATGCAGATTAAATGAGTGGCTTTGGTACTTTCAGGGCACAAGATGCAGTTGCGGCAGAAGGGGGGAAGCCACCACCTAAGGAGCCGTTCTCAGCACAAACGTTCAAAGTCTGCCGGTAGGCATGAAATGGGTAAAAGAGATACTGAAGAAAAGGTACACAATCTAGTACAATCTCTATCATAACCGTAACCCCTTTTGCGGTAAACATGTCTAAGCTGCAAACAGAGTAGACCCCAGATCAGACGGTTCCTATAGGAGCCGTCCGGTCAGGATCTGCTCTTTTTGCTTATGATATAAAAATACAGTAAAACCCCGCTAATGCGACCACCAAAAAGGGGCATAATTCTGGGTGACAGAGGCAGGTGGTAGCTTAATGTAGGACGAAAGTTATGCAGAGAGCTCCTCTAGGAGCTTTCTGCATAACTTTCGCCCTGCATTAAGCAACCGCCTGCTTTAGACGACATTAGTGGCTGTTTATTAAGTGGTCGCATTAGCGGGGTTTCACTGTAGTTCTAATTGGTTATTCTACTGTTTCTGTCTGAGCCAAAATGTGCTTTGTTTATACATATACCCGGTAAAGGCCGGTATGCCATTTTAAAAAATAATTGAATTTATATAAATAATAATGATTTAACCCTTTCCCTCATATAAATGTGTTTTCACGCATTTGCAAACAGAGGAGACCCAGATCAGACGGCTCCTAGAGGAGCCGTCTGATCAGGGTCTGCTCTGTTTGCTAATAGAATTTGATAAATCTGTTCATTTACTTTCTAAAATGTCTACATTGTTCTACCTTCAATATTTCATTATACCTATTTTGTTAATGAATATTCAGTAGGTATTGAAATTTGGACTAAACATAGAACAGGGAAAGGGTTAATAATAATTTCTTGCATGGATATTCATGTAGTAAAGGGATAACTGATCTCGAGGTTATATTCTGCTCATTTTAAAACAATTAAATCAACACCAAAAGTTGTTTACATAATTATATCATTAATAATTTCCTTCATATAAATACATTTTCATGCATACATAATATAGGAGCAGTGTAATGCTCTGTTTGAGTTTGACATAATATAGACCTAAGTTTACATTTTAAAAGTTATTTATGCCAGCAGACGAAGAACCTCTGGGGTCTTTCTCCACCTGTCATTAGCTGGACGTCGTTATATGACTGAAATACCTTGTACTGTAAAGGCGAAGTAAAACCCGATAAAAACCAAACCAAATCAAATGAAAGCTCATGACAGAGCATATTTATACCGGTACATAAGCAATCGGAGCAGTCCTGATCAGACGTCTGATAAACGTCTACTCTGTTTGCGAAGGCCTGATCTGTGTCTACCCTGTTTGAAAACAAGTAAATCTATGTGTATCAACTACGATGCAATGAGGTAATTGAGTTTAGATCATCTACAAGGCAAGGCATGATAATACATGTATAGATAGCATATTGTATGTTAAGAGAAATCTACAGTTATTATTCCTTTATCTCATGAATATTCATGTAATAAATAATGTCTGGAATATAAATTAGCTAAAACAATTATTCCTCAAGAGAGGTGAATTGTCAGCAATTATTCCTCGAGAGAGAAATTGTCAGGAATTATTCCTCATGAGAGAAATTGTCAGGAATTATTCCTCAAGAGAGAAATTGTCAGGAATTATTCCTCAAGAGAGAAATTGTCAGGAATTTTTTCTCTTACCTTGTTTTGTATACTTTCCTAGATGAACTGTGATGAACCATGCAAGAAAAGCAAGCGTGAGGGAGCTATGAAGACTGCGGAGACACCCGTTGTGTGTAACGGGCTGGACAAGGGGGTGGGGCAGGAGAACGAGCTGACCGCTGACCCCTGCTATACTATGTCGTCTGACTTCATCACGTCCACACCACAGGTGCCCAAAGGTAGGTATTAAGTTATATGTGTGGTAGAACTATAAGTTACAAATTTAAGACATTTAAAATTGTCCTTAATGGAGACTGTAGCTTAACCCTTTCCCTTATGTAAGCGCATTTTTACGCATCTGCAAACAGAGTAGACCCAGATCAGACGGCTCCTATAGGAGCCGTCTGATCAGGGTCTGCTCTGTTTGCTTATGGTGTATTATAGATCTGATTCTACAGCTTCTGCCTGAGCCAAAATGTCCTGGGTTCATATGCCATTATAAAGGGTAATCTAATTAATATTCATGATGTCATTATTTCTTACATGAATATTCATCAGGGAATGGGTTAACCCATTACTCCATAATTTATTCCTGTTAACATCTTTGCAAACAGAGTAGATCCAGAACAGGCGGCTCCTATATAAGCCGTCTGACCGTCTGCTCTGTTTGCTTATGAAATTATAAATTATCTGACTCTACAGTTTCTACCAATACCAAAAAAATGCCATAATAAAGATTAAGGGTAATGGATATTCATGATGTTATTATTTCTAACATGAATATTAAACAAGGAAAGGCTTGATGTCAGATGGAAGTACCTTTCGCTCTGCAGTGACCCTAGCCCAGCTGTGAAGAAATAATGGTTGCCTCAAAATAATTGTATCCATGAATAATCATGTTACTGTAAGAATATTAATTAGAATGGTATGTGACAGGACACGTTTCTAACTACACTTGATTTATGTTATTCATGATTAATTTGCAATTTAATGGAAACTTGCGACAGTGTTTGGAATTGCGGTTTGTGTCTTATCGTACTGGTTTGATTCAGCAGGTCAAAAGAAGAAACCATTTACGCAAGTAAAGGAGAACAGCAAACTGCCGACCAACCGCTATCCATGTACTGGAAACCTGTTCTCGTCGCCGGAGTTCCACTCTTATGACAATGACAAATATGTTGGTACGTCTTTTCATATAAAGAATGTCTATAAATTGCAGTATGCTACTAGCAATCTATTTACAAGATTACAATTGCTAATAGTTCGAGACAATATGAGATGCGAAGTTACTTCTCCTCAGAATCCAACATTGATGCAGGCGTGATTTTCAAGCATCAAGCCAAATGAAAGTGCAGATGACTTTTTGCTTTATAAAACTACGTCATGAATGTATTAACTCTTTCCCTCATATAAGTACCTTTTCGTACCTTTGCAAATAGTATAGACCTTAATCACACGACTCCTACAGGAACCACAATTACAATAGATTTGACTAAATTTTCCACAAAAAAATCCACAAAACTTGTGGTCATATGTCATTATAAAAATTTAGCTATTAAATACATATTTATGATGTAAGTACAGTAAAACTGCTCTAAACTGGAATTCTAGCAGAGAAAAAAAATAGATACTGTACATTCAAGTATGTGGCTGCTTAATGCAGGGTGAAAGTCATGCTGAAAGCTCCTAGAGGAGCTTTCTGCACGACTTTCACCCTGCATTAAGCTGCCATTTGTCTCCAAGTTTCTACCCGTGCCATAAATTCCTGTGTACATAGAAGCTGTCTGATTTGGGTCTACTCTGTTTGCAAATGCGTGTATCGAGTGCAAGGATCAAAACATGAGTGTAGAGATTCTATTGTATATTAAATCACCTTTACTTCTCCTTCAAATCTTTAACTTGTTTAAGTTGTAGCTTCTTATTAGAACTTGTAATTTTGAAATGATTCATACAAGTAGACCACATTTTTATGACCCCATTGACGATAGTCGAGGGCATTATGTTTCACAGGTCTGTCTATCAGTCTGTCTGTCTGTGTGTCACACTTGTACATGCAGTTGGTTGTCAAGAGTTTTTTCATTGTCAAGCACCTCAACGGGGGCACCGCTTTGTCTTACAGACACTATTTCTAGATTAGTTAAAAAAATGAATGAACAATCAGCTCTCTATATCACTTAACCCATTCCCTCATAGGCTATTTTTAGATCCAACCACTTTGAATAAATCTACCGAAAAGGAGCATTAACTAGAGAAAAGGAAAATTTTAGAATTGTGTAGTTCTGAAACCATTGTGATAAATAGAGCATTTGCTCCTTAGCCCTGAGCAAATGCTTTATTTATCATAATGGTTTCAAAAAAAGACTTTTACAGAGGCGTAGAAAGGCGTATTTATGGAGGAAAGAGTTGAGATTTTACATGCAGAAGCATGACTGAGACTCGTGTCTCGTTTTCAGTGTGTACAGAGGATGAAGAAAATAACAACAACAATATGGCAGAGGACACCAGTGGAACAGAAACTATGAGTGAGTGTGATATATCTTATCTTATGGCACCATAAGGGGATGATGTAGATGCACCCTTATCCAGGGTTGCCACACATTTGGGGAAAAGTCAAGGAAATTTGAGAACTGTCAGGGAATTTTGAAAACATGATAATGAAATTCCATTAACAACAAATAACTTATTACAGAAATTATGACAGAATTTCGCAATGAAATGTGTCAGGGAAATTTGAAATTATGTCATGGAATTGTCAGGGAATTTTGTTCCTTCTGATTTGTGGCAACCCTGTAAATATCTAGAGCTGTTGATACTGATTCCAGTCTGTCATTCCATTGAGTATTTCCCTTTCCATTTCCCTCAGGCTCATATTAACACTTTTGATGCCTTTGCAAACAGAGAGACCCAGATCAGACGGTTCCACAAGAATCTAATCAGGGACTGCTGTATGCTTGCTTATGAAATTATAATGGATCTACAGTTACTACCCGTATCAGAAATGCATGTGTACATTATATGCCATTATAAAAAAAAAAGATGAATATTTACAATGTCAAATTATTTTGTACATGAATATTATACAGGGAAAGGGTTTGTTAACCCTTCGCTTGCTATTCACGTCAATATAACACCTGTAAATAGTGAAGACCCAGATGAGACAGCTCCTGCAGGAGCTGTCTCAACAGGGTCTGCACTATTTACAAGTTGATTGTGCAACCAGTGCATTCCACAGCAGTGAATGCACAACGAAATACATGTACACAGTGAAGATATATATAATTATACAACAGGACATGGGTAAAGAAGGAGAAATATATTTTAAAATTCAGCAAGCGAAGGGTTAATTGCAAATTCAGACACCCAATATTCTCCATCCATTCCTTTGTAAAGCTGATTAACCCATTCCCACTTTTAGATCAAACCTCTTTGAAAAAATCTACCAAGAAGAAGCATTTACTAGAGAAAAGGAATTTTTAGCTCCACTTTTTCAAAAGTGGAGCTATTGTCATGATCCTCTTGTCGGCGTCGGCGTTGGTTAACCTTTTTGTTATAAAGGTCTTTTTCTCAGAAACCGTCAAAGATATTTGGTTCATATTTGGCATGTATGTTTATTATCACAAGGGGAACTCATTTCATAAGGGTAGGTTACCCTAAAACTAATTTTGCCATAGTTATGCCCCTTTTTCGATTTCATTGTTAAGTTTTATGTTTAGGTCCATGTCTCAGAAACTTCCAAGATATTTGGACCATCTGTGGTATACATATTAGGGCTGTTCCAGGAAAAAAGGCCTTGGGGGGCAGGAACGACGATGAATTAAAATTTTGTGGGTGGGGGGTGATAAAGAGTTAAATTTGTGTTGGTGGGGGCGATATTTTCAATTGTAATTGTGTTGTATTGGGGGTTATTACATATTCCAATTGTAGGGGGCGGGGGGGGGGGGGGGGGGGAGGGGGCATTAAATACGGTTATTCAATCAGCATTCTGACAGAAACTTTGGGCACAAGATGCTATGTTTGGTGGGTGGGGGTGTAAAATGAACTAACAACGAAGTATCATGCAGATTCACTTATACATTCAGGACCTACCAAACATTCTTTGGTCTGACAGTCGAGCAGGAAATAAAACAGTTGAGCAGGAAATGCCACAAAAAAATAAAACAGTCCGGCTAAAGCACAATACTAAACCCTTGTTTACACACAGTGAGTTACCCAGAGATTAGATCGGCGAAAATTTTAAAAGACATAGGGGCACTGATTTTGAAAACGTTTCTTCGATTCTATATCTAAATGAGACTGTCTGATCAAGATTAGTGTATTTTAATTAAATTTAAATCTAATGGAGACTGTTTTCATTGCATTTCTGACAAATGGTATCAGTTGTCTCATTGACAGAAAATTCTTCCATATCTTGCACACAGCCAAAATTTTGGTCCTGCTGAGGCTCCTGGAGTTATGGAAAACACTGGAACTTTACAATAAATAGTTTTCTTGGTGGTGGGTCGCAAGTTGAATATAAATCTAGTGGCTGTGGGTATCTGACTTATTTTAATTCTCTCGTTTAGGGGGGTAAAACAAATAAAATTGTGTTGGTTGTACCCCTATTTTTGGCCGGCGTTCCTACCCCCCCAGGCCTTTTTTCCTGGAACAGCCCTTAACTATTACAAGGGGGACCCATTTCACAAGGGAAGGTAACCCTAAAATTAATTTTGCTGTTGTTATCTCCCCTTTCTGACTTAGACTTCCACTACACTATCCAGCACTAAAGAAAGTGGAGCGCGCTGTCTGCAGACAGCTCTTGTTTAAGAATTGTGTTAGTTTTGAAACCATTCTGATAAATAGAGCATAAATTGACTTTTAAATTACAGAAGTTTCAATACGGGGGAATGAGTTATGTCAAATTGGCACCATTTAGATAACTTCAAATTGGATTGACCCAGATTAGACAGCACCATGAGTTTTCTGATCAGGGTCTGCTCTGTTTAGTTATCGAATGAGGATTAATATGGATCTGATTCTGAAGTTTCTAGAGAGCAGGCAGTCAAAAATTCTCTGTGAAATTATAAAGATATAGTCTACAAATATGCATGTTGTAATAAATCGGAGGTTAATCCAGCCTGAACTCAATGGGGGCCCTTTGAGCCCATGAACTTTCTTATAGGGGACCATTCTTTAGAAGAAGGAGCAGAAATGTTTTTGTGCCATTTGGTCAGAAAGGGAGCAAATGGCGCACTGATAAATAATTGGTACTCATGGAAGAAAGAGTTAACCATTCTCTTTATCTACAGCCCTGTAGCCTTGTATCTAGAATCCTGTATCTGTTTCTCATGATTACCAAATTCATGTTGTCAGCTAAAGAAAACCAACTGCTGCCCTGCACAGGACTCACAGCTTGTACACAGGTGAACTTTGACACATCCTGTCTGGAGCCCAGCTCTGACCTGGAGAACAACAACAACCTATACAAGATGGATCCCACTGTTATGGAGTGTGAGCCGGCGTTTCCCACCCCAGAGGAGGAAGAGATTGCAGAAGAGAGTTACGAGGATGGAGAATGGGAGATGGAACCATTTGACCCGTATGTTACAAGATTATACTATTATTGGTTTTTGCACTTTCTGACTTTTATTAGTACTGCATGAAATAAGAGTTCTTGCATGTTTTATGAAAAAAGTGCAAATTAAATAGCATATTTCATGAAGTAAAAGTAAATTTGTGCTTGTTTCAGGAAATATAAGCATGCAAGAAATAATGACACTGAATTTTAACTGAATTTTTATAATGGCACTATGAATGTATGAATATAATGGAGCATTTACCATAGAAAAGGAAAATTTTGGAGTTGTGTGGTTCTGAAACCATTGTGATAAATAGAGCATTTGCTCCTATGGAGCGGAGCAAATGCTCTATTTATCACAATGGTTTCAAAAAGTGACTAACAGAGGTGTAGAAAGGCGTAATTATGGAAGAAAGGGCTATGGTCCACAGGGTAGCCACGCGTCGGGATGACTTGAAAAATTTTCGAGGTCGGAATTTTCAGGGAAATTTGAAAATATAGGCAAATGTCAGGGAATTAAAAAAAAAAATGAAAGTCGTCTATTTTAAAATTTCATAAAGTATTGCAGAAATTTGACAGAAAGACCAAATTTCGCGATGTAATGTGTCAGGGAAATTTGAAATTGTGTCAGGGAATTTTGTTTCCTGTAGTTGGAAAGAAAGGGCTATGGAGTTTTTGATCAGGAAGAATGAAAGTTTTGAATGAATAATTTGTTTTATTCCAAGTTTTGGTTAATTAATTATTTTTGTTTCAGTTATGCATTTATCCGCAATCTGCCGCCCTTGACAGATGAGTTGCGTGCTAGAGTACCTGCCTTACCATTGAAAACCAGAAGTTCACCTGAATTTTCACTCGTTCTAGATTTAGTAAGATTATTTTTTTGTGTGCCTAGTGTCTAAACAAAGCCTTATTTGTGTCTGCCCTCTGTTCTGCGAATAAGGAAACAGATTTATAACATAACACGTGGCTTCAGCGTGACGTAACACTATCATTTATTTTTTGATAATCATGGGCATATAATCACTAGTGAATAACATTCGAACGACCGAATGACATTCGAACGATTCATACGCGCTGTCAAAACAAACAAACTGGCGGACGGTGGTCGACCTACCTGTCCACGATTGAGTCACGATAGATGGCAAAGGATTGTTGGCACTTGCGCCTTAATTTCGATAAAATAATACAAATTGTAATCGCTGTCAGGAATCATATACAAAATGTATGCCAAAAAAGACCTACCAGCTACTCTGACCCATACAATCAATTCTACATTTAAATTAAAATGCCTCCTCAACTTTGCATTTTCTCCACCGCATGTCCTTTTGTTTATGCAGATTTCTACTCATACAAATATCTCATCAATCAACAACAATAGTCATCTGAATCCAGCACAGCACAAACATATTTCAAATATGCTATACTCACTAACTCAGCTGATCGCGAAAATCTTCCTCCTGTTCCAACACATTTTATGCAGCAGTTCGTACTGAATCTTTTGTCCATTTCAAACATTTTCACTGAACTTGAATCGAGATTTTTTTTCTCGGTGGAAATGTCCATGTGTATACATACAACACTAATGAAGGGCTTAATATACCAAAACGAAGGCGCATTTCGAATCCCATTGACAGTGAGTGTCGGACGTGTTGGCGACTACATATGTAGGTCTTCATGTAAATGGCGCGCTTAACATAGACACGTTGTGTACAATGACGTCATAATGTGACGTGTTTGTAACTATGTATGTCACAACTGTAACTCAAAAATTATTTTGACGTGTTTCTGTATGTTTTTGTATCATAAACTATCACAGTTAAATTGAATACCAGAGAGGTCTGAATTAGATCCTGGTTGATATGACAGTAAGTAAAAAATAAAGTTGGAAAATTTGGACCTACTTTGTCCCAGTTACCTAGCGAACCTAATAACACCTTTCATTCATCATTTCTATATGTAAGGAGAATTTATAACAATCCACGTTACTGCTGAAATATTGGCTGCAAATAACATTTGTGTGTGTTATGTTATAAATAGGATCTTGCATTCGTGTTCATGATTATTGGATTTATTAAATTCGTCTTTTTAAAGCTCGTTTTTTATCGTTTTAAAAAGACTCATTTAATAAATCCAATAATCAAGAACACTCATGTAAGATCCTCTATTTTTTAAACAGTGACATCATTCCATATGAACTAAAGCTAACATTCAAAATTCTCCAAGAAAACTGTAGATATAGCTGTGCTGATATTTCAGAAACCTGTATTTCCCAGCCAGAACCTGTGTCGGTGGTACTTGTTAGACTTGTCTCAAAGGAATCAGGTTCAAATTGGACCAAAACCAAATCGGCCTGGGTCAAATCGGACCGGACCAAATCGGAACGGGTCAAATCGGACCACTCTATATTTGAATATAATGCCCAATGGATATGATTTATTAGTCCGATATGACCTAGTAGCAATTGATACCTAGATTTGGACAAATAAGAATAGTGTCATGCTTCCAATTTGATTAATACAAAAGGTCTTAATTAAATATTAAATGATACTTTGGTATTAGCAAGCAAAATTAGTTGGAATATATAAGATTGTATGAGTAGATTACAATTATAGAAATTGTCCGATTTGATTTTGATCCGATTTGACCGGGGGTCCGATTTGGTTTTGGTCCAAATCAACCCGTTACCGTCGCAAAGAGGTAATTCTATTGAGTACCAGTATGATAGGGTGTGACTGAGAAATGTGGAAACACTCTTCATATTTCCTAATACTCAGTTTATCTTGGGCTGTGTGCAGTACTTATAATACTCCACCATACTCAATGTTGTGACTACTCATTAGAATTATGTCAAGGAGATACTCTAATGAGTAGACATGACTGTGTTTGATAGACAAATGATGTATTCTTTCTAAATGTAGAGATTACCTCTCTTATCTATAGCCCTTTAGGCTTTACCCCCTCTTATCTGTAGGCCTTTATCCCTCTTTTCAGTAGCCCTTTACCCCTTTTATCTGTAGCCTGTTACCCTTATCTGTAGCCCTCTACCCTTCATATCTGTAGCCTATTACCCCTCTTTTCACGCTTCTCAGACATGCTAGATAAGCTGAGTTACTAAAAATAGCAGTACTAGAAATCCTTATCTGGAACACCCCTTGTCTAGTGTATTCATACGTGCGATTAGGCGAAATTAATAAAAGGGAAGTAACTCTTACAAATTATACAAATTTTTCTATAGCCAACAACCTTATAAATTAATATACGGTAAGTAATTAGCACAAATATGAAATTCTATTTTTCATATAAATATTTCAAAAGCCTATTTAATTAACCGAGGACATTTCGTAGTCATTCAGTCATTTACTGGTATAATTACGCCAAAACGTTACGTTGGTTGTCATAACAAATTACGTCATTTGGTGTCACGCTTTTTAGCTGCAGTTTGTTGCTAATAGATATGGAAGTCGTTTTACGCAATGTAAAAGTAGTACTTCACGAAATCTGTTTCCGACTGGAACAGACCAACCTCGGGTATAGAAAACCCTGTCCTTAACAAAACCCATTCTTGATTCTATTAATCTGTAGCCCTTAACCCCTCTATATATTATTAAGCCTTTTACCTTATTTGTAGCCCTTTACTCTAGTAAAATGGTTTCAAACTCTTTGATACTCGGATTTTGATTTCTTGAAGAATTTTTTTGAAATCAAAATCTTAGTAGATGATTTTTATTTGGGAGCAAAAGTGATAAAGGAAATGATTTTTCTATTATGCAGGATGAGACCCTGGTTCATTGTAGTTTAACAGAGCTAGAAGATGCATCCTTCACTTTTCCTGTGCTGTTCCAAGATGTTACGTATCAGGTAAGCGTCAAGCCTAACCCTTTTGCTGTGTGAATATTCATGTAAGAAATAATGACATCTTAACTATTGATTAGATTTATGTTTTATAAAAAACAAGAAAAGTATGTGTAGGTAGAAACTGTTGAATCAGGGTCCATGCTTATAAAGCTTTTTAGTTGAGTCTGAGTTTGTTCTCAAGCTTTTGATTGGTCAGATTTGAGTTCGCAAGCTTTTGATTGGTCAGATTTGAGTTCGCAAGCTTTTGATGGTCAGATTTGAGTTCGCAAGCTTTTGATTGGTCAGATTTAAGCCAAAGGCTCAAATCTGACCAATCAAAAACTTGAGAACGAACTCGGACTCAACTGAAAGTTTTATAAGCATGGATCCATATCTTTATAATTCTGTGATCAAACAGAGTAGTCCCTGACCAGACGGCTCCTAAAGGAGCTGGGTCTACTCTGTTTGCAAAAAGGGACTGTCTATGCTTAAATTGTTTTTGCCAGAAATGTCACTGCAAATACACTTGGGGGCAAAGCATGATAATTATTTATGATGTACTTTTTGAAACAAGGAACATATGATGTATTATTGCCTATATATTTTTCCAACATTGTTATCAACCCTTAGCTCGCCAGTCACAACTATAGTTGCATTTGCAAACAGTGTAGACCCTGATGAGAGAGCTCCTATAGGAGCTCTCTCATCTGGGTCTGCACTGTTTGCCATGCTAAATACATGGCTACATGCTCTATCCATTTCTCTAGGAAGTCATTTCAATATAACCCTGTATATTTTTGTAAAGATTTGCCTAATTAATATTCATAGAAGGTAGAATGATAAAAATATGAGGACTAAGGGTTAATGCACGAATGAAATATTCCCTTCAGTTTGAAGAACCGTAATATAAACATGTTAACTTTACTTCTATTTTGTAATTTTGTGTATTGCTTTATCTTGTTCATACTTGTTCAAACCACTTGTACAGGCCTGCACTTGTGTGCCTCTTGTCTTAAGATCCTTATAGTTTATGAATTCCATCGCTCACATCTCACTGATCACTATTTATCTACCTTTGTCGTTTCAGGTTTTTGTCAGAACTCGGCCTTTCTTCCGGGAATTTTTAGAGCGAGTCTCGCAGATATTTGAGGTTATTCTGTTTACCGCCTCTAAGAAGGTCTATGCAGACAAACTGCTTAATCTATTGGATTCTGAAAAGAAATTAATCAAGTGAGTAAAAAAATATTACGCACACACAGACTTTGTTTCCTTTAATCTTTATCACATGTTAGAAAGAATGTCTTAACCCTTCCCCTGTTGAACATTCCTTTAAACCTTTTCCTTCATGCAAACATATTTTCACAAATTTGCAAACAGAGTAGATCCAGATCAGACGGCTCCTGTAGGAGCCGTCTGATCAGTGTCTGCTCTGTTTGCTTATGGAATTTGAAATGTCTGTTTCTTTAGTTTCTTAAATGGCTACAATGTTCCACATTCAATATTTGATTAGAAATATTTTGTCCATGAATTTTCTTATTATGCCCCATTGACGATAGTCAGGGGGCATTCTGTTTTGCATCTGTCGTCAATCCATCTGTGTGTCACGCTTGTACCTGCAGTTGGTTGTCACAGTTTTTCATTGTCAAGCACCACCACGAGGGCATCGCTGTGTCTTACAGACACAATTTTCTAGTTTGGGAATAAACATAGAACAGAGAAAGGTTTAAGAAATAATGAATGATGAATATATATTCAAAATAATTTGTATAATGGAATATGTACACAGGGTATGTTAGTATTTGTAGATATTAGATTCAGATCTATTTTAATTTCATAATCAAACATGCCAGACCCTGATCAGGAACCATCTAATCTGGGTCTACTCTGTTTGCAAATGCGTGATAACATATATGAACGAAAGGGTTATTATTTAGGATTCTTATGGATCTGGTTTGCGCTTTTAGCAAAATGTTTAGCTTAACCCTTCGCTTGCTGTTCACGTCAATATACCTACCTGTAAATATTGAAGCTGCACTATTTACAAGTTGATTGTGCAAACAGTGCACTCCACAGCAGTGATTACACAGCAAAATACTTGTACACAGTGAAGATATATGTAATTATACAACAGGGCATGAGTAAAGAAGGAGAAATGTATTTTAAAATTCAGCAAGAGAAGGGTAAACTAGTGTTGTTCTGATAATCGATTATAATCGATGATTGATCGAAACAATATTTTTGATTTACTATCGATAGTAATTTCGCCATTATCGATTACTGACTGTATAATCTGTACAGCAACATCAGTAATTTTTGTAGGTGTTTTAATGGGAATATAACTGTATGTTCAAAGTATTTTACCAGCTGCCAAGCTGTATTCTGTAACCATTCATTAAAATCGTCTCTTCGAGATGATTCTAATGAATGGTCACAGCATACTGTTTGGTTGACACAAAAGCTTAGTTAGGTATTAACTTGTTACATCAAGCTTTACATGCACGGAATCTCTGAAAGTATTTTCGATTAATTATCGATTTTTAATCGATAATAAATGTTCGATTCAATTCGATAATCGATTATGATTTTGGTCCGATTCTCCATCCCTAGGGTTAAGCTTCTGATCTGTCTTCATAAACAATTTGATTTGTAATACTATCAATTTTTGTGTTTCTGTGTAGACATCGGCTTTTCCGGGAGCATTGTATCTGTGTAAACGGCAATTACATCAAGGATCTGACTATACTTGGGCGGGACCTGAGCAAAACCATCATTATAGATAACTCTCCACAAGCCTTTGGTTACCAGGTATGTATCTGCTTGTGATTATATTGTCTAAGAGCTAAAGATTAAGGTGCATACCCAAATACTAAAATGGTCATTTTTCCACCAAACCCTATACTGTGACCACTCTTTAGAATCGTCTCTTCGAGACGATTCTAAAGAGTGGTCACAGTATAGGGTTTGACAGAGAACAACAGAGAATTAATCTTATCTGGACCTCTGTGTCATTGATTAGTATTCACAGAGGCTATTAGGTCTGAAAAAGTGTACACAAAACACAGTCGGAAATCCAGGCTGTAACAACTGATTGGATTTCAATAAAACTACATCATTTGCAGAAGATGCAGATCTTACAACATTGCGGTCAGATGAATATCAACTAATATATATTGTACACTGATGCGCTTGTTAGCTCGTCTGTTTCGAAGAAATCAAGAGCTATTGTCGTAACTCCTGCGGCGTTGTCGTCATCCGAAATCTTAACATTGACCATAACTTCTTCAATTTTTCATTTACAACCTTCATTTTTGGTATGCATGTTCATCTTGACAATGACGAGAGACGAGCGTTGGCACCAGCTTGCGGTGCTCTTGTTTTAGAGTATTCATCACATTTAAATTTCTCTATACTTTATCTGAAATAACAGGTTTGATTATTAAAAACAAGATAAATGGACAATAACTTAAATTATTCCATAAGCAAACAGATCAAACCTGTAGGATCCAACAGATCTGGGTCTACGCTGTTTTGGAAGGGATGAAAATGTGTTTATACAAGGGAAAGGGTTAAAGATCATAACAGAGGGATGGGTGGAGAAATAAAGGACCTATTCTTAAAAAAGGTTCCATTTATGCATTTGATCTATGCCTTTGAATAAAGATATATTTTCTTTCCAGTTACAAAATGGTATACCTATTGAAAGCTGGTTCATGGACAAGAAGGATACAGAGTTGCTAAAGATGCTGCCCTTCTTAGAAAGTCTTGTCTCAATGGTAAGTACCGTTTTAACCCTTAACTGCTTGAAACAATGACAACATGAATAGATCAGATTGATCCTCTATGGAGTAAAGAGTTACCCTTTTACCTGATGGTTGTTTGTGTAAGAAAAAATGACATCACCAACCCTGGTTCCCTGTTCTATGTATTTCAAATTTCAATACCTACTGAATATTCATGGACAAAATAGTTAAAAAGAAATATGGAAGATGGAACAATGTAGACATTTTAGAAAGCAAAGAAACAGATCTATCAAATTCTATTAGCAAACAGAGCAGACCCTGATCAGACGGCTCCTCTAGGAGCCGTCTGATCTGGGTCTGCTCTGTTTGCAAATGTGTGAAATATATTTATATGAGGGAAAGGGTTAATATAATTAATTTTGGCCAAGGCAGGAGAGTCTATTCTTCCATAAGCAAATAGCAGACCCTGATTAAGCTGTTCCTACTGGATCTGTCTTTGCACAGGTCTACTATGTCTGCAAAGGCATCAAAATGTGTGTTAACCCAAACTTTGCTGAAAAAAGTGGAGTCTGCATGGTTTATTATGCCCTCGTTGACGATAAATCTTTTCATGATGCATAATAGTGAATACAAAATATTTTTTTTCTGTAAATTGTTGTCTTTTACTAGTACCAAGGAGGATTTCTCTTTCCTTTTTCAAATGCTATCAGAGCTACAGATACCTGTGCGTACCCAAATACTAAAATCGTCATTTCACCACCAAACCCTGTACTGTGACCACTCTTTAGAATCGTCTCTTCGAGACGATTCTTAAGAATGGTCATAGTATAGGGTTTAGTGGAGAAATAAAGGGACTGTTCTTGAAGATTTTTAGCTCGTCTGTCTGGAAGAAATTACAACTATTGTTGTAACCCCGGAGACTGCGTCGTCATTGTCGTTGTCCGAAATCTTAAAATTGACCATAACTTCTTCAGTTTTTCATTTCCAACCTTCATTTTTGGTTTGCATGTTCATCTTGACAATGACGACAGACGAGCACCCACTTGCGGTGCTCTTGTTAAATTTATGCATCTTATCTGGACCTGGCTATGATGAGAGTGTCAAAGTTGGATCCTGATAAGACTTGGAGTGACTTGGCATACCAGTCGGATCCATATCACTCATATCAGTTGAATCTAGATCATTTGTAATGGTTATCAAAAATTCACTTGTCTTCCATGATCTCTTTTCAGAATGAAGATGTCCGGCCACACATTAGAGATCGTTACAAACTTCACATGCTTCTGCCACCGTAAGACTAGAGAAGAAATAGCAACCATATGGACATATTGCTGTTGAAACCCCGTACCCCACCCACGACCATTTGTTTGACCGATGTGCAGTTACTATTGTTATGCTCTGTTAAAGCTGATTCAGAAGATTTATTCTAATGGAGAATTTTACCGTGATCTTTGGTCCGATAGGCTGCTTTTAGTTTTGTCAGATTCCTTGTATGACAGAACCTGTCTATGACGACCATTAATGAGTGTGTGCTTAAATCAGAACTAAAGCCAGGCACAAGGTCTGCATGACTTCCATTCACCATTAAGCTACCAGTTCTTTAACCCTTTCCTTCATATAAATGTGTTTAATGCATTTGCAAATGGAGTAGACCAAGATCAGGCAGCGTTATAGGAGCTACTCCTGGTTGCTAATGGAATTTGAAAAAACTCATTCTTTACTTCCTAAAATGGCTACAATGTTTCACCTTTTATATTTCGTTATAACTGTTATGGCCATGAATATTCAGTGGAAATTGGAATTTGAAATAAATTTCCATAGAACAGGGAAAGGGATAAGCAAACAAAGCAGACACTGATCAGACAGCTTCTGTAGGGGCTTTCTGATCTGAGTCTACTCTGTTTGCAAAAGGGTGATAAAGCATTTATATAAGGGAAAAGGTTAAATAGAAAACAATGAATGCTTCAAGCTTTATTTTCCTGATTGGAAGCCAATCCAATGGCAGTTACAGTGGTGTAACTCACAGAATTCAAATGATGGAAAACTGAGAGTTTAGATCAGAGTTATAGATAAGAGAAATATATAACAAGTTTAGGTACAATATTTGTTATATTTCTCCGCCAAACCGTGTATTGTTGGGATTTATTGGAATCATATCTGCAAGGCAGTTTAATAAGTTCCAACTGTATGAGGTTTGGACGAAAAAGAAATTTAAACCCTTTTCCTGTTCTATAATTATTATAAATTTCAATACCTAATGAATATTCATGGATGAAATAGTTACGATGAAATATGTGACATGGAACATTGTTGCTAGTATAGAAACTAAAGGACCAAAATTTCATTAGCAAACAGATCAGACCCTGATCAGACAGCTCCTATAGGAGCCATCTGATCTGGGTCTGCTCTGTTTGCAAATGTGTTAAAACACCTTTGGCACCTTATCAAACAGTGTAGACCCAGATCAGATGTCTCCTGTTGGAGCTGTGATAAGGGTCTGCTCTGTGAATATAGATCAAATTCAGCAGTTTACCATTGCCAAAAATTCCTGAGTCCACATGTCATTTATAGGAATAATGTTATTATTCTCAATGTTATTACAGTGAACCCTCGTTAGAACGGGGGTATTTGTTTCCAGACATTTTGCTGGCATAACGAGGTTGCCGTTATAACGATTTTAATTATGAAAGGAACCATGTGGCCAGTTTTAAACTAGTACCAACAGGTGAACGCTTAATGCTAAACACAAGAAGTGTAAAAAAGCTCCATTTGGGATTGCAGCTATTTATTCAGTGTTTGTTTCGAAGACTTAACGGTAGCTTTGTTTCAATGCATACTGCCGGTATAACGAGGAAGTCATTGTAACGAATGAGGGTTCGCTGTATTATTACATGAATATTCACGAGGGAAAGGGTAAATAGATCTGGTACCCCTTGTATGTACAATTGTTGTGTTAAAGCATAGGATATCACTATAGTAATTGTTTGGTCTCCGTCATTGTTTTTCATTAGACATGTATGTTACAGATAACCAGATTTTTAATTGTATACCCATTATTTGTTATTATTAATCATTGTTTTAAAATCGTCTCAAACTACATATAAAAAGATCTCGATCACATTATAAAATTCATTTTAATCATTTTTATCATTATGGTCGTAAAAATGCTTTTCGATTTCAAAATGTGCCTAGGTGTGAGTGAAGTTTCAGAAGATGGCATAACATTTCGTTTATAGCAATACATTATACATTCATTAATAACCATAAAGAGCTTTAGGTAAGAGGGAGGAGTTTATAAGTAAAAAAGTATCTGCCAGAGGTCCAGATAAGATTCGTAAATTTAAACATTTTCAAGAATATTTCCTTTATTTCTCCACCAAACCCTAACTGTGACCACTCTTTCGAATCGTCTCTTCGAGAGGATTCTAAAGAGTGGTCACAGTATAGGGTTTGGTGGAGAAATGATGATTTTAGTTTTTGGGTCTACACCTTTATGTGTAGCTCTGCCAAACCCTTTCCTTTGGTTCTCTTTAGAATGGCCTCTGTTGTGTGATTCTTAATAAGTATCAACAAGATAGTTTTGGGCTGAAAGCGTTTATACCAGTGATTGTTGCTTGCACTGCGTGAATTAGGCAGACAAGATGATTTGCATTTGTATTTACTCTTTACATGCCGATGGCAAACTTGTGATACGCCATGCAAACAGTCTTGGTTCAGATGAGGTGTCGAATTCTTGCGGAACTGTGTGTTACACCAGGTTCGAGACATTTTGACACACCGACGGTATTGTTAAAAGAGGGATGAAAGAATATTCACGTAGAGAATTGTAGTATATGACAAGTTTTACAAAGACATTTACTTACAGTGCAAAGAGTTGAAATAACGGGATTCATGCTGTTAACATTACTAATCAAGTAAAAGAAATTGTTTAATTGTTGGACACCTGTTTGGAAATAGCTTGACATTATCCCATGTTATCCACTATGTTGAGCTTACATTACTGTGTATAGCAATTTTATACCCTATGACTCTTACAATTTAGGAACCAAGGTAAATGGCCTATGCCAACTGTAGACCCAGATCAGAGAGCTCCTCATGGAACCCTTTAATCAGGGTCTGCACTACTTGCCATATTTTACATTTTATGGAAATTTCACCTCTATGGAATTGGCATGTTAAACGGTCCATTTGAAAAATCAGCAGTGTAAGGGTTAATTCATGGAGGAGGAATACCTTGGTATGGAGTGACATGGGAGTCATTGTCATCTGTAGTTTGCAGAACAGTATTTATCGAATTAGCCAGTGCATTCGTCATTAAAAAATTTTTTGGAATGCCAGCGTTTCATTCCAAGATTTTAAATTTTAAAAATTGTTTTAATAAGCATAGACAATTTTATGCATTTTATCTCTGTATGTTTGTGAATTTTTATTTAGATTTTTAAGAAAATTTATACACACAAAAAAAAAAACTACACCAAAAACAACAACGCAATTATAACTAGCTGTGACAATGCTAGGAATTTGTAAGACATTGCAGCCAGTGCATGTTCGTGTATTTCATATATTTTGCAGGTAAATTCTCATGACTTTTTTGTAGGGACCTTCATACAGATCTACAGATAAGGATGCGTACCCAAATACTAAAATCGTCATTTCTCCACCAAACCCTATACTGTGACCACTCTTTAAAATCGTCTCAAAGAGACGATTCTAAAGAGTGGTCACAGTATAGGGTTTGGTGTAGAAATAAAGGAGTTATTCTTGAAAATGTTAAAATTTACGCATCTTATCTGACCCTCAGTTCATACTCAGCATCTGATCTGGTTGTCAACTATTTGAATATGATTGTTCTCAGCAAGTTTTAACCCTTTACTCCATGAATATTCAAATAAGAAATAATGACCTCATGTATATTAATGATTTTACCGTCATTGTTATAATAGCAAATGCAGGACTAGAATTGTGTCTATAGCATTTCATAAGTAAACAGAACAGACCCTGATCAGACGGCTCCTATAGGAGCCGTCTGATCTGGGTCTACTCTGTTTGCAAAAACTTAAAAAGCCATATTAGTGGAACAAAGGGTTAATCGTTGTATAGTAATTGCTGGTGGCAAACAATGAGGAATGCTACAATTCTGACAGTTTTCTTTTGTTTTTCTCTTTTAAGAGTACAGTTTCAATTTGGATCAGATGAAACTACCGAGAAAATTGGGTAGTAATCAGGGGCACAATGAATTGCATTATGTTATCACGAATTTACCGTTAACATGCATAGAGTTGATGCTTCTCGTGTTATTGGCGTACATATCTGGGTTTGCAAATAGTGTAGAGTCTACTAGACCCATATGAGATAGCTCCTAGAGGAACTGTCTAATATGGTTCTGCACTATTTGCTATTATAATTCAGTGGGTACAATTGATCCAGCTCTTGCATGCTTAAACTAAATAATATTCATAGCAGATGGACGAGACATTAAAACAACACACCAGGAAATTCATTTTTTAGTAAAATCATGATTTTAATGTATGAAGTTCAAATTCATATGTTGTAACTACGGGAATCATGTTTCATTAAAATGATTATAAAATGCCATTTTTAAAGAAAAAGAAACAGGAGCATTTTGTCTTGAAAATATATTATTCATTATGTTCATAAATATTTTTACCATTTATCACAATGTATTTTTTCCCCAAAGAAAATAGGGCAGCAGTTATCATTCAGAAACATTGAATCTGGAGTCGCAATTATTTGAAAATAGTTTGTTTTTTAAATTCTATATTGTGTAACAATATTTTAAATCATTTTCAGTCGGTCTATATTTTTAGACATTGGTTCAAGTTCAACACAGCTACCATTAAATCATGATGTGAGTCGTAACTGACAGTTTTTATCATGTAATGCTTGTATTTAAATTTTTCAGGCTTCATTTTATATATCATATTTGTTCATTGGCCGAGTGCTTTTTAAAACCTTCTCATTTTCATTTTTCATTGCTTCCATTGTTACGTCATATCTCAGTCCCATGTTTTCCATTTTGTAAAAGAAAAGCGTTGTGCTGTTGTTAAACCAGGCTAAAAAATGGCAAATTGCAATACCCCCTTCATCATGTGTTAAACCTGTGGACGGCATGCATCATTTTATTGACCTGGTGTCTCTTTACCCTTTCCTCCATAAATACACCTTTCTGAGCAAATGCTCTATTTGATTTCAAAACTACCAATTTCTAAAATGTTCCTTTTCTTTTATAAATGCTCATTTTGGGTAGATTTAATAAAATAGGTAAGATATAAAAGCAGCCTATGAAGGAAAGGGTTAACCCTTTACTCCATAAATACGCTTTTCTATGCCTTTGCTAGCAGTAGATCCAGATCAGACGGCTCCTGTAGGAGTTATCTCATCAGAGTCTGCCATGTGTGCTTATGATGTCGATATGATTCTGCAATTTCTGCTATTATAATTAACAGTAATGATGTCATCTATTTCTTACATGTGTATGCATGGAGTAAAAGGGTTAATAAAGACTAATCGAGGGCTTGGAGTAAAACTATTGTAACTCCTTCACAAAGTGAAGGAGTTACAATAGTTTTGCACCAAGCCCTCGACTTGAAAATAGTGTGGGCACAATCCAAAATGGTCCTGAAGTAGTCGTGAAAATAGTATAGACACAGAATTCCTCCAACCAGGGTCTACACTGTTTGTTTCAGAATTTATTTCTCAAAGGTCATATCAGCAAATGAATCTTTCAAAGGGAAAATTAGATTCATTCACTAAGAAATATAAGTTGAAGGTCATTAAGAAATATAGGTTTGAAGTGGTTAACCCTTTACGCCATAGATATACCTTTTGGCACCCCTGCAAACGGTAGGCCTAGATTAGATGGCTCTTGTCAGAGCCTTCCGTTTATGGAAATGGTAGAGCTTCTGTACACAAAAGAAGCCGGAGCTCATGGTATTTAACTCTCAACTCTTTCCCTGTTCTAATTTAGTCCAAATTTTAATACCTTCTGAATGTTCACAGACAAAATAGTCATAATGAAATATGGAAGGTTGAACATTGCAGCTATTTTAGAAACTAAAGAAACACATCTTTCAAATTCCATAAGCAAACAGAGCAGACCCTAATCATACAGCTTCTACATGGGATGTCTGATCTATGTCTACTCTGTTTGCAAATGCGTGAAAAGGCTTTTATATGAAGGAAAGGGTTAACCACCCATGAACATTTATGTGCGAATTGATCACTTCATGATTATTCATCAACTTTAATGAATTAAAACTTTCAAAGGAATTTTCGGTCTGGACAAAAACTGGATGGAACAGATCTGTATAATTCCATAAGCAAATAGGGGACCCTGATCAGGAGGCTCCTACAGAAACCATCTGGTCTGTGTCTACTCTGTTTGCTCTCATTTGAGCTTTCTGCATAACATTTGTTTTGCATTAAGCAGCCACCTGCTTGTAAAAGATGTCAGTTTTAATTCATTAAGTGTCGGCTTACTAGAGACAACCCCCCCCCCCCCATTATAATTCATTAAGTGACTTCTTAAGAGAGGTTCTGCTAGATTGTGTTGGTTGGTTGTCCTTTATTTTCTGAGTATTGAAGGGTCAGTGCAATTGATTAATAAATAAATTCAAAATAGTATTTTTGTCCAGAGCAACAGATAAAGGTGCATATTCGGATACAAAAATCGTCATTTCTCCACCAAACCGTACGTTATTACCACTGGTAACTGTTTACATGCTAGCGGTGAAACCGTGATTACTTATGCAAACAGTTTGGATCCAGATGAGACGCCGCATAATGCGGCGTCTCATCAGGATCCAAACTGTTTGTCACTTTGACCATATTTATGCGAAAAAAATTTATTTTTGGAATTCAAGCAGACGGCAATAGTTGCAGACGAAACATTACTTAACGTGCAAAGAGTTAAGAATCACCTCAAAGACACATTGGAAAGAGTAGTCACAGCATAGGGTTTGGTGGAGAAATAAAGTTAATTAAAGAGAGAATTAAGAGAGTTATTTTTGAAAATGTTTCATTTAAGCATCTTATCTGGACCTCTTATTTGTAGAATGGCTTGTGTCGATTTTTGATCGAGTATCATGACCAATGATTTCTTTTGTCAAGAAATGATGTTTTGTTTCCAAATTTTAAAAAGTATAATTTTCATTTTATGACCCCAATTTCTTTGATACTGTTGCAGTAAAGTCGATTCTTCAGTTTTGCTTCCATAAATCAAGTGTATCATTATGGCGATCCATAGATGACAGCTAGAGGAGCGTGTTTCCATTAATATTTAGACAAAATGAACGGCATTGCCATTCAGATTACGGCATGAACTCTAGATAGAACATTGGAAAGAATTCTCTGATCATGACTGGGAGCCCTGTACTTGTATTCTCTGGCCTTTGCTGGTTGATTTATTGAAGCAAACCCAAAGATTTAAATTGATTTATTATTGATTTTGGAACTACAGTTGAACTTCGATATCTCGAACTCGGATAACTTGAACTTCGGGATAACTCGAACAAAAAGTTCAGTCCTTCCAAAACTTACAATACATAATTGCTCTAAAATATATCGCTACAGATATCTGGAAACACATGTAACAGCTTAATACAGGTCTAAAGTAATGCTGAAAGCTCCTACAGGAGCTTTCAGCATTACTTTAGACCTGTATTAAGCAGTGGCATTGAGAAACTGTTCAGATTAGAAATCCTATGACTCGAACTAATTTGTATGGTCCCTGCAAGTTTGAGTTATCGAAGTTCAGCTGTAATTAGTTTCATATGCATACTGACTGAGCATGGACAGGTCATCTGTGCTAAAAACTTACCATAATTATGAAGTGTGGCTGTCTGATGTGGGGAGAGAGTCCCTTCTCCTGATACATGTATATTTTGTGTTTTTGGCAGCAATTGTAAAGGGAACGATATATGTTGATGACGTGAACAGTGTATAGAAAGAGATGGTGTATTTGTAATTAGTTTGTACAAAGTGTATATAGATATGTACATAGTCCTTGTAAATAGATAAATACCAGACACAATGTACACACTTTTATCTCATTACACAGTACAACTTCCTAATAGTGGCCTATTAATGAATAAACATGAGTCTTGTTACAAGCAAGTCACCGCTTAACCTTTTACTTGATCAACCGACCTTTTAATTCCAACCTTTTCATTCCATTGCAAATTGTAGACCCAGAATCTGTTGGAGCTCTGTAAATCCAGATCAGACAGATCTTGTAGTAGTTCTGTAGATCCAGATCATACAGACCTTGTAGGAGCTCTGTAGACCAAGATCAGACAGACCCTGTGGGATCTGTTAGACCCATGTCATACAGGTCGTGTAGGAGTTGTCTGATCAGGGTCTGATGTAGTTGCTGACATGAATACAAATTTGATTCAATACTGTGTGCTTGGCAATAAATTTTATACTTTTTGTATAGGAATCAGAATTACAGATAAATGCGTACCGAAATACTAAAATCGTCATTTGTCCATGAAACCCTATACTGTGACCACTCTTTAGAATCGTCTCTTCGAGACGATTCTAAAGAGTGGTCACAGTATAGGGTTTTGTGGAGATATAATTGACCTATTCTTGAAAATGTGTACATTTACGCATCTTATCTGGACCTCTGGGAATATAAGAATTGATATTCATAATGGTATTTGGAGTTTTTAATGAACAATCGTCAAGTAAAGTGTTAAATGCAGGATGAAAGTAATGCAGGAAGCTTGCATCAGAGGTTACTGCATTGCATTTGTCCTGACTTAGGCTACTTGCTTATTAGACTTCGTTACTGGCCATTGTAAAGAGGTTTTGCTGTGTGAGCTTCGGTGCCAAAAAAGGGGAGGTCTAAACATAATGGCTTATCTCGGTCTGCACTGTGTGGACAGTTCCGTAGACACCCTTTTTGTGGCACCACTCACAAATGTTTTTATCATGTTTTTATCCCTTTCAATGCTTTTTTGTTTGTTGCTTAATAAACATTCATTTTTTTCTGACAGAGATATAACCACAAAAACAAAGAGGGAATATAAATTTTGAAATGAGAAAATACAAAATTGTTTGCTTTAAATGCTTTGGTAACTGTGTTGTTTGAAATACACTTGAAGAATATTTTTAGAAATAGAGGCATTAATATTATAGTTTCAAATTTAAAAAAAATTGATGTACAGTAAAAACTATCTTAACCGGAATTCTAGTAAAGAAGACTTTAGATACTTTCAGGCAGGTGGTTGCTTAATGCAGGGTGAAAGTTGCGCAGAAAGCCCTTTAGACATGCTTTCTGCATGACTTTCACCCTGCATTAAGCTGTCACCTGTCTTGTCAAATATTTATACTGAATTTAATGTCTGGTTTAGAAGGATTTTACTGTATATACTATTTCTTAAATGATTTTCTTCATTGATGAGCTGTCTTAACAGAAAGGCATTGAAAGGAATGAAAATGTGTAAATTTATTATACTGACTTGGTCCAAAGCTAGGGAAATCTTGTTCAAAACTAAAAGTTTGTTCAAATACAGTAAAACCCCTCTAATGTGACCACCAAAAATGGGCATAATTCACAATAGCAAAGGCAGGTGGTAGCTTAATGCAGGACCAAAATTATGCAGAGAGCTTTCTGCATAACTTTAGTCCTGCATTAAGCAACCACCTGCTTATGAAGACAGCCATGTTTGTTCATTAAGTGGTCACATTAGTGGGGCTTTACTATATATGGTCCTTTGAAGGCTTTGAACCTTTTCAATGCATGCTAATACATGTTTATTAGATCATAATGTCTTAACGAATATTCATGAAGTGAAGGGTTAAACTTCAAAGGGTTTGAGAAATATTACTACAGTGCTCCCTTCCTACAACGACACCCTTTGGGATACAAAGATTGTATGTGTCGTTCAGAGGGAGTTGTTATAGGGAGGAAAAATCAAACATAATTAGCATTCTTGCAGATCCCCGGATAAGGTGTATTTCGATAACTAAAACCGTTATGCCTCAATCAAACCCTATGTTGTGACCACTCTTTAGAATCGTCACAAAGTGACGATTCTAAAGAGTGGTCACAACATAGGGTTTAATGGAGGCATAAATAAAATACGATGAAAAAAGTTGTTTCTGGAGCCTTGTTGTTTCGGAAACAGTGACATGCGTTGTTGTAAGGAGGGAATCGTTATTGAGAGGGTCGTTGTAGGGAGGGAGCACTGTATGCATTTTTGTTCAAATAAGAGGCTGGGCCTTGTCAGTACTCTGTACATATGTAAATAATAAGTTTCCTCACCTCTGTTGGCTTTTGCCTAGCTTACACCAACTCATTTTTATCAAACCGTGTAGACCAATGTCAACGGGCCCCAGAAGGAGCCCTCTGATGAGGATCTACATTGCCAGAAAAAAACGTCCAGCAAATATTTCACTTTGAAACATTCAGCATTCAAAGATTTAAATGCTTTAATAATGTGTCAACAATTATGAGAACATGCTGACACCTTACTATTTATCCAGCGTCACTGGAAATGGCGTCGGGGCATTATTGAAGGTTGCAGACAGTATGGAGCTTAACCCATTCCCTCATAGGCTATTTTTAGATCCAACTTCTTTGAATAAATCTACCGAAAAGGAGCATTAACTAGAGAAAAAGGATTTTTTTTAGAATTTTGTAGTTTGAAACCATTGTGATAAATAGAGCATTTGCTCCATAGGAGCAAATGCTCTATTTATCATAATGGTTTCACAAAGTGACTTCTACAGGGTCGTCAATATGAGGGAATGGGTTAACCAGGTCATGCACTGTATGCAAAAAAAATGGACATGTTGTTGATTAGGGGTGAAACGATTCAAAAAAAATCGATTCGATTCGATTTCGATTTTTTACAACACGATTCGATTATTTTCGATTCGATTCGATTTAAGATTTTAATAAAGAGAATGCACTATGTAGAATAAATCCTGTGTATTAACAACTCTGAAAACAGACTGCTTGGACATATACAGGTGGTAAAAATCATAATAGCCTAGTCACAGATAGATAGATCTGACTTTAACAGCCAAACTTTTCTGCAGTTTGGTTTTGGAAGTTCTTTTTTATAACTGGTCACTAAAACCAAGCAAAATGGTAACACTAACGTAATCAGTCTTGGCTTATTGTCTAATTGACTAAACAGCCTAACTCTGTAGAACATGTAAGTTTTTCTGAAAAAAGAATTTGAGCACTTGGAGATGTTATGTCTCTCTTCATCTGATACAGATAGCTATCAGTTGAAGAGAGATATGACATCTCCCTGTCTCAGAGCAAAACGCACTACACATTGCTGAGAGTATATTTTAGCCAGTTATCAATACACAGCTTCATAAATTTTCAGCATACACAAATTTACAACCAAGTTTACTGGAAGAAGACGAAATGTAAATTGCAATACCGTGTTTCCGTTCCATATGATTTGACAGATTTGTCGTATTTCCTGTGTTGCAGAGAATATTTGTAAAATAATCTTACATTACTTGTGTTGTTTCTCTCGCGAAATCTGAAATCTCCACATTTTGGAGCGATAGTTTTTCGGGGTAGCACGTAGATTGACAGCTTCAGCACCCGACATTTTGAGAGAACACAAAGACGCTTGAATAAAGCGCCCAGTCGATCTGACTAAGTGCAACGATTGCAACGTGTTATTTGATTGGCTAAAACAGTTGGCCTTCATCCAATCGATTTGGGTCTATCAGAATTCGATGAGTATGTTTGTTTTGACAGCTCTAATGCGGGAAAACAAGTATTTCGACTTTCACGGCGAATTTTCATAGGTTAGTTTCATTTCGCTACCAATCATTAAGAAACAAGCCTTTTATAATAAAAATCGAATCGAAAATGAGATCTGTTGAACCGAATTGAACCGAACCGAATCGAGGGCAAAAGATCGCGGTTCAATTCACATCGCGATTAATCGTTTCACCCTTATTGTTGATAAGTGCTAAAGTGAATGAAACAATGTAGACCCTGATCAAATAACCTCTTCTGTTTCTATGGTTACATTGGTTTACATTGTGTGCAAGTTTTAACTCTTTTGGCGCCAAATTCAAAATTGTCGTCTGCAATAATAATTTCATATTAAATATAATTCTGAACTAAATGATAAAGATATATTAGTAAAACATTTACTTTTATAAACTGGTATGCTTGGGCTAAAATAATACAGAAAACTGTGAAGTCCCAGGTCAGATGCCGCCTTGAAAAGGCGGCATCTGACTTGGGACTGCACTGTTTTCAATTGTGCCAACAAGCGATATTGGCGCCGAAAGAGTTAGTGAGTTCTATTTTCGCTCTGACATGACAATGGCTTTTTACTCTGAAGATGATTTTTAATAGAACACACATTAGGTGATAGGTATACACATATATGATTTTATGGTTAACTTTGATTTTAAGGTTAAAACTATGGTAACTGATTGTTCATTTTATGATTTTATGGTTAACTTTGATTTTAAGGTTAAAACTATGGTAACTGATTGTTCATTTTATGATTTTATGGTTAACTTTGATTTTAAGGTTTAAACTATGGAAACTGATTGTTCATTTTATGATTTTATGGTTAACTTTGATTTTAAGGTTATAACTATGGAAACTGATTGTTCATTTTATGATTTTATCAATTTTAACCCTTTACCTTATAAGGATGCCTTTTGACACAAAGTAACAGGATGCCATTTGACACCTTAACAGATTAGATCTAGATCCAGATAAGATATGTTAACTTCTGGAGGTCAGGGTCAGTTCTGTTTGCTTATGGGTTGGTATAGATCTGATAAAACATCCTCCGTTTATAATGCTGTTATAAAAACATTCTTTGTTTATAATGCCGTTCTTAAAACAGTCTCTGTTTATAATAGCAAACAGAACATTCCTGATTAGACGGCTCTTCTAGGAGCCGTCTGATCTGGGTCTACTCTGTTTGCAAATGCATAAGAACATATGAGCGTAAGGGTTAACAGTACAGGTGCTGATCAGATTATTGCATAATTTTGGTCAATAACTTTAACCCTTTCCTCCATAGGCTATATTTAGACCCAACCTCTTTGAATGAATCTACCCAAAAGAAGCATTTACTATAGAAAAGGAAAAAATTAAGAATTTTGTAGTTTGAAACCATTGTGATATAAATAGAGCATTTGCTCCTATAGGAGCAAATGCTCTATTTATCACAATAGTTTCAACAGGTGATGTTTAGAGGTGAAGAAAGGCGTATTTATGGAGGAAAGGGTTTCGATTTGTCCCAGTTATGTTCTATAGATCTAAAGACTATTTTTGACCGTAAAAGATTTTGAAGGGAGTCCTTATTTCTTTGCTTTCTGTCGGTAGTTTGGATCCAGATTTATTCAGGGTCTGGTCAGGGTCAAGCTTGTTTTTTGCTCTATTGACTTTCTTAGACAGGAAAACGAAAATTTACTGTTATAATTTGTAGAAGACAACAGGCTTTTCCAGTGGTGATTAGTTAGTGTACATCGATAAGCTTTTAGGTCTAGTGTTTCTTTACTTTCTACACCTAAATCACTTCTTTCTAATTTGTTCTTTCACATACCATCTGACGGTTAGGCAGCAAATAGTGTTATTTGTATAACGAGGGCCTGGTGCAAAACTATTCTAACTCCTTCACTTTGCTTTGTGAAGGAGTTAGAATAGTTTTGCACCAAGCCCTCGATATAGTCTTGGCCCTTTACTCCATGAATATTCATGTAAGAGATAATCAAAATGACCTTATGAATATTAATTAGATTAATTGTTATAATATTACATGGGCACAGGAATCTTTGACCATTGCTGAAAGTGTAGTATCATATCTATAATATTTTATGAGCAAACGACAGACCCTGATCAGATGGCCTGTTGGAGCCATCTGATCTGGGTCTACTCTGTTTACAAAGGTGTAGAAAGGCATATTTATGAAGTAAAGGGTTAATAGTTTCAATTATTTCTCTCGCAGGTAATGATTTATTATATCATATCTAATTCTCTCTTTCAGGACGCGCTGTTAACCCATTCCCTCATTTTGACGCCTCTGCAAATGTCACCTGTTGAAACCGTGGTTTCAAACTACAAAATTCTGAAAATTTTCCTTTTCTCTAGTTAATGTTCCTTTTCGGTAGATTTATTCAAAGAGGTTGTATCTAAAAATAACCTATGAGGTAATGGGTTAAGATTGTTTATTTGTTACAATTAGGCTATTTCTATTGTATTTTGAATCCAGTGTGTCACACATGTACAATTCAGATCAGTATCCTATCCATTCAACGCATTTAAATGTCATTCTTGTGTGAAATAAATCTATCACAGGGTGTTGATTCTGGTCTGAATCTGACCTGTTGACTTAGATCTGCAATACTGTGTCCATTGAAGCTGTATCATTTTAGTATCTCTTCCTCTCTTCTAGATGTTTTGGGTTTCTTTTTCTTCTTTTTTTATGCCCAAACTTCATGTGTACGAATATCTGTTGGGAAGCTTGGTCATCTTTATACTAGCCATGAGTGACGTTCCTACCAGCTATTCTCACCATTGAATTTATCGCCAATCCAAAAATTAAAATAATCAAATATTGATCTAGATCTATGTATAATTATTAATGCTTGCATTTTATAATTAATATGTAATGGTGATGTTTTCACATATTTTGGTGTTTAACCCTTTCCCTCATATAAACGTGTTTTCACGCATCTGCAAACAGAGTAGACCCAGATCAGACGGCTCCTAGAGGATCCGTCTGATCAGGTACTGCTCTGTTTGCTAATGGAATTTGATAGCTATGTTTCTTTACTTTCTAAAATGGCTTCAATATTTGATTATAATTATTTTTGCCATGAATATTTAGTAGGTATTGAAATTTGGACTAAATATATAGAACAGGGAAAAGGTTAATGAATGTTAGTTATTTAGCGATTTTGCAACGTCAAACAAGGTATATGCTTTATTTTCCACGATAAATTTATCATTGGTGAATACCAGAAAGTAGTAAACTGTAACAGTTCAATATTGAATTAAGTCTTTGAATGCAGAATTATCAATACTAAATGATAAAAAGTTTTAACCTTTTTCCTTCATATAAACGCCTTTTCACACATTTGCAAACAGAGTAGACACATACTATCTGATCTGGGTCTGCTCTGTTTGCTTATGGATTTGATAGATCTGTTTCTTTAGTTTCTAAAATGGCTACAGTTTTCCACTTTCCATATTTTATTATAACTATTTTGTTCACGAATATGTCAGTAGGTATTGGAATTGGGAATAAATATAGAACATGGAAAGGTATCTAGGTCTGCACTGTTTGCTGAAGCCAGTTTATCCTTTCCCTGTTCTGTGTTTATTACAAATTTCAATACCTATTGAATATTCATGGACAAAATAGTTATAATGAAATATGGAAGGTGGACCACTGTATCCATTTTACGAAGTATAGAAAGAGATCTGTCTTATTCCATTAGCAAACAGAGCAGACCCTGATCAGACGGCTCCTACAGGAGCCGTCTGATCTGGGTCTACTCTGTTTGCAAACTCGTGAAAACACGTTTATATGAAGGAAAGGGTTATGCCATCTCCTGGTGAAAGTAAACAACTGTCTTGTCTTTACCTTTGCATACTTACAATTGATTTTCCCTTTTCCCTTACTTAGAATTAAGTATGAAATAGTACCTTCTGGTCTTGTAAAGTACTGACTTATAATTTCAGACTAACAGATGAAACATGTTCATTTATCTACTATTAGGGCAATGCAAGTGCTATTGATGTATGTAGAAAAATGTTTTCCAATGAAGAAAACTGTACAACAGTTTGTTCCCTTTAGTTCTGGGCTTCAATTTTTGATGAACTCCCAATTTGTCTGCAATATTTGGAATGTGTCCTTTATTCTATACATACACATTTGTATGCCATTGCAAACAGAGAAGATCCAGATCAGACTGGTCCTATAGGAGATGTCTGATCAGGATCTGCTCTGTTTGCTTATGGAACAATATGAATCTGATGGTGCACTTTTTGCAAGTGTCAGTATTTCCCTTGACCATAAAAATAAAATAAAAAAATATTTGGAATCATTATTTTGTAGCTGAATATTCATGAAGCAAGGGGTTAAATACAAGCATGAATCAGATCTAGTGTTATATCCCCATCATGCATATGAGCAAATGTTTTATTTATCACAATGGTTTCAAAACTACACAGTTCTAAAATTATCCTTTCCTATAGTTAATGCTCCTTTTCGGTAGATTAATTCAAAGAGGTTGGGTTTAAAAAACAGTTTAGAAGGGAGTTAGTTAAACTGAAATCTCTCTGTGTCTATGTTCATTCTATGTTATTTTTTGTTTTATCACTATAGGGCTGCTATTGTTTTTCCTTCCATGTATTAAAATGTTCAATAGTCAAACCTCTGTTTTTATGTTGTCTGTAATACCAGAATTACTTCAGGAATATTTTTTGTCAACAAGTGCCATATAGTTTATACATATATGTGATTAAGAGACCAAGAGATTGGGACTATATAAACCAAGAATTTCCCACAAACTTTTCATCACAAACCTTTAACCCTTTATGCCATGAATATTCATGTTAGAATTAATGACATTATGAATATTAATTAGATTAAACCCATGCCCTCATATTGACGCCTCTGTAAGAGTCGCTTTGTGAAACCATTGTGATAAATAGAGCATTTGCTCCTATAGGAGCAAATGCTCTATTTATCACAATGGTTTCAAACTACAAAATTCTAAAAAAAAATCCTTTTCTCTAGTTAATGCTCCTTTTCGGTAGATTTATTCAAAGAGGTTGTATCTAAAAATAGCCTATGAGGTAAAGGGTTAACTGATACGATAGTGCATGGATTTTTGGCCATGGCAGAGACAGTAGAATCATATCTATATTATGTAAACAAACATAGACCCCGGTCAGACGGCACGTGAAGCCATCAGATCTGGATCTACTCTATTTGCAAAGGCGTATTTATGCAGTAAAGGGTTAACCCTTTCCCTGTTGCATATTCATGTATAAGAAGTAATGACATCATGAATAGTTATTAGCTGTATTTTTATAATGGCATATGTTGGGGGGGGGAATTATTGATAGAATCTGTAGTCGGATCTATTATACATAAATACTTGGAATTGCTCTGATCTAATATTTCGACCACTAAGGGCTTTTTTCAAAGATTGTCATGTCAAAATACACGTCACATTTTTGTTACATGCATTCAGCCATCATGGTTCTATTATAATTTTATGAGCAAACAGAGCAAATCCTGATTAGACTGATCCTACAGGAGCCGTCCAACCTGAGTCTACTCTGTTTGCAAAGGCGCGGAAATATTAGGGAAAGGGTTAAACAGATTTGATTTTACAAAATGTCGACTTAATAAATTACAATAAAACCTCACTATAATGACCATTAAATTACATCAAGTATTTTGTGTTAAAGGCAGGTGGCTGCTTAAAGCAAGGTAAAAGTAAAACAGAACGCTCCTATAGGAGCGTTCTGTTTTACTTTCACCTTGCTTGAAACAGCCACCTGCCCTAAATACCAAATAATTAACACAATTTAGTGGTCGTTATAGAGAGGTTTTACTGTACATTTATGAAACGCCCAAGCATGCTAAACATTAATACAATACATTCTATTATGAAGGTTTTATTATAACAAACAATCAATCTTGGGTTCTTTAACTCTTTGCACGCTAAGTAATTTTTCGTCTGCAACAATTGTCGTCTGCTTCAGTTCTTAAAATAAACTTTCTCTCATTTTATTTTGCAAAAATATGGTCAAGATGACAAACAGTTTGGATCCTGATGTGACGCCGCATCATGCGGCGTCTCATCTGGATCCAAACTGTTTGCATAGGTAATCACAGTTTTGCCGCTAGCGTGCAAAGAGTTAATTTCTGTCCGTTCATAAATTGAGTATTCTATGGTCTCTGCTTCAGTGAAAAAATTGTGTAAATGTGCCATTTAAAAGATTAAACTAATCAATATTCATGATGACAATTCTAACAAATAAAGAGATGATTATTTTCAAAAACACGCAATAATAGATAATTATGGTATTTAACCCTTTACGCCATAAATACGATGTAATTTAGTGGCCATTATAGAGAGATTTTACTGTGTTGCTTTATCCACTCCCTCATAGGCTGTTTTTAGACCCACCCTCTTTAAATAAATCTACCGAAAAGGAGCATTTACTAGAGAAATGGAAAGTTTTTTAATTGTGTAGTTTTGAAAACACTGTGATAAATAGAGCATTTGCTCCTATGGAGCAAATACTCTATTTATCACAATGGTTTCATACAGTGACTTTTACAGAGGCATCAAAAGGCGCCAATAGGAGGGAATGGAACAAGGCGTCAATAGGAGGGAATGGAACAAAAGGTGTCAATATGAGGGAATGGGTGAAATGAATATTTAACAGGTAGAGGGTTAGTATAGAATAGTGATATTACATATACAGCTGTAGGCATCGTTTTACAAATAGCTACTACCTTGTGAAACAAACCAGATAGATTAATAACGGGGAAAAAAACTTGGTCAAGTAGCATTGTTAGTGATATTTACAGTAAAACCCCTCTGAACAGGAATTTTAATAAAAAATAAAGAACAATTTAGGTAGTTTAAGGTAGGTGGCTGCTTAATGTAGGGTGAAAGTCATGCAGAAAGCTCCCAAAGGAGCTTTCTGCATGATTTTCAACCTGCATTAAGCTGCCACCTGTCTGATAGATTAGTATTTATACTAATTTTAACGTCTGATTTAGAAGAGTTTTGCTGTAGTCGTAACTTATGGACATTAAGTCTGTGGTATCTTGCGGTTATTTGTACTGGTGGTTTCGGTGTGTTTCAAGTCCGTAAATATGAATTTATATATGAATATATAATGCATGTACAGTAAAACCCCGCTAATACGACCACCAAAAAGATGTATAAATATGGCTGCTTGATGCAGGTGGTAACTTAATGCAGGAAAATAGTAATGCAGAAAGCTCCTATAGGAGCTTTCTGCATTACTTTTGTCCTGCATTAACCCATTACCTCATAGGCTATTTTTAGATACAACCTCTTTGAATACAACTACCGAAAAGGAGCATTAACTAGAGAAAATGAAAATTTTAGAATTTTGTAGTTTAAAACCATTGTGATAAATAGAGCATTTTCTCCTATATATTGCTCTATTTATCATAATGGTTTCTTAAAGTGACTTTTACAGAGTCGTTAAAAGTCGTCAATATGAGGGAATGGGTTAAGGAACCACCTGCTTATAAAGACATCCATATTTATTCATTAAGTGGTCACATTAGAGGGGTTCTACTGTACATGTAGGCAAGCGAGCGAGCAACACGTCTAATCTTCCTTACAAACCATACGTGGTTTCTGCTTCCTGAATTATGTTAGACAGTTAATAAGGGTTTTTTTGCTATCTGAATTATGTTAGATTTTTCTTCCTGAACTATAGACATATGATAAAATGGATGTTCTTGTTTATTGTTTGTTGACTGTATAGAAATATATTATGTGTTTACATAATTAAATTTAGTACATATAAAACTCGTTGTGTTGTACATGTTCTTACCAAAACACATTTTAAGCTGGTCTGTTTCGAAGAAAAGTCGAGCTACTGTGATCACTGGATCTTAGGCGTTGTCGTTGTCGTCGTCGGCGTGCACACATTTTAAATTAGCTCATTACTTGAAAAGTATTAGAGGTATCAACATGAAATTTCATAAGTTAGTAGGTCTCATTGAGGGGAAGGTCCCTACATAAGAAACATAACTCTTGATTTTAAAATTTTTGAGTTGTGGCCCTTTGTTGTTTTCTTTTTTTAAGTTATCTGGAGAAGCACCAAATCAGACGAGCGTTGGCGCCGCACGCGGCTCTTTGTTTTTTTGTTACCTGCCGAGAGGCAGTGTGTCACTTAGGAATCACTTTTCCGTCGGTTGTACGCTGTCTGTCCGTCACGTAAATGGTTTCAAAAAGGGACTTTTACAGAGGCGTCAATATGAGGGAATGGTTTAAGTGGCATTGATTCCAGTGGGCGTTTATAAGGGAGAATACGGTAAGCATATCAATCTATCAACGTTCACACATTTTTACCGTTATTCCGCTACCCGTGACAGGAGTCACATTTGCAAATAGCTTGGATCCCCGGGAGATGCCGAATAACTCGCCGTCCCTTTAGGATCTGAGCTGTTTAACCCTTTCCCTCATATTGACGACTTTTGACGACTCTGTAAAAGTCACTTTGTGAAACCATTGCGATAAATAGAGCATTTGCTCCTATAGGAGCAAATGTTCTGTTTACCACAATGGTTTCAAACTACAAAATTCTAAAATTTTCATTTTCTCTAGTTAATGCTCCTTTTCGGTAGATTTATTCAAAGAGGTTGTATCTAAAAATAGCCTTTGAGGTAATATGTCAACCATTTCTTAAAACCTCGTGTCATGACACGTGGTCAATAGTTTCCCACAAGCTTGATCGTAGTCATAATTGCACGAGATCCAAATTAAAGCAGACAATCGGTAAGAGTTAATGAAATACTCGAATGATATTCTCAGTTCGAAAAGGAACGTCACGACCAATCTGATAGGACTGATACTCGAAACAGAATAAAAGCTGCAAAACAAGTTGTGTAATAAAACAGTTTATTTTTGCCTTCATATCACAATCAACATCATTAAACACAACTAGCAACGACATTGGCTAACATATGATAGAAATAATGAGTACAATTATGTCAATGACATCACACAACTGCTGAATGATGATTGGCTAATGACGACCCTTTGACCGTGACATCACACAACTGCTGAATGATGATTGGCTAATGATGCTCCTTTAACCGTGACATCACACAATTACTGAATGGTGATTGGCTAATTTGCCTTTGAAAATATACACATGCTCAAATGTCACCTTCACGTCATGATTACGTTTTATAATTATGATTTAAACAAAGTATTATGAAAAAAAGGCCTGGTACTTGCATAACAAAAAACTGTACAAGTTCAGTCAATTAATACTCCAGGAAGTAGGTAATATACAGCATGGGTAGCCAACAGACTGGATGCAGTGGATTGTAAAATCAAATATTGGTCTCAGAATTGTACATGTGGCTATTTTAAGAAACAATTAGATTGGTCCAGCGTGTTCAATTACGGTATAGAGCATACTATTCAACGTGATATACGAAGGATTAAATTATTTCTGGATATCTTGATACATTATTGATCTCTCTTCGAAATAAAATGTAGAGAGATCTGGCTACATGAACACGGGGTTATTAGGTAAGATTAACCCATTCCCGCATATTGACGCCTTTGGACCCCTCTGTCAAAGTCACTCTGTGCCACCATTGTGATAAATAGAGCATTTGGTCCATAGGAGCAAATGCTCTATTTATCACAATGGCTTCAAAACTACGCAATTCTATTTTTTCTTTTCTCCAGTAAATGCTACCTTGCGGTAGATTTATTCAAAGAGGTTGGATCTAAAAATAGCCTATGAGGGAATGGGTTAACTTTCAGATTTAAAAGGCCTATCATGGTGTAATGCTAAGAGTCCATTCAGTAATTCGAGGGTTTGGTGCAAAACTATTCTAACTCCTTCACAAAGTGAAGGAGTTAGAATAGTTTTGCACCAAGCCCTCGAATTGCACATTGCGTGTTTTCTGCATTTAAATGGATAAATTTGCACCCATATTCTCTTTACGTCTGTGATAAAAGTTCTTATGAGTAAACTGACCGAGCGTTATTTCCCGTGCTGTCGTACAGTTGAACTTCGATATCTCAAACTCGGATAACTCGAACTTCGGATAACTCGAACAAAACGTCCAGTCCCTGCAAAACTTACAATACAGAACTGCTCTATAATGTATCGCTACAGGTATCTAGAAACACATATGACAGCTTAATACAGGTCTAAAGTAATACCGAATGCTCCTACAGGAGCTTTCAGCATTACTTTAGACCTGTATTAAGCTGCGGCCTTGAGAAAACGTTCAGATTAGAAATCGGATGACTCGAACTCCTCTTATCTCGAACTAATTTGTACGGTCCGTTGAAGTTCGGGTTATCGAAGTTTAACTGTATTTAGAGAAAGGGGGTCATTCGTACAAGACCGCCATATCTATATGCTATCGACATAAGGAGAGATATTCACACAAGAGCGCCATTTCTCTGTGGTGTCGTAATTAAAGAAAGAAGGACGTTCATGGAAGAGCGTTATTGCTTTTCACTGTTGCAATTACAAATCAAGACAGTCACACAAAAGCGCCACTACTCTCTGCAGTTGTAATTAGAAAGAGGGACATTCACACAAGAGCGCTTATAACTATAGTCTTATCCCATTACTGGATAGATGTCCATAGATATCTATACAGAGCTACGCATTTGCAAACCGAGTAGATCCTGATCAGGCAGTCCATGAAAGAACGCTCTGAGCTGGGTCTGCTCTGTTTATGGAATAAAGAGTGTCGGATTTTACAGTTTCTGCTATAGTCAATACACTTGTTCACAATGTCAGTAGAAAATCATATAATTAATATTCATTCAGTCACTATTTCTTAAATGAATATTCATCAGTTCAGAAAGCTTGTATCACTATGAGACTAGACATCTCAAGGTGTAATCATTTTCGCCCCAGTTAAGTTTTACCCCATCAACGAGGTTTCAGATTCGCCCCTTATGAATTGTTTGACCATAATGAACATAGTGCGAACCATGATTAAATCTAAATAAGGAATGTCTATCTACACATTACTTGCTGTCTTAGTGTTTATTTTTACTCGAATACCGAATTCGCTTTCCATCATTCCGAATGTGTTACCATCTTTAAGATACCGCTTATTTAATCTACATCCTCCATGTTACACAAATGATTACCACATGAATGAAAAATGGGAACTATCAAAACGTCCTATAACCCAAGCATTTCCGTTAGTCTTGCAGCTGGATTGGCTGCTCCACCTGCCGCACCACCCATTCCGCCCATTCCACCCATTCCACCCATTGGTCCCCCCATGCCTGCCATTCCTCCCATGCCCGCTCCCATTCCCCCTCCCATTCCGCCTCGTCGAGACATTCTTCTTTCCATTGCTATTTGTTGTGCATCAGTCATTTCCATTGGTGCACCACCACGTCCTCCACCCATTCCTCCTCCCATGCCTCCTCCCATTCCTCCCATTCCACCCATTCCACCCATTCCACCCATTCCACCCATTCCTCCACCCATTCCCCCACCCATTCCTCCTCCCATACCACCACGTCCACCGCCCCTTCCTGGACCTCGATAACCCGGATCTCCTGGTTCAGGTGCTTCAGGGCCGAGACCTAAAAGCTGCATCATTTCGTTCATCATGCGTTGCTGCATCATGAACTCTCTTCTTTGCACAGCACGGTCTCTTGGCAAACTCCCGGCTGATCCTGGGCCAATCAATGTCTCAGTGCTTCCTGGAAGACGACGACCACCGCCTGGGGCTGGTCGGGTAATAGAAATCCCTAATACTCTTTCCACTGCAGGTACAATCTTTGCCATATCTCCACTATTTGCAATAAGAGGGTTCACACCAGACTTCATTAACAGCTCTGGCGTAAGACCGATAAGAATCTGCATAGGATCAGAACCTGGTCCTCTATTATTCCTAAACATATTTCGCACGAAACGACGAGTTTCTGGGTCAGGCCTAATCGGCGTCTTTGGTTTTAGTGGTGGGGGCTTTGGAGTTGTAGGCGGTTTTGGTGTTGCAGGTGGAGTCTGCCTTTGCTGTTGCTGAAGCAACTGCTGTAGCAACAAGGCCTGGACGTTAGCAGGTTGCTGTTGAATTGCCGGTATTTGTGCAGCTCCTCTTGTAGCGGCCTGTTGCTGTACCATCATATTGTAAAGGAGGATATCTTGCTGGGATGCTGCCTGTCCTACAGCGGGAACTATTGGTGCTGGTTGTTGTGCGCTAACCGCTGCCTGTTGTGGTGGTAGGCCTGCCATGGCAACCCAAGCTGGGTTTAAAACCTGGGGCGATGCTGCAACAGCAGTTTGGGCAGGATTTACTGCAACTGTTTGAGCAACTTGTGCTGGTGCCTGGGGTACTTGTGTTTGTAGTTGCGTGCGTGCTTCTGGTTGTTGGAGCGATGCTGCGGCTAGGACCGCCTGCCAAGCCGTCGCTGCTGCTATATCAGCTGTTGTTCCGGCCGCGGGATCATAGCCAACTTGACCTACTGGAGTAAAAGAACTTCCACCAGCCTTATCAATAGGCTTGATTTCGACAACAGTAGTCTGCTGTCCTGTTGCTGTCTGAGTGTTAGTCTGGACTGCTGAGGCATCCGTCTTTACTTGTGATTCCTTTGCTACTACTGGGGCAGGTGGTACAGGCGTAGTAGTTGTTGGAATTGGCGTTGTTGTTTGTTGTTCAAGTAACTTTCTCTGTTGTTCTTCTAGTTCCTGCTTCTGCAACGCTAGTCTGAATCTTTCTTTTCTTTTCCGTTCCAATTCCAACTGCTGTTTTTTGAGAAACAACTGCTGCCTTTCAAATTCAACCCTTTGCTTTTCTAGTTGAAGTTGGCGCTCTTGTTCCCTTTTCTGTTCCGCAAGAATCCGTAATTCTTCCCGTTGTTTTTCCAGAGCCATTTGTAATTCTTGCTGACGTCTTTTTTCTTCAAGCAACCGTCTAGCAGCAGCATTTGTTGTTGGTTCTGTTGCCTGTGTTGTCGGTGGTGTTGGCTGGAATCCTGCGTTAGTAACTCTCTGCAATGGTTTAGCTGTTTCCTGAGCAACCTTTTGTCTAGAAACAGCAGCGGTCGCCTGCGTTGGTGCTGGATCAACGGTAGCCTTTGACGTGGATGCCTGATTTGTACTTAAACCCAAAGATTGAAAGGCTCCTGCCGTTGCTACATCTGAGATGGAAGTCATATCCTTGGATGTACTTGATGCCAATATTTCATCTTTAGCTACCATGGAACCTGTAACATCGTATTGTGTTCCTGCAGAAACAAGAACCGTTCCACTAGACCCAGCAGTATCTTGTCCAGCGCCAATATTAACATCTATCTGTGATGACACAGTCTGTCCAGTTTCAGTTTGTTTAGACGTATCAGCTGTAACTGTCACTGCGCTCTGGCTTACTTCTTGCGGAGCTTGTCCTACAACTGGGGCTATTACCCATTGATTTGTAATTGTATCCCAGATATATTCCGGCTGTCCAGTTCCCACCTCAGCCGTAGCCCACTCGAACGTGGATCCAGCTCCGACCTTTCCGAGTGGAGTAAAGTTGGTCTGCTGAGCATCATTAGCATTACTTTTCTGAGCAGCATTTGTAGCAGCATCTGCTGCAGTCCCCGACGCAGGAGATGTTTGGGTGTCGTATATTGCTACATTAGGTTGGATTGCAGTGGTATCAGTCGCCTGTTGGCTTTCGCTTGCTACAACACTCATTCCAGGCATGCGACCAGCTAGAATGTCTGCCAGATTTAACATGCCAATTTGGCCTGTTGTTTGATAACCACCTAAACTTTGTTGGCCAGTGGCGTCAAATTGGTTTGAAGTTTCAACTTGTCCAGCAACAGCTGCAGAAGTTGATGAGGTTGATGCTGATTCTTGGGATGCTGTTTCCGATTTTGTTCCTGCCGCATCACTTTGAGACGACGTTCCTGAAGCGATATGTGATGTAGATTGAGATACAGCTGACTGAGTATTTGCTTGTGGTGCACTCTGACCTTGATTTTGTAACATACCCAGGGTTGTCATGGCTTCTTGAACAGTCAATGCAGATTGTGAAGCTGCTTGGCTACCAGTTTGAGTTTGTGCACCTGCAGATTCTTGATTGACAGTTGAAGAAGACGCTCCAGTGGCGCCTGTGTTGGAACCAAACACGCCAAAGGATGCTGCTATCTGATTCAACTGCGCTTCTGCGATTTGGTTTTGAGCTGCCGTAGCTCTCGGTACTGTTCCAGCACCTGTCACTGTTAGATCTGCTTGATTCATACCTAGATCTGGTCCCATAAAGTCAAAACCTGTGCCTGCCGACCCAAAAAAAGATTGGTCAAATCCTTGGTTAGCTCCAAATGGACCCATTCCTCCAAGGCCAAACATACCGAGAAGCTGATCATTTGATACCATTGGGTTGCCAAAAGCATCAACTCCTACTTGATTTGCCGCTTGTCCAGTAGACACAACTCCAGTTCCTGAGCCACTTGTTGGTGATGATACACTCGTTGTGGAAGAACTTGAAGATGACGATGTTGCAGATGCAGCATCTGCGTTCTGGTTATCAAGTCTCTGCACTGTTGTACCACCATTCACCGTAACCTCAGCCAACACCGGGCGAGGGACAACCTCCGTTGCAATGGATTGCATATTACGTGTCAGAACTGACCCAGGTCGGCCTTCTAATGTGTTGAGTTGTACCGCTTCTATTGGTTGCATATCAACTGAAACGGTATTGAGAGTGGTGCTGGACTGCTGTTGTGATTTGGAGGGACCTGTAGCTTGTAAATTTACCGATTGTGTATTAATACCTACTCCGTTAGACGTTATTGCATCTTGTATTGTCGCTAAATTAGGGGCTTTGTTAACAACTTGTTGCGCGTTTATTCCGAGAGTTTCATACATTGGTGCTTCCTTGTTTGTGCCAACTGTTTCACTCAATTTTCCGTGACGACTTCCAGACATCTGTTGACTTTTTGTTGATGTCCCTAGAAACTGGGATTCTACATTATATTCTGTCATAGCCTGGTTGCCCGTGTCCACGGCGCTTGTGATTGTCTGACTCCTAGTTTGCTGAGGCGTATTTTTGGCTGTCACTTCAGTCTGAGTCATTTGTTGATTTGCAACACCAGAACGAACTGTTTGTTGATTGCCTGTAGATTGTGAGCTTGTTTGCTGCGAATTAAGGAATTGGGATTCCATTCCAAGTCCAGTTATATCTTTATTAGTGTTTTCAGTAACAACAGACTGTACACTCGATCCAGGTGATGAGTTGGTTTCTACACCCGTGGACGTTCCTTGCCCTCCGAAATTGAAAAATGCTAGCATTTGGTCCAAACTCATAGTTCCGATGCCAAATGGATCTGAAGGTGACGGGCCTGTACCAGGCGTGGTTGCCCCACTCGAACCTCCTTGGGATCCACTCGACATCAACTGTCTTATCATTTCCGTTGCGGTGTTTGACATTGAAGCAATAGATGAATCTACAACAGTCTCGGTGACTTTTGGGACTGGTTGAGGTGGTTTGTCTGCAATTGGTGAAGCAGTGTCAGCTACAGTTACAGGGGAACCGGCATTACCGGTCAATTCATTGGGCCCTGTCGATGAAACTTTACCCATTTCAAATCCCATATCCATAATTGGTACTGAGTCGGAAACCATTGTTGTGGAAATATCCTGATTCGGTGTCTGCATGGGTAAACCAATATTGTCCGCTGCACGAGATACAGATACGTCCAAATTGGAAATGGGACCAATAGCTTGTGTATCTATTTGAGAACCAGGTATAAGCTGACTTCCTATCGAAGAACCAATGACGCCCATGGCCTCCCCGAGCTGGCGAATCAGGTCTTGTCTCGTTTTCTGTAGTGTTGGATCCAACTGAGCATCAGTGACTGCGGCTACCCCACCTGAATTAAAACAGAGAAACAGGCTTCAGAAGTATTAACCGATTTGCTATTTTTAGATACAACCTCTTTGAATAAATCTACCGAAAAGGAGCATTAACTAGAGAAAATGATTTTTTTAGAAGTGTGTTGTTTGAAACCATTGTGATGAATAGAGCATTTATCACAATGGTTTCAAGAAGTGACTTTTTATGTGGCTGCTTAACCCTTTACCTGATGAATATTAACACACGTATAAGCAATACAGTGCTCCCTCCCTACAATTGCCCTCTCAATAACGATTCCCTCCTTACAACAACGCATGTCACTGTTTCCGAAACAACAAGGCTCCAGAAACAACTTTTTTCCATCGTATTTTCTTTATGCCTCCATCAAACCCTATGTTGTGACCACTCTTTAGAATCGTCACTTTGTGACGATTCTAAAGAGTGGTCACAACATAGGGTTTGATAGAGGCATAACGGTTTTAGTTCTCGAATTACACATTGTCTGGGGATCTGCAAACAAGCTACGTGTAATTATGTTTGATATTCCCTCCCTATAACAACTCCCTCTGAACAACACATACAATCTTCGTATACCAAAGGGTGTCGTTGTAGAGAGGGAGCACTGTACTATTTTTATATATTATTAATTAGCTGCATACATTGGCCTTAGCAGATATTGTAGAACCAGACATATACATGTATTATTCTACAAGCTCACTGGGCAGACGGATCAGTCAGACCCTAAAAGAATTGTCTGGTCTTGATCTACTTTGTTTGCAAATGAATTAATTCTTCTTTACCCATGTCCTGTTGTATAATTACATATATCTTCACTGTGTACAAGTATTTCGCTGTGCAATCACTGCTGTGGAGTGCACCGGTTGCAATTTTCTCTTTTTGTGTTGCAATTTTTGCTCTCGGGGATCACCCCCTTTCAGAATTGTAAATAGTGCAGACCCTGATGAGACAGCTCCTGCAGGAGCTGTCTCATCTGGGTCTTCACTATTTACAGGTAGGTATATTGACGTGAATAGCAAGCGAAGAGTTAAACATGTAAATTTTTCAAAGGATTTATTTACTGCAGAACCAGGCCTATATAACTTCTTAAGCAAACAAATCGGATCCAGATAAGACAGATAAGCCCGTATAGGAGATGTCTGATCTGAGTCAACTCTGTTTGCAAATGCATTAAAGGGCGCTACCATGAGAAAAAGTGATTAACTGTAACATGCGTCACAAACGGTGTAGATCTTGATTACATCGATTGCAGCAGTTTCTGAGTTTGGAATTACTAACCGTTTAACCTTTACTACACGACTATCAATGAAAGAAATAATCACATCATGGATATCAATTAAATGAAGTTAAATGATGGCATTATGACCAATTGAAGAACATGACAGGACTTGAAGAATAAGATCTTAATTATTTCATAAGCAAACAATGCAGAACTTGATCAGACTGACCATATAGTTGTTCGATCTGGGCAAAAAAGCGTAAACGGATTTGAAAGCGTAAAAGGATTTAAAAGAGAGAGAGAGACAAACAGAGAGAGAGAGAGAGAGAGAGCGAGACAGAGACAGAGACAGACAGAGACAGAGACAAAGAGACGCACCGAGAGACAGAGAAAGAGAGAGAGAGAGACAAAGAGAGACAGAGAGACAGAGAGAGAAACACAGAGAGAGACAGAGAGAGACAGAGATAGAAAGACAGACAGACATAGAGACAGACAGAGAGACAGAGCGAGACAGAATGAGAGAGAGAACAGGGAACAGAGAGCAGATAATGGGTATATATTACAGAGGGAGAATAAAATCTCTTACCCATAATGGAGCTTAGGATGTTGGGGACATTACTAGCCGCATCTAGCGGAGCTGCGCCGGTAGGTTCTAGGTTGGTGGTGTCGAGTGCCTGAGTCGGGTGTCGAATCACAGCCACTCCGGCAAGGAGCTGCTCAGCAGTGGGCTGGGAACCAATCATGTCTCCCAAGGTGGCGCTTCGGATCTCTGCCTGAGTATTGGCTGACGAATCAATGGTTGATGTTCCTGAAAATGATGGAATCAGGATTCAACATTTGACTATGAAGTGGTTTCGCATTTATGCCTTTTAACAAAAAAAATATTTAACCCAATCCCTCATAGGCTATTTTAGCCCCAACTTCTTTGAATAAATCTACTGAAAAGGAGCGTTTAATAGAGAAAAGGAAAAATTTAGAATTGTGTAGTATTGAAACTATTTTGATAAATATCACCAGGGTTTCCAAAAGTGACTTTTACAAAGGTGTCAACAAACGCTAATATGAGGGAATGTGTTAACCCTTTCGGCGCCAAATTTCTTGTTGTCATCTGCAAACCACTATTGTTTAATAATTTGGTAAAATAAGTAAATGAGATAAATAAATGCAAACTGCAAAGGAATAATGCACATATATACAAATAGAGTTTGAGACAAAAAGTGAAGTCCCTGATCAGACGCCGCCTTGAAAAGGCGGCGTCTGATCAGTGACTTCACTATTTGTCGTGGTGCATTTTTGCGACATTGGCGGTGATAGGGTTAAACATGTCCTAATCCACTACCTGCATAATGCAAATGGATATTCAAAGCAGGTCAAAGTGTATGCCAACCCCCATTTGATCTTAATTGTCAACGTCTGTAATATCGTAAAGCATTTATTCTTAATGTGTGTTTTAAAAACGCTTGCAATAGTAGCTGACATATTCCTTTTTGTTGGTGCGTGGCAGACTGTGACCACCCTGTTCAGAAATCTAGTTCCATCATCACGTATGACTTTGGTCTAAATTCTTTGCAAAACAAGACTGCCCTTGTCCCAGTTACGTGCCTTACCCAGTGTAGGTGAAATGTATTCTCCGTGTTGTCCAGAGGGAAGATTTGGGTCAGTACCAACAGCGATAATCATGGTGTGTTGGCGAGCAGCAGTAGATGTTTCCGCCTGGTTAGACTGACCTTCGTTCAGTTCTAGAACGAACAGAACATAGCTCATTTAGACACGTTTTATGGCTACTACATGTACATGGCAATTAGAAATATAGAGCTAAACGTCGTTTACGAGAATTTAAAGAATTACGACTTTAAACTTGACGTGACGCGGGTCGCCAAACACTTAACGTGATAGAGATCGGAAAATAGAAAAGAAAAATAGGGTTGTTAGTCAACGAAACTTAGTAAAGTGACATTGTAACTCAATAAGGAGACCAATAAGATGTAATACATCAACAATTGTGTTGTGGAGACGTGCATTTCATCACAGTGATCATACAGGTCAACAGCTCGTTCCCATTAAACTATCAGCGTTACTAACCTGGGATATAGCTGGCCCCTACTAGGGCAGAAGGGTCCGTCAGCATACCCGTGTCTGACACTGCCGAAGATATAACAGGGGCCTCTGAAAAAATAAAGACAAACAATGAATCATACATAGGTGTTAACCCATTCCCTCATAGGCTACTTTTAGACACAGCACATTTGAATAAATTCTGAAGGGAGGTGATCCCCCGAGAGCAAAAATTGCAACACAAAAAGAGAAAATTGCAGACTCGGTTTTATTGAGTCTGTTCATGAACAGAAATTGAATGTGCAACACTGCTCACGCCCCCTAACACCGCTTAAGCGGTATTCAATTTTCAGAACAAGAAGTACTGAAATTCATGATTTCGAAGGATCAGAAGGTATTACAACACTGAGAATGAAGTACGGGGCGACGTTTTATGACCGCCACACAAGCACTTAACACCTGCTGTTGTGAAGAAGTCTACCGAAAAGGAGCATTCACTAAAACAAAGGCAATTTGTTAGAATTGTTTAGTTTAGAAACCATTGTGATAAATAGAGCATTTGCTCCTATTTATCACATTGTTTTGCAAAAGGGGACTTTTAAAGGGGCGTCACTATAAGGGAATGGGCAAAGCGTATTTATACGTCGACTTCCTCTAAAGGAAGCCTCAAAATAGATGTACATGTATCTGTATGGTTATTTGAGACATATATGTTTTAATTGAGGAGTACTTATGTAACATTTTGTTTGTGGCATTATTTTCACCTTGTAGGATCACTAAAATCGTCATCTGCTTTTAACACGTTTGACCTCAACTATTTGTCGTCTACAAACAACGTCATGTCATCTGCGTCAAGATTTAGAACGAATTTTCAGCCAGTTTCCTCTCTAATCGTAAGCGATGTGTCAAACAGATTGGATCTTGATGAGACGCCGAGTTAGCCGGCGTCCAGGACCGTAGCTAGCCGAATCTAAATGTAATGTACACACCGTGGCTCTAATGGTCCGAGGGCATACTCCCCAGGGAAACTTAAGAATTGTGTAGTTTTTAAACAATTGTGATAAGTAGAGCAATTATCACAATGGTTTCATAAAATGACTTTAACAGAGGCGTTAAAAGGCGTCAATATGAGGGAATGGATTTAAGCTTACATGACAAGACAGAACGTTTATCAAAGTTTATCCCTTTAGCCTTCGATATTTGTTCCAATTTGGCTATAATAATGTTTTCATATTTCAGATTGATGTTACGCACGTGCATACGTGCGTATCGTTAGCTACACCCCTGGCGTCTCATCTTCACCCAATCTGTTTGCAAAGGTAGATCTAATCACATATTGACCCATGGCAACACATTGCAATGTTTATGCCTATGTCCATTAACAATTTCGCTGCCAAGTTTTGTCGTATGCTTACTTTGTCGTCTGCTACAAAATTTCATTTTTTTTATTTTCTTCATTTTTGTTTCAAAAACACAGTAACAATAACAAACTGTTTGGATCCTGAAGAGAGGCAGAGTTACTCGGCGTCTCATCTGGATCCAAAATGTTTGCATAGGTAATCACAGATCCGGCATTGACAGCGAATGGGTTAACCCTTTCGGCGCCAAATTTCTAATTGTCGTATGCAATCCAATTTTATCAAATCATATGGTAAAACAAGGAAATGTGATAAATAAAAACACAAATCAAAGGAATAAACCACAGATCCAGAACTGGAGATTGAGACAAAAAAAGTGAAGTCCCTGATCAGACGCCGCCTTGAAAATGCTGGGACTGCACTATTTGTCGTGGTACATTTTTGCGACATTGGCGGTGAAAGGGCTACGTGATCGGTTTACGGTATCTTGCAACCTGAATCTAACTCGATGTCTCACTAGAAACCAAACTGTCTGACACTCGATCTATAGTTAGGCCTATTCAAAAAAGTGTACGAAGCAGATGTAAGATAAATTTGAAATGAGCCAGAGTTGGAAGAAACATAATTCTATTGTATTAAGTACTTACTGTATGAATATCGAGGAGCTAGACTTTTAAGTATGGCATATGAACACCAGAATTTTTAACAATTGCAGTAACTGTAAAAAAAATGACCTACATGTATTTTATTCCAGACTCTCATTACTTATCGTTGTTTTCCGGCTCAGGCTCGTGTGGATCCTCTATGCTGGACTCTTCTATTTTTGTTCGTTGTTCTTTTGTTCCGGTTCTTATATTGGCATTATAGTTAAATTTAATTTCTTGATTTGTCCAAAAGTTATCTAACCTGTTTTTGAATGTGTTTAACCCTTTACCTCATAGGCTATTTTTAGATACAGCCTCTTTGAATAAATCTACCGAAAAGGAGCATTAACTAGAGGAAAGGATTTTTTTTAGAATTTTGTAGTTTGAAACCATTGTGATAAATGGAGCATTTGCTCCTATAGGAGCAAATGCTCTATTTACCACAATGGTTTCACAAAGTGACTTTTACAGAGTCGTCAAAAGTCGTCAATATGAGGGAATGGGTTAAGGTTTTTGCATTTACAACCTCTTCAGTTAAGCTATTCCACATATTAAGCTATTCCACATATTAACTGTTCTGTTCATGCTAGTGTATGATCTGGTTCTGCACTGTTTGCAATGGCAAAATACATCTTTATCAAAAGTGATACACATTCAAATGGCTTTACTCCGATACTTTATCGAAACAGTCGTTTGTATCCAGATATTTAAACTACAGATAAAGGACAAAATTTCAAAAACAGATATGTAATAGTTATGATAATTAAAAACAAATATATAATCTAATTACCTGCAATTGCGGCTTCAAGTTCCGCCCTCGACTGCTTTGGTGGGCGTGGTATATTGGGGTTTGGTGGGGGTGGGGGCGGGGAATCCACTGGACCAGGACTCATTTGGGCGGCGGCCATAGCCATTGGGTCGGCATACATAGCTTCAATAGCCCCGCCTACAATGAATACAAATGTTTATTCTTAGCTTCAATAGCCCCGGCTTCAATGAATACAAATGTTTAATTCTTATCTTCAATAGCACCGCCTACAATGAATACAACTATTTAATTCATATCTTCAATAGCCCCGCCTAAAATGAATACAAATGTTTAATTGTTATATTCAATAGCCCCACCTACAATGAATACAAATGTTAAACTCTTATCATACTGAAAACTAGGGTCCATGCTTATAAAACTTTTAGTTGAGTCTGAGTTCGTACTCAAGTATTTGATCAAAAGCTTGAGAACTCAAATCTGACCAATCAAAAGCTTGAGAACGAACCATGATGTCTGCCCCAACTCTGACAAGCAACAGAGTTTTATCTACGTAACATTTGTCCAAACGTTTAACATATTTCTGATTTTCAAACAACTTGAATCCGATTTGAATATTTTAACTATGTCGGCGCCAAATAAACCATGAAATGTCTTCTGCTAAGATCATTGTATGCTTCAGCTTCCGAAGTGACATTTGCCTCAACGTCTTTACAAAAACACAACCAGTGTCAAAAAGTTTGGATACTTAGGAGACGCCGAGTTACTCGGGGTCACTCGGAGTTACTCGGGGTCAATCGGAGTTACTCGGGGTCACTCGGAGTTACTCGGAGTTACTCGAGGTCAACTCTGAATCCAAACTGTTTGCAAAAGTTATCATGGATTGGCCTCTGACGGAGGAAGAGTTAACCCTTTCCCTGTTCTATGTTTGTTTCAAATTTCAATACCTAATGAATATTCATTAACAAAATAGTTATAAAGAAATATGCAAGGTGGACCATTGTAGACATTTTAGAAACTAAAGAAACAGATCTATCAAATTCCATTAGCAAACAGAGTAGACCCTGATCAGACGGCTCCTCTAGGAGCCGTCTGATCTAGGTCTACTCTGTTTGCAAATGCGTGAAAACACGTATATATGAGGGAAAGGGTTAAAACAATTAGTACATTGTAGAGAAAAAGAGCGTTTTAACAGAGTTTTGCTTGAAACGTTCCATTTAATATGAACCAATGAATTGACGAGTGCCTTGAACGTCTTTGTCTACATATAGGCATTTAATCTTTATTGTATCCTCTATCCCTTAATTGATAAGTATTCATGTTATTCATGTATATTCAAACCGCCCGGTTTGAATATACATGCACTTTAAAATTTCTCTATACCGACTATCCAATGATAAACATTGGTGTCTTTTACTTATAAACACAAATAATTATTCAAGGAAATCACATATCTTAGTTGTGTTCGCTTAGACACTAAACTGTGTTGGTATACAGCCACCGGCAAACGTCGGAAAACATACAAATAAGTGCAGTAAAACTTCTCTAAATATACAAATAAATATAGTAAACCTACTCTAAATATACAAAAAATTATAGAAAACTACTTTAAAGATACAAATAATTGCAGTAAAACTACTCTAAATATACAAATAAATATAGTAAACCTACTCTAAAGTGAATACCTTATGAACAGATATAGAAGTTTTGTAAAGCACGAGGTTGTATATAATGCAAGATCAGCGTAATGCATAAAGCTCCTACAGAAGCGTTATGAATAACGCTTATCCTGCATTAAGCTACAACCTGCCTTTAAGGCCGAAAATTAGACCCAATTTTGATGGTCACTTTTGAGGAATGTTTGTTTTATTTACATTGCAAATGAATGCGACCTGTTTGTATTATAGTAGCCTTTTTTCTACATTTCTGGAAACTATTTTTCATATATAAAAGTATTGTTGTGTACAGAATAAAGTATTCTGTGTTGACAGGTGAAAGTCTACATGGTTTCTCTACTTGAGGAAATGAGGACATTACATATCCAACACGAACTTGTACATGTATAGAAGACCAGATAAGATGTATAAATTTAAACATTTTCAAGAATATCTCCTTTATTTCTCCACCAAACCCTATACTGTGACCACTCTTGAGAATAGTCTCGAAGAGACGATTCTCAAGTGTGGTCACGGTATAGGGTTTGGTGGAGAAAGGGCGATTTTAATATTTGGGTACGCACATTTATTTGTAGCTCTGTATGTTGTATATACAAGTATGCGTAATATTACTTCGCCAAATCCAGAAATGTTCGTTTACGGACTGTGCAACGTTCTATAAATATTATCATATATTTTTGTCAGCCCAAGGTTTCCTCTCAAGTTTATATGAAACATCGTTTACCGGAAAAAGCCGAAATGTTCCGATTAAGTAAATGCCCACGCTGAAAGGAATGCAGGGACGCCTGACGCCTGTTTATAAGATGAATGGTTTTATCACTTATTTGTTTTTATATGTTTATCGAGAAGCAAAAACATAGAATGGACAAAAACTGTATTGTAATGTTTATATAAAACACCAGCGAGATCATAGCAGTCAACAACATCCCAGGGAATACAACCACACGGCAACCTTTGTTGAAGGTCTTTTTCTTAGCAACAGTTATTTTGCCTTAGCAACGCATTTTTTTTACCTGAGCAACATTTGTTTTGATGCACAATTTGCCGCCTAATGAACGCCACTAGTTTACACAATACACGATCTGTCGTCGCATTTGATCGTTGGGTCATGTGTCCGTAAGTACATTATAACATGTCTTAAACGACCCTAAAATATGTCTGAATACGGATATGAAAGACAGGTGGTACTACCTAGCTTAAAGCAGGTCGAAAGTAATGCAGAACGGTCCTAATAGGAGCTTTCTGCATTACCTTTACTTTGGACTAAGCAACCACCTGCTTTTTAACCCTTTCACTGCCGATGTCGCATTAATGCACCACGACAAATAGTGCAGTACCAGATCAGACGCCGCCTTTTCAAGGCGGCGTCTGATCAGGGACTTCACTATTTGTCTCAAACTCTTCTATATCTGCGCTTTATTCATTTGAAATTTGCATTTATTTATCTCATTTCTTTATTTTACCAAATGATTTAACAAATATTGCATTGCAGACGACAATAAGAAATTTGGCGCCGAAAGGGGTTAAGACTCATATAGATTCAGTAAATCAATGGTCGCTTAACCATTTCCGTCATATAAACATGTTTTCACGCATCTGCAAACAGAGTAGACCCAGCTCAGACGGCTTCTATAGGAGCCGTCTGATCAGAATCTGATCTGATTGGTAATGGAATTTGAAAGATCTGTTTCTAAAATGGCTACAATGTTCCACCTTCCATATTTATTATAACTATTTTGTCTATGAATATTCAGTAGATATTGAAATTATGAATAAACATAGAACAAGGAAAGGGTTAAGACATGTTATACTATAATCTAGCTCATCTCTATGGAACAAGGTGTAGTGCCATCGACAAACAGTTTGGATTCAGACCAGGCCCTAAGTAATTCGGCATAATATAAGAATTACTATCTAGTAGTTTTGAAGTTCAGCTGTATTTTGGCGAGTTAGAAAAGTTGTTAAATGCGAGCCTTGGCGAGCATTTAACTACTTTTCTGACGAGCCAAAATACAGCTTAACTTCACAACTACTAGCATAGTAATTCTTTTATCATGCAACACCAAGAAAAAATGCAGAAAATGAAGAAAAAGAAAGTGTGATCAAGCGATTTCGTCCCCTGAATGAAAATACATACAAGTGCGATATACGTGACGTCATATTGGTGTGCAGTGACGTCATCGACCTTTACAACATGAACAAACTTGATTTGATGATTTTATATGGATAATTAGTTGAGACAAAGGTGAGCAAATGTGTTAAATTTGATGATTATATTTAATTATGCCTTTTTCGTCCTTCTGTTTTCCTCATATTGGCTGAACCAAACTTGCATCCCAGTGGGGTCAGTACACATGCACTATACCTCACAAAATACAGCGTCGACGTGGAAAATATTATGCTAGATCTAGTAGGAAGTGGCTATATTTGGTGACGTTGCTGTGACACTTAATGATATATGGAAAGTGGAAAATTGTAGCCAGTTTTGAAAGTAAGGAAACAGATCTGTCAAACACCATTAGCAAACAGCCGATCGTGTCCAGACGGCTCTGATCTAGGTCTACTCTATTTTCAAATGTGTGAGAGCACGTTTATATGAAAGGTTAATAGGAATCAACACTGACCCGTATTCTGCTGTAATAATGTCTACTTAAATTCTGATCAGGCTTTTAGGAATTTATTGCACAAGTGTTAAGTTGGTTTGATCAGACATTGAGTTATACAAGTATTTTCAAAATGCCAGTAAGTTAGCGATTTGCAGAAAATAAGATTAAATAAGATCCTGCGTCCTGTGATCTGACTTGCAATTTCAAAAAGGTTGGATCTAGATATCTCGGCGTCTCATAAGGATCAAAGCATTTGACCCAAATGTTTCTCAAAAACTAGAACTATTAGGACTTGCCTACTACTACTACTACTATTGCTACTACTACTTTTGCTACTACTACTAATATTGCTACTACTACTACTACTACTGCTGATGCTACTACTACTACCTGCTACTTTTACTACAACTAGACTACATGAAGTCTCTTCTACCCAGGACATACCTTGACCGAAGCCGGGATCCATACCCATTCCACGGAAGCCGGGTCCAAATGTTGGTTCAACCATCATTCCAGGAATCATTGAATCCTGAGCCTGTTGTCTCATGCCGAGAGGATCGAATGTTGGGTCCAGGAATGTGGTACCAGGTTTTGGTCTGGCTGGTTCCGCGAGTGCCTCTCCTACAATCGCACTACTTCCTTGTCCACCTACACAGATAAAAAAATAACACAGACCCTCTCAATACCGAGCACGTCATAAACAAACAACAGCTTATTAGCTCCTTGCCTTATAAATATTCATGTAGGAAGTAATGAGATCATGAATATAGATGCAGTGAATTTTCACAATAGTGTTTTTAATTTAACTCAGAAGTGTATCGCAATGGAAGAAGCTGTACAATTAGATTTAACCCTTTCGGCGCCAAATTTCTAATTGTCGTCTGCAATCCAAATGTTGTTAAACCATTCGATACAATAAGGAAATGAGATAAATAAATGCAAATTTCAAAAGAATAAAGCACATATATAGAAATAGAGAATGAGACAAAAAGTGAAGTCCCTGATCAGATCAAGGCGGCGTCTGATCTGGGACTGCACTATTTGTCGTGGTGCATTTATGCAACTTCGGCGGTTAAAGGGTTAAGAAGTTCATAAACAAACCAAACAGACGGCTCCTACGGGGCGGGGCGTCTTATTAGCTGAATATTTATAATGTAAAACTTTCAATGGACTTTCTTGCTTTGCCAAAAGCTGTATAATCAGAATATATATTATGTCATAAGTAAGCAGAGCAGACCCGGATTAGACGGCTCCTGTAGGAGCCGTCTTACCTGGGTCTACACTGAGAAAATGTTTGTATGAGGGAAAGGGTAAACCAAGTGTTTGACTTCTTTTACGTGGTCCCTATAGACAGTCGTAGCTGCCGTTTTCTTATAAGCGAATGAAAGACCAGTTGTGCCATTTATTAAGTAACATTCGCAAACTCGTGAAATTCGTGTTTGCATATGCTGCTGAGACTCGATTGATATAGAGGCTTAAGACGTCGAACATCTTACCTGCCGAACTAAAGTCCTGTGAAGAAATGAACTGCGTTTGCGTTCTGGAGTTTCCTGAGCTGAATGAATCTCCAATTAATCCCCCGGAAAAGGACATTACAGCCGGCACGGGATCTTGGGCTGGTGGTTTGGGGTTCAGGCTCTGCTCAATAGGACTGGGAGGAGGTGGTGGGCCAGGGCGTTCAGACCCGGAAGCACTTGGTGGTGGCGGTGGTGGGATGTTAGCTTGACGTCGTTTCCGGATCAATGGTTGATCAGCGGCCAATTCTACAGGACTGTTGCGAGGAAAACATGTTTTCAATATCAAACGCGTAATAGGGTTGGAGAACAATCAATTCTAGTTTCAGCCTAAAACATTTCGTTTTCTTATCACATACTAATACTTTTGAAGAATTATTAACCCTTCCCCTCATATAAACGCATTTTCACGCATTTGCAAACAGAGTAGACCCAGATATCAAGGTCTGTTTGGAATTTGATAGATGTGTTTCTTTTATTTCTATAATGGTTACCGTATTCAACCTTCCATATTTCATTATACCTACGTGTATATTGTCCGTGAATATTCAATATATATTGAAATTTGGAATACAATTGGAGCAGGGAAAGGATTAATAATAATTTATTTCATTATCTAAGTATAGATACAGATGACATAGTGAATAATCTAAAATTGAAAGTACTTAATTGTATTGCCTGGGAGATTGTATATCATGCGTTTTGTCTTGCCTGGAAAATTGTATATCATGCGTTTTTTGAAAATTGTATATCATGCGTTTTGTCTTGCCTGGGTGATTGTATATCATACGTTTTTTCTTGCCTGGAAAATTGTATATCATGCGTTTTATCTTGCATGGTTGATTGTATATCATGCGTTTTGTCTTATCTGGAAAATTGTATATCATGCGTTTTGTCTTGCCTAGAAAATTGTATATCATGCGTTTTATCTTGCCTGGGAGATTGTATATCATGCGTTTTGTCTTGCCTGGGAGATTGTATATCATGCGTTTTGTCTTGCCTGGGAGATTGTATATCATGCGTTTTGCAATGCTAATCAAGCTATAGGAGCAAATGCTCTATTTATCACAATGGTTTCAAACTATACAATTCTAAACTTTTCCTTTTCTCTAGTTAATGCTCCTTTTCGGTAGATTTATTCAAATAGGCTGGGTCTAAAAATAGCCTATGGGGTAATGGGTTAAACCTTCACTCCACACATGCACGTTCTAACGCCTTGCAATCAGAGTAGCCCCGGACCAGGGTCTGTCCTACCCGGACCAGGGTCTGTCCTACCCGGATCAGGGTCTGTCCTACCCGGATCAGGGTCTGTCCTGTTTGCTTATAAAATAGTATTTTGATTTGAATCTGAAGCTTGTGTTATAGCAAAAAATAGCATGTACACATGTATTCATATATTATGATGAAAACACAGGTAAGTAATATTCATGATTATATTTCCGTGCATATTCATGGCGTAAAAGTGTGACATGTGAGTACACACCATTGCAAAGTGTATTACAAGTGATAGAGAATTGAGTTGGAAAAAAGTCATATCACAATTAATTGAAATGAAACAAGTATACAGTAGAACCTGTTTTAAGCGACCATCAAAACGAGGTCTAAGTATAGGTCTGTACCATCAAAACGAGGTCTAAGTATAGGTCTGTACCATCAAAACGAGGTCTAAGTATAGGTCTGTACCATCAAAACGAGGTCTAAGTATAGGTCTGTACCATCAAAACGAGGTCTAAGTATAGGTCTGTACCATCAAAACGAGGTCTAAGTATAGGTCTGTACCATCAAAACGAGGTATAAGTATGGGTCTGTACCATCAAAACGAGGTCTAAGTATGGGTCTGTACCATCAAAACGAGGTATAAGTATAGGTCTGTACCATCAAAACGAGGTCTAAGTATAGGTCTGTACCATCAAAACGAGGTCTAAGTATAGGTCTGTACCATCAAAACGAGGTCTAAGTATAGGTCTGTACCATCAAAACGAGGTCTAAGTATGGGTCTGTACCATCAAAACGAGGTCTAAGTATGGGTCTGTACCATCAAAACGAGGTATAAGTATAGGTCTGTACCATCAAAACGAGGTCTAAGTATGGGTCTGTACCATCAAAACGAGGTCTAAGTATAGGTCTGTACCATCAAAACGAGGTATAAGTATGGGTCTGTACCATCAAAACGAGGTCTAAGTATGGGTCTGTACCATCAAAACGAGGTCTAAGTATAGGTCTGTACCATCAAAACGAGGTATAAGTATGGGTCTGTACCATCAAAACGAGGTCTAAGTATGGGTCTGTACCATCAAAACGAGGTCTAAGTATAGGTCTGTACCATCAAAACGAGGTATAAGTATAGGTCTGTACCATCAAAACGAGGTCTAAGTATGGGTCTGTACCATCAAAACGAGGTCTAAGTATGGGTCTGTACCATCAAAACGAGGTATAAGTATAGGTCTGTACCATCAAAACGAGGTATAAGTATAGGTCTGTACCATCAAAACGAGGTCTAAGTATGGGTCTGTACCATCAAAACGAGGTATAAGTATAGGTCTGTACCATCAAAACGAGGTCTAAGTATGGGTCTGTACCATCAAAACGAGGTATAAGTATGGGTCTGTACCATCAAAACGAGGTATAAGTATAGGTCTGTACCATCAAAACGAGGTCTAAGTATGGGTCTGTACCATCAAAACGAGGTCTAAGTATGGGTCTGTACCATCAAAACGAGGTCTAAGTATGGGTCTGTACCATCAAAACGAGGTCTAAGTATAGGTCTGTACCATCAAAACGAGGTATAAGTATAGGTCTGTACCATCAAAACGAGGTCTAAGTATGGGTCTGTACCATCAAAACGAGGTCTAAGTATGGGTCTGTACCATCAAAACCAGGTCTAATTATGGGTCTGTATTGCAGATGATAGCTCAATGCAGGTCAAATGTACTTTTGCCCTGCATTGAGCAACCACATGCCTTTTAAGTTTTCTGCGTTCAATCAATTCAAAGTCGCTTAACCAATTACCTCATAGGCCATTTTAGACCCAATCTCTTTGAACAAATCTACCGAATAAGAGCATTTACTAGAGAAAAGGAAAAGTTTACAATTGTGTAGTTTTGAAAAAATTGTGATAAATAGAGTATAGGAGCAAATGCTTTATTCATCACAATTGTTTCATAAAGTGACTTTTACAGAGGCGTAGAAAGGCGTAATTATGGAGGAAAGGGTTAAGCGATCATAAAAACGAGTTGTAAGTATCGGTCTCTAGTGCACGTGATAGCTTAATGCAGGTCAAAAGTACTGTTGCCCTGTATTAAGCAACCACGTGCTTTTTAAGATGTATGCGTTCAATAAATTCAAAGTCGCTTAAGACAGGATCTACGATATAATAAGCAATTATACTACAACAAACGGCATGTCTTACTTGTAAATTGAACGAAGCCTCATTTCAGGAACTGCCGATGGGAGTATTGTTTTGGTTTCCGCCGTTGGTGGCGCTGTAGGGTCGCTAGTGATAGAAGTGGAGCTAACAGTATCTGTTGACATATCTGTAAAACAAACGGTTTGGAGTATTTAATATACATGTAGTCTGAAAGACTTAGTGGGAGATCCTTCGAAAGCAAAAGTAGCAATGCGAAAAGAGAAAATTGCAGACTCGGTTTTATTGAGTCTGTTCATGAGTAGTAACACTACTCACGCCCCTACCACCGGCTTAAGCAATATTCAATTTCAAAATAACATTAAAACTAATGATCCCGAAGGACCAGAAAATATAGCAACACTGAGAATGAAGTACGATGCGACTTTTTATGGCCGCCACACAAACACTTAACACATGCTGTTGTGAAGTAAACATAATCTAAAAGTGGGAGATCCTTCGAAGTCGAATTGGTAAATAGGTTTAATCCTTCACTCCATGAATATTCATGCAAGAAATGAATACTAATAAGTTTTTATAATAGCATATATAATCACATGGATAAATGTAGCTATGGCTAATTCTATTAGCAAACAGAGCAGACTCTTTGTGTCTACTTTGTTTGTAAGGTGTAACAAACGTATACATGGGGCATATGGTTAAAACACCGATTTCTCCGACGATGCCAGTGTGTGTGTTGTTACAAAATAACCTCCAAATCGTATGTTAAATTAATATTTATACCGGTCTTTAATGACAGCTGTCAACTTACTGCAGGATGAAAGTCGTACTGGAAGCTTCAATAGGAGCTTTCTGAGTGATTCCCTACCTGCATTAAGTAACCACCTGCCAACAAAGATCTAAAATCTTCTTCAATAAAATTCCGGTTTAGAGGGGAGGTTTGCCTTATATTATGCTAAGACGTTTAAGTATAGTGTTATTTTCACTATTCACTGCTTTGTATATAATCTGGGAGACATAGCAGTTGAAGTAAAGCAATATTCAAAAGGGAACTAAATATACAGCGTTGCATTGTTCCATTGTTTGAAAGGCTGCAGCCACTCCTGAGTATAAAATACCAATTGTACTCCAATAATACTGTACAGAACTAGATAAAAGAGCTTACACAGACTCTAAAATTGTCATTTCTCCACCAAACCCTATGCTGTGACCTCTCTTTAGAATCGTCTCGAAGAGACGTTTCTAAAGAATGGTCCCAACATAGGGTTTGGTGGAGAAATAAAGAAGTTATTATTGAAAATGTTTTAATATACACACCTTTGGTTACATAAGGCAAACTCATCTTAATTGAAATTTTGAACCCAGTTATATTTCGTAAGAGGGACTCTTTTAACCCTTTCACGGCCAATGTCGCAAAAATGCACCACGACAAAAAGTGCAGTCCCAGATCAGACGCGACCGTTTCAAGACGGCGTCTGATCAGGGACTTCACTCTTTGTCTCAAACTCTATTTTTATATCTGTCCTTTATTCTTTTGAAATTTGTATTTATTTATCACATTTGCCTATTATTTTACCAAATGATTTAACAAAAGTGGTTTGCAGACGACAATTAGACATTTGGCACCGAAAAGGTTAAACGAAACATATGCTGGTGATACATTTGCTATTGATTTGTATAGCACATGGTGATGATTCCGACGGAACACTCTGATGTTGGTCGGAACTTTTCATGTATAGGATCGCGAGGAGGCGATGGGTTAAACACAAGTGACTTATTTGTATATACATGTACATGCATACATCCACTGCGTAGGCCAATGTGCTCCCGAATTTTCCCAAATTATTTAGTCTTTGATGTTGACCGTCTTATGACGGTTAATATTAGATTTAATACTAGTGAAATTTGGACAAAGAAACTATATATTAATTCAGAGCTACATATAAAGGTGCGTACCAAAATACTTAAATCGTCGTTTCTCAACCAAATCCTATACTGTGACAACTCTTTAGAATCGCCTCCTGGGGAAATATAGGGGTTGGGTGAGGATATACAGTGCTCCCTCTCTACAACGACATCCTTTGGTATACGAAGATTGTATGTGTTGTTCAAAGGGAGTTGTTATAGAGAGGGAATATCTAACATAATTAGCTTGTTTGCAGATCCCCAGATAAGGTGTATTTCGAGAACTAAAACCGTTATGCCTCTATCAAACCCTATGTTGTGACCACTCTTTAGAATCGTCACAAAGTGACGATTCTAAAGAGTGGTCACAACATAGGGTTTGATGGAGACATAAAGAAAATACGATGGAGAAAAGTTCTTTCTGGAGCCTTGTTGTTTCGGAAACAGTGACATGCGTTATTGTAAGGAGCGAATCGTTATTGAGAGGGTCGTTGTAGGGAGGGAGCACTATAATGGAACTTTTGTTGAAAATGTTTGCATTTACGCTTCTTATCTGGACCTCGGTATTATTGAAATGGAATTGTAATAATCAAAACATGTTCTATTCTGGAGTTTGACAGGTGACTCATTTTCTGCTTTTGACAACGACTGTTGTCGAAATTATGCAGTAAATTAAAAGTCATTCTACGACTGCATAACTGTATACCCTCGTTGTCTGATGTGGATTAACCGATATAACTCCGATAATATTTACCATCAACCCGCTCATAGTGACATTTAACCTTCGCTTGCTGTTCACGTCAATATACGTACCTGTAAATAGTGAAGACCCAGACGAGACTCCTGCAGGAGCTGTCTCATCAGGGTATGCACTATTTACAAGTTGATTGTGCAACCAATGCACACCACAGCAGTGATTGCACAGAGAAATATTTGTAGACAGTAAAGATATATGTTATTATACAACAGGACATTGGTAATGAAGGAGAATTGTATTTTATAATTTAGAAAGAGAAGGGCTCAAACATCTATTTTTATCTTGAGGGGTAGGGAGCACAGCGAACACAATATTTACTGACTAACATCAGCTGGTTCAGCGAACAATGTAGACCCCTAATCTGGGCAACAGCTTCAATAAGATAGTTCATGTTTACATTATCGGTACACTCGTATTTAAATTGGGTAACCCCACTGTTTCATTGTCTATGTGTACATATAAATCTTTGCAATTCACACCTTTTGACCTTGTGTAAATATCACGAAAACTACCATAAAAACATCAAAACGTTTACTAGAAAACCCCCCAAAAAAACAACAACATAAGGATCGTCAGACGATGGCAGAAAAAGGTTGTATTTTTATTTGTGTAATATTCGTGTTTATACCAGTGTTGTATCGTGTTAATTGCTAGGTACGGTGACACCAATTGCTAGGTACGGTGACACCAATTGCTTTAATGGGGGCACTATAAGAGCAAAAAGGTAATCCATCTAGATCTTTTTTCTGTATCTATTTGTTGTTGTTGTGTTTTGTGTTTCTTAAAAAATGCTTTCGAATACATTATTTATGTTACTTTGATTTTACTAGCGGACAGAAAGTTCTAACAGGAAATAGAAATCGCGGCACATTTTAAATGTTTAACCCTTTAGCCGCCAATATTATCGTCTGCTACATTTCTTCGAATTGCAGGGGTCTTCAATGTGTTTTTACAAACATAATTAGAGTGTCTAACGTTTTGGGTTATTGCTTGAGTCTGAGATCATTCTCAAGCATCTGATTGGTCAGATTGCTCAGAATCTGACCAATCAGATACTTGAGAATGATCTCAAAGAGCATTAACTACAGAAAAGGAAATTTTTTAGAACTTTGTAGTTTGAAACCGTCGTGACAAATAGAGCATTTGCTCCTATAGGAGCAAATGCTCTTTTTATCACGTTGGTTTCACAAAGTGACTTTTAACAGAGTCGTCAAAAGTCGTCAAAATCAGGGAATTAGTTAAGGCATAGGAAATGACTAATAGTAAACAGACAGCAGTGTTATCAGTCTCAGATAACTGTTTGGTTGAGACATCTGTACAATAAGAGCGACAACAGAAACTATACTATATTTGTAGCAAACCAGTATCATATATGGTCAGTTTACCTGGCTTAGTATGGTCCATGGTACTAGGCAAAAGACTGTTCGATCCAACATTAGCGCCCATTCCAATTTTTACTAACATCCCACCGGTATTAAAGATACTACTTAGAGCTGCAAGACGGGAGAGAAGAACAAAGAAAATGTCATGGAATAGTGAGAAGTATTCAGACGTCCAGGCTGAATTTGATAACAAATGCCAACACAACACACCGAAGCCCCAGGTATTCCAAATACAGATGCAATAGCAGCGGAAAGGCGTACAAGGATAGTTTGGTTAAGATTGCAAAATGAGCAATAAAGCAGGTTGGATAGCAAAGAAGACGCCAACACAACACGCCGAAGCCCCAGGTATTCCAAATACAGATGCAATAGCAGCGGAAAGGCGTACAAGGATAGTTTGGTTAAGATTGCAAAATGAGCAATAAAGCAGGTTGGATAGCAAAGAAGACGCCAACACAACACGTCGAAGCCAAAGGTATTCCAAATACAGATGCAATAGCAGCGGAAAGGCGTACAAGGATAGTTTGGTTAAGATTGCAAAATGAGCAATAAAGCAGGTTGGATTGCAAAGAAGACTAATAAAGCTAGGCTGATATCAAAGAATACCATTGAAGTTGGTTAGATATACCCCATAAAGCTGGTTAAATAGCAGAGATGAACAATAAAGCTGATACGATAGCAAAGATGAATACATGTAATAAGCTGATTGTTTGTGTTGAATAACGCCCGTTTCTGCTCACTATGGGCTAATTACAAGCCTCAGAGAGATGAGAGAGAATACAGAGTAAACTGGTTAGATAGGAAAGGATACCGGTAAATATGACTAAATAGCAGATATGAACAATAAATCTGATTACATAGCAAATATGAGCAGCAAAGCTCCCTAGATAGCACATATGAACATTACAGCTGAGTAGGTAGCAAATACCCATTCACCATTTCACCACCGATGTCGCATAAATGCATCACGACAAACAGTGCAGTCCCAGATCAGACGCCGCCTTGAAAAGGCGGCGTCTGATCAGTGACTTCACTATTTGTCTCAAACTCTATTTCTATATATGTGCTTTATTCCTTTGATGTTTGCATTTATTTATCTTATTTCCTTATTTTGCCGAATGATTTAATAAAATTGGATTGCAGACGACAATTAGACTGGTTATATAGTAATGAACAGCAATCAAGCTCGATAGATAGCAAATAAAGTATGCCCAATTTAGCTGCTTAAATAACAATGAAGAACAGTGAAGTTGGTTAGATAGCACAGGAGACCAAGTTGGGTAGATAGCCGAAAATAATAAAAAAGGCTAGAAAACAATGATCATCAATAATAAAGCCGTTTGGATAACACAAACAACCAACATAGCATTGCAAATCAATAAGGTTGGTAAGACAGCAAGGAAGACCAATACATATGTTTAGAAAGCAAAGATGAACAACAAAGGAGTTTAGGTATCAACACTAAGCAATAAATATGGTTATATAGCACATACTATCAATAAAGCTTGTTGGATAGTAAAGTTATCCGATGAAGCTGTTTAGATAGCAAAGATGACATATACGCCAAGTAAAATAGCTACTCATTAACCCTTTTGGCGCAAAATTTCTAATTGTCGTCTGCGATACAAAGTTTGTTAAATCGTTGGGTATAACAAGGAAATGAGATAATTAAAAGCAATTTTCAAAGGAATAAAGCACATATATAGAATTAAAAATTGAGACAAAAATATTTTAGTCCCTGATCAGTCGCCGCCTTTTCTGATCTGGTACTGCACTATTTGTCGTGGTGCATTTATGCTACACTTGCGTACACCCAAATAACAAACACAACTTGGTTAGTCAGGTACACCCAAATAACAAACACATTTTGGTAAGAAACAGCAGTTCTTAGATAAAAGCATGCAACCAGTAAAGCAAGGTAAAGGTATAAGATTTTATCAATGTAGGTGGCATACAAGCGAACCTTTGATACAACAAGAAACGTTAATAGTATATGCCGATAGAAAGGTACATGAGTATGATGCAATGCTAGAAAAGCCCAATTACTAGTAAACAATAACAATTAACCTTTGACCTTTAACCATTTCGCTGCCAAACTCTGTCGTCTGCTAACTTTGTCTTCTGCTACATATTTTCATTCTTTTGATTTTCTTCATTTTTGTTTCAAAAACATAGCAACAGTAACAAACAGTTCGGATCCTGATGAGACGACGAGTTACTCGGCGTCTCATCTTGATCCGAACTGTTTACATAGGTAATCACAGATCTAGCATTGGTCGCGAAAGGGTTAATCAGCCACATGGCCGCATAAAGCGTGTCAGGAATAGTGCAGGCCTCGCTCAACTCACTATTGGCATTGGATAAACACTAAAAGGAGTTCGACATGCAGTCGTATAATGCTAAGTAAGTAAGAGCAGTTACGATATTCTCTGAAAAGACATGGTAATCAGCACGCATACTTTGGCAACGGACATAGAGCTAGGTCAATATGATTTGTTACTTAGGGTGTTAAAGCTGGCTAAGACAACCATTGGAGAAACAGAAATAGCATCAGCAATGAAATGATACAGCAAAGCAGTTACAACGTGCTCCGAAACTGATCAGAATCACAACATGCAAGCGGAATATGCATGTACAGTAAAACCTGTCTATAACGGCTACTTAATTATGTTAAATAGTTGGTATTTAGGGCAGGTGACTGCTAAAAGCAAATTGAAAGTAAAACAGAACGCTCCTATAGGAACGTTCGGTTTTACTTTGACCTTGCTTTAAGCAGCCATCTGCCTTTAGCACAAAATACTTGATGTAATTAAGTGGACGTTATGGAGAGATTTTACTGTACTAGCTAAGCGGGGTCCTGATCATGGTATTTGGTAAGATTATTAGAGTTCAAATAAAATGTACATAAAAATACATTATTTACATAATTTAAAACATTTAAGCGCAATATTATGTAGTTGTCGATTATAATTCTATTAACCTATTATCTCCTACTGACGCTCTGTAAAACTCATTTTTGGTGAAATAATTGTAATAAATATAAGCAAATGCTCTATTTACCAGAATGGTTTTAAACAAACTACACGATTCTAAAATTGTCATTCTCTATAGTTATTTCTCCTTTTCGGTAGATTAATTTAAAGAGGTTGTGTCTAAAAATAGTCTAGGAGGGAATGAGTTAAGAAACTCTTAAGCTACTGTTAATGGGTTGTTACATGACGGACAGTTTGGTAACATTTCAAAGCAGTCTGAAACAAACTAAACTAAGAAACCATTCAGGTTGATAAGACATTATAGATAAACCATGAAGGTGTAGGATCACCATTGACATTGCAAACAGTGCAGATCCATATCAACTATATCTGGCCACGATCTGCAATTATTATAGTTCATCAAAGTAGACAGTCTTTGGTCTGTAAACAGTGTAAATCCTGATCTTACGCATACTTTCCGATGCGTTGATTATCTAGGTCTACATGGTTTATAATTTATTGATGTCTCATTGCTCATTACAAGCGTCAATTAAAATTGCAAACAGAAAGAATGAAATGGTGAAATGTAATAAGAAGGAATGCTAGGACATGGTCCTATACCATCTGCACCAAGAGTTGCTTTTATAAGTTTGAATGCATGATTAGAAAAAATGTAAAGACAAATAAATAAAACTTACCAAATGTTGGAATAGCAATGCCACCACGCTTGACATTTGGTTTAGTGGCAGTCTCTGTAGTTGTTGGTGCTTGTGTTGTTGTTGTAGTTGTAGTGACGGGGTCAACTATATCCAAGGCCACCTGGCTTGGGTCCGTTGGCTGAACCATAGTCCCAGTGGTACGATCGTATGCGAGGGCGTCTAAAGTGATGCTGGTCGTTGCGTCATTTCCTGTTTCTGTCATATTGCTTCCGGTTTCAGCTGGAGAACCATTGAACTTCAGCTCTACAGCTGTTTTACTGACACTAGAAGTATCCAAAGGCTGTACGACTGTCAATGGTTGGTTGGAGTCCAGCATGGCGGCCTCTGTTGGGACTGGTATGTTTGCTGAAGGGTCAAAGAAATCGAACTTTGGAATGACAGGGCCGATGTTGCTGGATTTTAACAGGGCCTCAAGAGGCAAGAATGAAACCGCTCCAAGTCCGGTTCGGTCAAGTGCTGTTCCAGGTTGAAAAGCCATTTCGAATTTGATATCCGGTTTTGTGGATTCTTGAACGACATTGGTAATTTCAACTGGAAGCTGGATGTTGCCAGTGTTTGGCTCAAATTTATAACCGACCGCAGGTTCAATGGCAATGTCAGCGCAGTTGTAGAATTCTTCTTGAGGACCACACCCAAGTCTCGAAGTGCCGTCTTTGCACGTGCCCCAGTCGTTTGCTGTCAAAAGAAACAAAACATGATAAGAATAGTATTAATTATACAGGGACAGTATTGTGTCACTAAAACTGGGATAAGTAAAATATTGGTAAAAGAAGGATAAGTGGAATATTGATAGACCGTTTGATGTACTTTCAGAGGAACTCGTCCACATTTCCCTTTTTGAACAACAGTGAGCGTTTTCCGTCTACAGTTTAAATAATTCATCAGAGTTGTAATACCTTCGGGCTATTCATGTCTAGTATATTGATGATGAGAGACAGTTTCTTCAACAACATACTTCAATGGTTTAACACCAGCTTCTACATTGTCGTAGAAATAGCAATGGCGCTATCAAACTTGATAACTTTACAGTAGACCCATATTTTATAGTAGATCTTTAAAACTACAACTTTGATTCACCTTTAACCCACAGGACCCGGCTTATAACATGTGCCGACAAACTACAACTTTGAATAACCTTTAACCCATAAGAACCCGGCTTTATAACATATACCGACAAACTATAACTTTGATTCGTCTTTAATTATAGGAACCCGGCATATAACATGTGCCGACAAACTACAATTTTGATTCATCTTTAACCATAGGAACCCCGCTTATAACATGTGCCGACAAACTACAACTTTGATTCACCTTTAACCCACAGGAACTTTAATTCATCTTAATCCATAGGAACCGGGCTTATAACATGTGCCGACAAACTACAACTTTGATTCCACTTAATCTATAGGAACCGGACTTATAACATGTGCCGACAAACTACAACTTTGATTCATCTTAATCCATAGGAACCGGGCTTATAACATGTGCCGACAAACTACACCTTTGATTCATCTTAATCCATAGGAACCGGGCTTATAACATGTGCCGACAAACTACAACTTTAACGGACACATGTCAACGTTATAGCTCATTAACAATTTATCTCGGCCTACGGATATTCATGTAAGAAATAATGAGATCATTAATATTGACTAGCTGATATATGATAACGACATCAGGATATTTTGGCCATTGCAAAAGCTGTAGAATCGGATCTATATCGTTTTTATAAGCAATGCCTTCTGATCAGACAGCTCCTAGAAAGGCAACTGCGTCTGCACTGTATGTCATTCAAGTCATATCGTAATTTTACCGATTCAAACGAAATGGACTATTGCGCTTTGAAACATCAGTATTGAAAAGGTTCGTTGCCAAATTGTGTCGTCTGCAAACTTTGTCGTCTGCTACAATTTTCTATTTTCATTTTTGTTCCAAAAAAACAGTCAAAGTAACAAACAGTTTTGATCCTGATATGTATTTAAACTGTTTGCATAGGTAATCACAGATGCGACACTGGCAGCGAAAGAGTTAAACATCATTTTGGCATTTGGTCGCTTTTTGGTTTTGTTGTATACATATAAAATCCCGATTATTCGAAATTTTAATGCAGAAGAATTCAGACCCTTTTAGGCAAGTAACAGCATTCTGTGTGACTTTCACCCTGTGATAACAGAGTGTTCAAATAATCGAAACTTTTCTGTATTTTCATATAAATACCGTTACACACCATTCTTATTTTCATCTAGAGGGGGAGGGTTACAAGAATCACTATGATGATGTGATTTCCGATAAATAATGTGTCAAGCAAACAGTGTAGACCATGGATCTGCGTTGTCTGACCATGTCCCTTTTTACCGTCGGTAGACAAAAATGAATTATTCCTTCCGCTATCAATCGCGGAATCTGTACAAACACTTTGGATCCAGATGAGACACTGAGTAGATCGACGTCACATCAGATCCAAAATCGTCATGTGGTAATGCTTCTGAACGAAAATCTGAAGATAATTAACGATGAAAAATGAAGCAGACGGTAAATATTGCAGACGACAATGTGTCGTTGAGAAAGTTTTAAAACTTGTATCACTATCTGCGACATGACTGTTTTGCAAACAGCTTGGATCCAGATGAGACGCCGAGTAACTCGGCGTCTCATCAGGATCCAAGCTGTTTGACACTAAGTCAATATTTTCTTAAAAGCTGGCTCGGATCGGAGATATTCAAAATGGCGCCAGATTCAAAAGTGAGCAGACGTTGATTGTTTTCGCAGCTAAGTAAGAGTTAATAAATACGCCAACTAAATACTGTCATGTAATCTGTTTGTCTGACAAGAAACTTTTACCTTAATTTATGCATACAATGCATGTTTGTTTGCTGGATTAAATCATGCCGCATGCATGTTTTAACACGGCTTGTGTCACGAAATATCTTGTTAAAATATGTCATCTGTCATCGAAACGTGCCGCTAGAAATTGCACACATGAAATAATCTTAACCCTTCGTTTGCTATTCACGTCAGTATACCTACCTGTAAATAGTGAAGACCCAGATGAGACAGCTCCTGCAGGAGCTGTCTCATCAGGGTCTGCACTATTTACAAGTTGATTGTGCAACCAGTGCACTCCACAGCAGTGATTGCACAGCGAAATACGTGTACACAGTGAAGATATATGTAATTATACAACAGGGCATGGGTAAAGAAGCAGCAATGTATTTCAAAATTCAGCAAGAGAATGGTTAAAGAGCGTTTTAGATCGTCTACATTTAGGAGACAGACGTCATGTAGCTTAGTCGTGTAGAACAGTAAAATTTGTCCAAGCGACGATTACAAACAAGTATCATTCCGGGTCTTTAATGCAAGTAGAAGCTTAATGCAGATCGAAAGTAACGCAGAAAGCTCTGATTTTGCCCTGCATAAAGCAATCACTTGTTGTTTAAGATTATAACGTTCTACCAATCAATGGTCACTTAAAACAGGCATCACTATACTCATTATCAGGGCAGGAGGTCGCGGGTTCAATCTACCAGATACTCTAGCCATTTCCTTCATACCATCACTTTTCACGCATTTGCAAACAGAGTAGACCCAGATAAGACAGCTCCTATATGCGCCGTTTGATAAGGGTCATCTCTGTTTGCTTATGGAAATATAATAGATCCTGCCTGTACCAAAAACCCTATGTACATAATCATGCCATTCAGAGTCACAGATACAGGTACGTACTCAAATACTAAACCCCTCAATTCTCAACCAAACCCTATGTTGTGACCAGTGATCCAAATCCTCCACCAAACCCTATGTTGTGACCAGTGATCCAAATTCTCCACCAAACCCTATGTTGTGACCAGTGATCCAAATTCTCCACCAAACCCTATGTTGTTACCAGTGATCCAGGGCTTACCGGGATGGACCGGGTATGACCGTAAAGGCCCAGTCGTACTGTGGCTGTTTGAGATGCTGATGTATCCCGGTTCAGATGTGTTTATATGTGGATCATATTTGTTGATTAATTAACTTTTAATTCTGATCAAAATCAGAGTGAAAAATAAAACAAGAGTCAGAATCGAAAGAAGGAATGAACGTCCTCGGTCTATATATCTCCTGAGCTATTACAACAGGATTCACGGTCACACTCACGCTGTACAGTGCTCCCTCTCTACAACGACACCCTTTGGGATACGAAGATTGTATGTGTTGTTCAGAGGGAGATGTTATAGGGAGGGAAAATCAAACATAATTAGCTTGTTTGCAGATCCCCAGATAAGGTGTATGTCTAGAACTAAAAATGTTATGCTTCAATCAACCCTATGTTGTGACCACTCTTTAGAATCGTCACAAAGTGACGATTCTAAAGAGTGGTCACAACATAAGGTTTGTTTCCGGGGCCTTGTTGTTTCGGAAACAGTGGCATGCGTTGTTGTAAGGAGGGAATAGTTATTGAGAGGGCCGTTGTAGGGAGGGAGCACTGTATGCGTAAATAAGCAGAGTTTCGCCATCTAAATTGTTTACTTGAATCATGTTCCGTGTTGCATTCCATTTCTCCTTATTCACATTCTCCGCAATGCAAAGGCATTAACGCTTTGAATTCTGGAAAGGCGATTGGTTCATCAGTATCTAGCAATATAGTACGTTCAGTATGAAAGAATATATGTGATTTGAACGGTAAAGATAGCAGACTCTGAGCAGAGGACTCCTATGGAATCTGGATATGCACTGATCTTCTGAAAATCAAATATTCCTATTTTTGCAGTAACAAACAATATTGTCATGATAATATTATACTTTATAATTGACACCATAAATATTCCTGAAAGAAATAAATGCATCATGGTTTTGAGAGCACGTGGATATAGGGGTTTCTAGTTATGGCAGAAATTGTAGAACCATATCCATAGTGTATCATATGCAAATAGAGCAGACCCTGATCAGAAGGTTCCTACAGGAACCGTCTGATCTGGGTCTACTCTGTTTGCAAAGGCGTAGAAAGGCGTATTTATGGGATAGACGGTTAACCGTTGTTGGTGAAACTGTCATCGAACTATTACAAACCAATCCAATTATCATTTTGAGGGTGTTCTGCAATATTTATCTTTTCAAAATGACCTTTGGAAAATGTTTTGGGAAGCGAATAGTCCAGACCCTGATATGACGACTCCCTCTGGAACCCTGTCTGGGTCTGATGTGTTTGCCCCAGTCCATTTTATGAAAACCCTGGACAAACATGGTTTAACCCCTACCCAGTATTTCAAGGTATGATCAAAATCGTCTCAGCCCTATTTGACCCGGCATCGAGGTTATAAAACTTTTTGATCGAGGCTGAGATCATTCTCAAGCATCTGATTGGTCAGATTCTGAGCTTGCTCAGAATCTGACCAATCAGATACTTGAGGATGATCTCAGACTCAGGCTCAGAGTATTATAACCTTGGATCCCGGTTAGTCGCTTCTCAAACAGAAATTAAATCTTGAAACAGCTCTTACCAGGGTCTGCAATACTGTCATTCAAGCTCCTCTCAAACATTATACCCTTTCATACGGAAGAACTGGACCTTTAAACTGTGATAAACTATTCCACTCTATTATACCAGCGTTGAATGAGTTAAACAGGAGTGCTAAATGGGTTACCGTCTATTTAACTCTCCATAAATATTAATACAAGAAACAATGACATTATGAATATTAGATTAATTGTTATAATACAGTGATAAACGTTACGATTGTACGTCGGGATATACCGGCATCTCAAACCGGCACGGTAAGACTGGTCCTTTGCGGTCGTACCCGGTTCATCCCGATAAACCCTGGATCCCTGTCCCGGGATATGTTAGGGGCTTAAACTAGGATAGTAATGCTTATAAAGCAGTGCGACATTTAGCGTTGATGATGGAACATAAAGCGATAGTACAACTTGTTGCGACATTTGGCGTTACATATGCGACATATAACGTCCGGAGGTTTTGCGACATTTAGCGTTGGTTCCGACATTTAGCGTCAGCTTTGCGACATATAACGTCAAGTGCGACATTTAGCGTCAGCCTTGCGACATATAACGTCAAGTGCGACATTTAGCGTCAGCCTTGCGACATATAACGTCAAGTGCGACATTTAGCGTCAGCCTTGCGACATATAACGTCAAGTGCGACATTTAGCGCCGGTGCGACATTTAACGTTGCTACACTGCTATAATATAGATCTGAATCTGCAGTTTCTGCCGTATGTTAAATTCCCATTATAAAAATTAATCTAATCAATATTAATAACGTGCTTATATCTTACCCTTTCACCGCCAATGTCGCTAAAACGCACCACGACAAATAGTGCAGTCCCAGATCTGGGAATTCACTTTTTGTCACAATCTCTAGTTCTCGATCTGTGTTTCATTCCTTATTCCTTTGAATTATGTATTTATTTATTCCATTTTCTTATTTCACCGAATGATTTAACAAAAACTGTGTTGCAGACGACAATTAAAAATTTGGCGCCGATGGAGTTAATGCAATCATTGCGCGTTACGGACGGACTGCACGCGCTATAAATGCCAACTCTTATCCCACCGTGACAATAATAATACCTCCCTAAAGTTGGATATAATAATACCTCCCTAAAGTTGGATATGGTGCAAATTCGACTGATGCCGATTCGAGCATTGAAGAAACTATTGGACGGGGGTCAGACAGCTTGGATCCGGAATGTGAGGCCGAGTTACTCGGCGTATCATCTTGATCCAAGTTGTTTGCAAATTTCCAACCAGGTTGCGGTTAGCAGTTTAAAGGTTAAAATATTTTGCCATCCTGTTGTATTACAGCGGATATCAATAACAGTAATTCTTTTACGACATAAAGTGTCAGTAGACGTGGACTTGATGACAAGAGAAAACAATGTGTTTTTCTTTTATCTCTGTTTTTTTCCTGATTTACAACTTCTGTTTCTCATCTCATTCAAAAAATATACTGTATAATGATTGTATTGTGTATTGATATTTACAATAAAAACCTCTCTAAAACGGAACTCTAGTAGAGAATAATTTAGTTACTTTAGGTACTAGGCAGGTGGTTGCTTAATTCAGGACGAAAGTCATGCAGAAAGCTCCTATAGGAGCTTTGTGCATGACTTTCATCCTGCATTAAGCTGCCACCTGTTTCCAAAACCGATATATTTACACTAAATGTAATGTCCGGTTTAGAGAGGTTTCACTGTATTGTACGGTAAAACCTCACAAACTGAAACCCTCAAATGAGTATCATTATCTGTCTTTAAGACATTTGGTAGCTTAATGCAGGGTGCAACGTAATGCAGAAAGCTCCTCTGGGAACGTTATGTATGACTGTCACTCTGCATTAAAATTTCTACACATTAGAATAGTCTCTTCGGTGGGATTCTACATATTAGAATAGCATCTTCGGTGCGATTCTACACATTAGAATAGTCCCTTCGGTGGGATTCTACATATTAGAATAGCATCTTCGGTGCGATTCTACACATTAGAATAGTCTCTTCGGTGGGATTCTACATATTAGAATAGCATCTTCGGTGCGATTCTGCACATTAGAATAGTCTCTTCGGTAGGATTCTACATATTAGAATAGCATCTGCGGTGCGATTTTACACTTTAGAATAGTCTCTTCGGTGGGATTCTACATATTAGAATAGCATCTTCGGTGCGATTCTACACATTAGAATAGTCTCTTCGGTGCGATTCTACACATTAGAATAGTATCTTCGGTGCGATTCTACACATTAGAATAGCCTCTTCGGTGCGATTCTACTACATGTAATTAAAATAGCCTCTTCGGTACGATTCTGCTAAAAAGTACCTAGTAATAGTCTACTTTTAGTCCGAAGGACCGCTCAGCCGCTGTACATTTACTCCCCTTGTCATTGAGTCATTCGCCTACAATATTGAGCACTGCTAACATATGACACAATCGTGCAGCCGCTATACCGGCTAGTGACCCTTACGGGTATCCATTTTAACCACTGTGCGGGTGGGAGACACTGAAAGGCTTCTATGAGGTTTCCGAGAGAGACCGGGATTTGAACCCTGGATCTCCGGATTGATAGCCAATCGCGTTACCACTAGACAACCGCACACCATTAATTAGAATAGCCTCTTCGTTGCGATTCTACTAATTAGAATAGTCTCTTCGATGCGATTCTACTCATTAGAAGAAACTGTTTCGATGCGATTCTACTTATTAGAATAGTCTCTTCGGTACGATTCTACTCATTAGAATATTACACTAAGTGCGATTCTACACATTAGAATATTACACTAAGTGCGATTCTACACATTAGAATTGCCTTTTTGACTTTAACCCATTCCCTCATATTGACGACTTTTGGCGACTCTGTAAAAGTCACTTCGTGAAACCATTGTGTTTGCTCATATAGGAGCAAAATTAATGCTCTATTTATCACAATGGTTTCAAACTAACAATTTCTGAAAAAAAATCCTTTTCTCTAGTTCATGCACCTTTTCGGTAGATTTATTCAAAGAGGTTGGGTCTAAAAATAGCCTATGAGGGAATGGGTTAATAAGTAGCAACACTATAGAATTCGGGTGAGAAATAATACTATAGAATAACACTCTACAGCGGTGTGTTAGCGAAAGGGGATTGGACGGACGGTAACTGTCAAATAAAATAAGAAACATCGTAGAACACATTATACAGGCAATAAATGTCAGTTGAACGGACGTCAGTATGTAAACAATAAGTCTGTTGCAAGTTGAATATGAAAATGGGTATTATTGTCACGCTGTCAGTGTAGACCCAGTCCAGAGACCGGAGACTATTGACTGGCCTAGATTTTCATTATGTATCACTCTTCAGAATAATTTTATGTAGTTATTTGTTGTATGTCTTTCAATAGAATGTAACACATGATCAGATCTGTCACTAGCGATGTGATGTCTAATCTGAGTCTACATTATTGCATTAAAATATGATCTCTTTACACAGGCATCGTATTATACCGGACTCTCTACAGGAAGTAGTACATCGTGAATTAAAACAACCCTTTTACCGCCAATGTCGCAAAAATACACCACGACAAATAGTGCAGTCATCAGGGACTTCACTATTTGTCTAAAATTCTATTTCGATACCTGTGCTTCATTCCTTTGAAATTTGCATTTATTTATCTCATTTCTTTATTTTACCAAATGCCTTAAAGGCATTTCAAAAGGAATGTTGACCGATTTACCCCATGCTGTGTATTTTGGGAGTTGACTGTCAGGGATCTGATACACGAATTGATAAGGCAGGCTACCATCACAGAGGATCAATGTACAATTGCATAACTTTATCTATTATGGCTATGGACACTGACTGGACACTGCAGGAGCACAGCTGGATACTGTGTATATAGGGGGGGGGGTCACTTATATAAGGAGCTTTGAAATGCCTTTAACAAATGTGGTTTGCAAACGACAAATAGAAATTTGGCACCGAAAGGGTTAACAAAAATGGCTGCTTGACTCTTTCTCTGCCATAATTGTCCGTAAAAAATGTCGTTTGCATCCATTATTATTTTTCAACAATATTTTTCGATACTGTTTCACAAACATACTCACAGGATCAGACAGTTGGATCCAGATGAGACGCCGAGTTATCTGAGGTCTTACCTGGATCCACATGCTTTGCCAAGGTGATACCAAATTTTCGAAAGAGTTAACGCAGAGCAAAATTAAATACTGGCTTAATTGTTTGCCTTGATTTACCATCAGAGATGCCAATTAAAAGTTCAAAGACCAACGCCAATTAAACCTCTTTGTATAACATATGCCCTGTACTAAGCAGCCACCTGACTCAGGATTAGATATCATAATGGTGGTCGCATTAGTGGGGTTTTACCATATTTAGATAATGACTGAGTGTGACGTATATTTGTGGTCGCATAAGAGGTTTTTTAGCATATTTAGATATGGACTGAGTGTGACGTATATTGGTAGTCGCATTAGAGGGGTTTTACTGTATTTATATATGGACCGAGTGTGACGTATATTAGTGATCGCATTAGAGGGGTTGTACTGTATTTTGATATGGACTGAGTCAGACGTATATTGTTGGTCGCATTAGTGGGGGTTTACCATATTTAGATATGGACTGAAAGTGACGTATATTGGTGGTAACATTAGAGGGTTTTTTACCATATTTAGATATTGACTGAGTGTGACGTATATTTGTGGTCGCATAAGTGTGGGTTTTACCATATTTAGATATGGACTGAGTGTGACCTATATTTGTGGTCGCATAAGAGGGTTTTTACCATATTTAGATATGGACTGAGTGTGACGTATATTTGTGGACGCATAAGAGGGGCTTTTACCATATTTAGATATGGACTGAGTGTGACGTGTACTGGTGGTCGCATTAGAGGGGTTTTACCATATTTAGATATGGACTGAATGTGACGTATATAAGTAGTCGCATTAGAGGGGTTTTGCTGTACATGTATTTAGATATGGACCGAGTGTGACTTATACTATCTGTTCTTGTGATTTTGATGAATCGCTTATCTTCATTAGGCCACCAAAATAAGTCAACATCAATCAAATTGTCGTAAAAACATATTAAAGTTGAGTGACATTTGAATTCTAACGTTCACAGTAAAGGAAATGTAAATAAATATATATCTAAGTGAGTGTCGAAGTTCACTATGTTGTTAACAACTTACTCAAACTGCCGGATTACTTTTGTTGCGGAGTAGTCTTTGCCGGAGCGACTAGGTCGGAACACGTTACCTGATCAATACGCGTTTTACGAATTTGCCAATAGAGTAGATCTAGATGCGATATCTATTGTATGAGATGTCTGAAAGGGTATATTGTGTTTGCCTGAGCAGTATATTACTTTGTCTGCCATGGTATATACCATTCTTCATAATGCTTTTGTGACCTTTCCCTGATGAATATTCATGTAGGAAATAATGACATCATGAATATTAATACGATTATTTTTTATACTGGCATATGAACACAATACATTTTTGGCTCAGGCAGAAACTGTAGAATCAGATCTATATTACACCATAAGCAAACAGAGCAGACCCTGATCAGACGGCTCCTATAGGAGCCGTCTGATCAGGGTCTACTCTGTTTGCAGATGCGTCAAAATGTGCTTACATAAGGGAAATGGTTAATATTCACAATAATTTCTGATATGAATATTCATTAGAAAATGGGTTTAAATAGCAGCTTGCTACCTGACATTTTAGCGCCGATCACATGCTGGTGGACCCCAAAAGAGACTTGTGACCGGAAATTGACGTTAACAACCAACCTATCAACCAACAAAACAACATACCCACCAATCAACCAATCAATCAACCAACCAATCATGATGGCCGCGTAGCTCTTAAACCCCATACACTGGAGCATACAATACTTCGTTCTAGGGCACCTAAAACGCCGAATTTGATTGGTTTATGTTAAAACAAAACACGAACGCCCAATGACAGTCTGCATAAATGTTGCATAGCTACATGTCAGTTCTCGCGATATTTTATTGAACTGACACACTAAAATCACTGGCCCGAGCGATAGAGACAATCCAAGTACTGAGGCACTGATTGCCACCGGGCCTCTAACGAGAAGGAATAGCGTTTTGCGGATTATTTTTATTTCTTGAGTTTCGTTTTTGGTTCCTTGTAAACTTACAAAACCTTGTGAAAATCAAATGGTTCAAATGCATTGTCTTTTACTTCATATCTCGTATTTTGACAGGTATATGTTCTTAAATCAGCATCACCAAATACATTGTCTAAGCTGCGATAGTTTGACTGAGCGCTTTTATATAACGATCGCGTCTAACCCTTTCACCGCCAATGTCGCATAAATGCACCAAGACGAATAGTGCAGTCCCAGATTAGTCGCCGCTTTTCCAAAGCGGCATCTGATCAGAACTTCACTATTTGTCTCAATCTCTATTTCTATATATGTGGTTTGTTCCTTTGAAATTTGCGTTTATTATCTCATTTCCTTATTGTACCGAATGATTTAACAAATATTGGATTGCAGACAATTAGAAATTTGGCACTGAAAGGGTTAAACGACCACTGCTTGTATAAACATGTACAACGAAATGAATACATACAGCTCCTATACAAAAATCAAACGTTAAATAAGTATCCTGTTGAAACACATACTACAGACTTAAATATCGTTAAATATTGCGTTTCCTTTCCATTACTACAGCTTGTAATTGAAAATAGAACTTGAGTTGATAAGATCCGACAAAGAACAGAGAGACTGTGTTTATGTCAGTTCGGCTGCACTAGAGTGGAATCAAACAGTGTTAACATATAATGATAGTAACATCTCTATAACAGCTAAGAAACTATTCATGAAATGTTCAGGTTGAATTACGAAAAAAAAAATTCGACTCAAAATTTTGAAGTTTCTACTTCCGTTCATACTATTGACCAATATCAAACAGCTTGGATCCTGATGAGAGACGCCGAATTACTCGGCGTCTTGTCTCGATCCAATTCGTTTGCATATTCAACTAATGTTGCGGCTTGTTAGATAAGGCTTAAACGGCAGATGAAGTATGTCTGTTATCTCAAGATGGGCGATATGCATGAGTTACTCACCTGTATGCCATTTCCATTGCAGAACACATTGTGTACACGTCATACCACGTGGTATCTCAACGCGCAGGCGCTGTAGACCGGGATGCTGAGGTTCATATCTATATTTAGGTTCCTTATTGTAAATATCCCACACACGTAACTGGTGTCGGCTGAAACATTCCTGCGTTGCCGCCCGGTTTACATTGTTATTCGGACAAATATGGAATTCGAAATATCCGCCAAGAAAACTCTGAATGTCAATTACGGCGAGAATTGAAGAATCATTGGTTGTATAAGTATTAGCTATAATTCCATTGGCGTATCTGCCGCCTGGCTCGTTGTCACGTGGTATGACGTCAAAACGATCTCCACATACACCGCACCTGCCACCATTTACTCCGTGTTGAATCTAAAGAAGAAAAAAATTCAAATTGAGCGAAGCAAAGTTTTGAATAAAAATCCCATTAAAACATTCAGCTAATAAATTTTCAATATTATTCTTGTATTTAGACGCATTTGAACGTACATATCCAACGTGAAAAGATCGCTAGATAAATGTAGTACAATGACAATAATATTCATCAGGTAAAGTGTTACAATGACCGTTTCGAGAGATGTTTCTAGCCAGCAGCTTCACTACTTCTACAAAGGGTGTGAATCTGGCCAGATACTGCGCCACAGAAACAGCTGCTGATATGTGTCTTCGGAATAGTGTACACTACTTTTACAAAAAGCTTGACTCTTGGCCAGATACGATGCTACAGATTGAGTGGCTGGTAAGCGTCTTTAGTAGAGTGTGCACTACTCTTACATAGAGTGTAAACCCAGACCAGATACAGTGATACATACGTAGAGGTCTGCATGTGTCTTGTTGTCGAGCAGTCGGGTGGGTGGGGTACATTTATTTACACTGTTCGTCCGATAGTCTGTAGATGTGATAAGTGTGAGGTTGGAGGCTTTCTCTAACCATGGTTTAAATCCCAAGAGGTAATTTTACCACTGACCATTCCTGGACGGTACTCCTGTACTCACCCTATTTTGTGTTTGTATTGCGCAGCGTTCATACTTTTGTACTTTTGAATGTGTATATGTGATATGTGTGTGTATGGATGCTCTTCTATTGCTGTGCGAATGCGAATTTCATTTGTGCTTCTGATGATGCTGTGCACTGTCTTGTGTCATTTTCAAAATGTCCTGCCTGACTTCTATCCTATTTTCAATATATTGCACACTTCTTCTATAAAGAGTTTGAACCTTGGCCAGTTACGGTGTATACAGATATTAATAAGCTGATGTTTGTTTGAAAAATATCATGTACGAGTTTTTTTTAGCTTGCAGAAACTGTAGAGACTGTGTGAATAGAAATGTTATAGCATAAAAGGCGGAGTAGACACTGATTAGACGTCATATACAGGAGCCGTCTGATCTGGGTTTATCTTCTTTACAAATGTGCAAAAAGCGTCTCTATTAAGTAAGTGGTTTAAATGTTTGTACAGTAGAATCTGTCTTAAGCGGTCATCAAAACAGATATCAATGATGGAACTGTTAGGCAGCTGGTAGCTTCGTGCAGGTGGAATGCAATGCTGAAAGCTCATTTAGGGACTCTATGCATTACTTTTGCCCTACATTAAGTAATCACCTGCTTTTTAAGACTCCTAATAAATGATTGGCCGCTTATGACTAGTTCTACTGTATTTGACATGAAAATGTGAATCAGGCGGATGCTTTACAGACAATATAATGGAGTACTTAATTATTTTGATGTTTATTACTTGTTTGTTATTTATGCAAATGAGATATGTTTAACCCTTTCTGCGCCAAATTTCTAATTGTCGTCAGCAATCCAATGTTTGTTAAATCATTCGGTACAGTAAGGAAATGAGATAAATAAATAAAAAAGTCAAAGGAATAAAACACAGATATAGAAATTGAGACAAAAAGTGAAGTCCCTGAACAGACGCCGCCATAAAAAAAACAGAGTCTGATCTGGGACTGCACTACTTGTCGTGGTGCATTTTTGCGACATCGGCGGTGAAAAGGTTATTGCGCGCTTTGAAAACAAATGAACAAGTCTAGTTTTATTTCAACCATTATCCGGCTAACGTTGATCGGACTTGCATTTGTGAACAGTTTGGACCCAGATGAGACACTGAACAATTCAGAGTCTCCCTGGGATAAAGCTGGCTGGCACCCGGGTCAATAATTCCTCAAAAACTTAAATCAAATCAGAAGTAGCCATACTTGCACAAAATCCAAACTTGTGCTGGAACTATTTTTTCAGAGCGGAGTATGGGTTAAGAGCCTCGTTTTGGTGTAATAATCTGCTTGGGCGTAATGCAAATAAGTACACTAGAACTCATCTAAACTGGACGTTCAATCTAGTAATTAACATCGGTTCTGGAGACAGCTGGTGGGTTAATGCAGGGTGAAAGTCGTGCAGAAAACCCTTAAAGCAGCGTTCTGCATGATTTTCACCCCGCATTAAGCCGTCACCTGCCTAAATGTATATAAATTCTTCACTACTACAATTCCGGTTTAGAGGGGTGTTGCTGTAATTGAAGTGCACTGTAGTGCTTTACATTTAGCAAATGATACGCCTTTTTATCGCCTTTGCAAATAGAGTAGACCCAGATCAGACGGCTCCTGCAGGAGCCGTCTGATCAGGGTCTGCTCTGTTTGCTTATGAACTGATCTGATTCTACTGTTTCTGTTTACGGCCAAAAGTTCCTGTGTTCATACACTATTTTATTATACTGCAAAGTAAAATCCTCACTTCTGATTGGTTAACTAGCCGTGTACATGAGTCCATGTACCCTGTGAGCTGACAGGGTACATAGAAATTCCCCATGGCAGGCCCCACATATTATGGTCAGAAACCAAAAGACCGACTTCTCGACTCGGCTAAACAATAGCAAAATTCATAATAGACAACTATTGATACGTAAAGAAAACAATGCAGAAATGAATTAAAAAACACCATTGTTTGAAATGACCAATAAAATAGTTTTTAGAGGAGTTATTATATCGTCCAGCCATCTATAATAACACGAACGCCGATGAAATACAATACACAACACTTCGGATACCTTCGGGTAGAAATAAATGTATTGGGGCGCTTTTAGGGGAATTAGCGTGTTTAGTGATTCAACATGCAAAAAATGGATTTATATAAATTATCCGAACCGTAAAACTTTGCAGTATAATAAATTCGTTATACAGTTCTTTCCCAGGGTACATGACGATTTATTCCCGGCTGGTAAAATCATGTAACCCTCGCCTAACGGCTCGGGCAACATGATTTTCCTCAGCCGGGAATAAATCGTCATGTACCCTGGGAAAGAACTGTATAACTAATAATGTACACTGAGATAATTATATTCATGATGTCATTAGTTCTTACATGAATATTCATTGAGTAATGGGTTAAATGCATGTAACGTGTAAAAGGGAAGGAATTGCATTTGTATTACAATAGGAGTCATCTAAAGCAACCACTACATTAATAAACACGGATGTCTTTGAAACAGATGACCGCTTGATGTAGGGCGAATGTAATGCAGAACGCTCCTGTAACTTTCGCCCTGCACCAAGCTACCACCAGCCTCTATCCCCCCACCCCCCGATTTAGACCACTTTTTGATGGTCGCACTACAAGTGGTTTGCTGTACTTGATATCGTTCTACGTACCCGTTAGTACGGCCGCACACAAGAAGTTTAAATCGATGTTTTAACCCTTTCACCACCAATGTCGCAAAAATGCACCACAACAAAAAGTCCAGTCCCAAATAAGAAGCCGCTTTGAAAAGGCCAGTAAAGTGTGACCAGTGTATTTTAACAGACTAGTGTGACCAGTGTATTTGAACACTATAGATTGACAAGTGTATTTGAACAGTTTAGTGCGAAATGTGTATTTTAACACTGTAGTGTGACCAGTGTATTTTAACAGTTTAGTGTTGTCAGTGTATTTTAACACTATAGTGTGGTCAGTGTATTTTAACAGTTTAGTGTTGTCAGTGTATTTTAACACTATAGTGTGGTCAGTGTATTTTAACAGTTTAGTGTGGTCAGTGTTTTTTAACAGTTTAGTGTGGTCAGTGTATTCTATCAGTTTAGTGTGGTCAGTGTATTTTAACACTATATGTGTGGTCAGTGTATTTTAGCAGTTTAGTGTTGTCAGTGTATTTTAACACTATAGTGTGGTCAGTGTATTTTAACAGTTTAGTGTGGTCAGTGTTTTTTAAAAGTTTAGTGTGACACGTATGTTTTAACCCTTTCGCTGCCAATGCCGGATCGGTGATTACCTATGCAAACAGTTTGGATCCAGATGAGACGCCGAGTAACTCGGCGTCTCATCAGGATCCAAACTGTTTGTTACCGTTACTATGTTTTTGAAACCAAAATGAAGAAAATCAAAAGAATGAAGATTTGTAGCAGACGACAAAGTTAGCAGACGACAGAGTTTGGCAGCGAAAGGGTTAACAGTTTAGTGTGGTCAGTGTATTTTAACACTATAATGTGGTCAGTGTGTTTTTAACAGTTTAGTGTGACAAGTATGTTTTAACAGTTTAGTATGACAAGTATATTTTAACACTATAGTGTGGTCAGTATATTTTAACGGTTTAGTGTGACAAGTATGTTTTAACACTTTATCCTCTCATCAGTATCCAAACTGCTTGACAGTCTATGACTATTTTTCAAATGATGATAGAATCGGAAGAAGTACTTCACAACAGCAGGTGTTAAAGTGCTTGTGTGGCGGCTGTAAAAAGTCGCCCCGTACGTCATTCTCAGTGTTGTTGTGTTTTCTGGTCCTTCGGGATCATTAGTTTTGATGTTGATGGTTTTGAAAATTGAATACTGCTTAAGCCGGTGTTAGGGGGCGTGAGTGGTGTTGCGCTTTTAATAACTACTCATGAACAAACTCAATAAAACCGAGTCTGCAATTTTCTCTTTTTGCATTTCTACTTTTGCTTTCGAAGGATCACCCATTTCCAGAATATTTACACCATATACTTATTTCAGCGGACATTGGTTTTTACAGCGGAGTTAATGCTAATAGGTATACCTAATTCCCGTGATCTATACACGTGCTTGCTCATAGAAGTGACTTTTTTATTGCTGTAAGCGGCCCGCTCAACCCTTATACTGTCGTGAAAATATGATGTTGTCTTAAATTCTGATCTGGAGTAATTTTGAAACTTTTCAGATTCATACAAGCTTGTAAGAAACTACTGGCCATTTGTCAAATAATTTGGATTTTGATGAGATGCCGAGTTACTCGGTAACTCGGCATCTTATCTGGATCCAAATTGTTTGCATATGTAGGTCAGGTCGGCATAAGCAAAGACCGACCATTTCCTTGTACTAATGGTGAATCAACTATGAATAGTGTTAAGGTTAGTCGACCAGTGCATGACATCATGCATGATGCACGTGTAGATATGCAGCAAACACTCCGTAGAACCCCCATTAACACATTCCCTCCTAGTGGCGCATTTTCGTGCCTCTTTAAAAGTCACATTTTGAAAACAGTGTGATAAATAGAGCATTTGCTCCATAGGAGCAAATGCTCTATTTATCACAATGGTTTCAAAACTACACAATTCTTAAATTCTCTTTTTCTATAGTTAATGCTACTTTTCGGTAGATTAATGCAAAGAGATTTGGTTTGGGAGGGAATGAGTTAAAAACAAAAGGTATGTATGCGTGATTTTGCAGCGGGGCCATAACTGTATCATATTCGATCTTTAGATATCCAGTCTGTTATATGGACTTTTACCTTATGATGACATCACAAAAATGAATATATCAGCAAATAACACAGTCACACAGTCGTCATTTCTTAGTGTTACATTACTGTTATCTATACCGTGCAATATAGTTTTTCCATGCTTGTATCCTACATCACGTGAGTTTCTCTTCCATGTGCAACACATTTACGTTTTCCATGATTGTCTCTTTTTCTGATTTCTAATTTCCAAATTAGGTCAAAACAAAACAGAACATTTAAAAAATAGAGAACTTTTTACAATTTGTGGTCTTCACGATTTGACTATTCCGAAAAAAGATCCAGAGATATGAAAGAAATTCTGAAGATTCGAAGAATTGGTAAATGTTTCGGCCATCTGGTAAAAAAAGTGATACAAATGTCTGTCTGCCTCGTGGCCTATTAGGGAATGGATCTAAAATAAGGAATGAGGGAATGGGTTAAATGTGTACACATAGAGGCTTAGATAAGGTACGTTATGCGATTGTGATTGTTTTCAAGAATTGTTCCTGTATCGTCCCTTCTCTTGCTGAATTTTAAAAAAATTGTTCTTCTTCTTTGCCCATGCCTTGTTGTATAATTACATATATCGTCACTGTGTACACGTATTTCGCTGTGCAATCACTGCTGTGGAGTGCACTGGTTGCACAATCAACTTGTGAATAGTGCAGACCCTGATGAGATAGCTCCTAAAGGAGCTTCTCATCTGGGTCTTCACTATTTACAGGTAGGTATATTGACGTGAATAGCAAGCGAAGGGTTAAAGAATGGTCATGGCACAGTGTTTGGTGGTGGTGGCGGCGGTGTGATAACTTTCGAATTTGAAATACTCTCTGTCATGGTTTGAATAAGCGTATTGTAATATTTTACACTGTAATATACACAGGGACATTAAATAGGAAGACTATGTTGAAATTGGTACAGGTTATAAACCAAGCTTTAACCTATCACTCCATGGATATTCATGTAAGAAACACTGACACCATGGATATATATTGATTACATTTTTTATAAGTTTTATTACGACACATAAAAGAATTATTTTTTTTTGCCATGACAGAAACTGTGGAATCATGTCTTAAAATATATACATGTACTAAACCAACAGAACAGATCCTGAACGGCTCCTTTAGGAGCTGTTTAATCTGGGTCTACTCTGTTTTCAAAGGCGTAGAAAAGTGTATTTATGGAGTAAAGGGTTAAGTGCTTGTTTTTGTTTCAAGCCTGACAATGTGTATGTGAGTTCAAAGCTTAACTTGATTACAAATTGCGATAATTAACACAACGTGCCGTTTATTACGTCATAAAAATTACATTCCTGAATACCAAATTAATTTATATTGTTATAACTCTATGCTGATTTGAATAAAGAAGCACGTGACCTGATTTTCTCTGTATCGAACACTTCAGTTTATTTGGGTCAAGAATAATCGTAAATTCATTGTAGGTCATCCTTTTAATTTATTATCTATTTAATTTTTTAACCTAACCTTTAAATATCTGCTCACAGTCTAGTCCAACCTCTATATATCTGCTCACAGTCGTCTTGTCTAACCTTTATATAGCTGCTCACAGTCTAGTATAACCTTTATATAGCTGCTCACAGTCTAGTATAACCTTTATATATCTGCTCACAGCCTAGTATAACCTTTATATATCTGCTCACAGTCTAGTCTAACCTTTATATATCTGCACACAGTCATCTTGCCTAACCTTTATATATCTGCACACAGTGTAGTCTAACCTCTATATATCTGCTCACAGTCATCTTGCCTAACCTTTATATAGCTGCTCACAGTCTAGTATAACCTTTATATATCTGCTCACAGCCTAGTATAACCTTTATATATCTGCACACAGTGTAGTCTAACCTTTATATATCTGCACACAGTGTAGTCTAACCTTTATATATCTGCACACAGTGTAGTCTAACCTTTATATATCTGCACACAGTGTAGTCTAACCTTTATATATCTGCACACAGTGTAGTCTAACCTTTATATATCTGCACACAGTGTAGTCTAACCTTTATATAGCTGCTCACAGTCTAGTATAACCTTTATATATCTGCTCACAGCCTAGTATAACCTTTATATAGCTGCTCACAGTCTAGTATAACCTTTATATATCTGCTCACAGCCTAGTATAACCTTTATATAGCTGCTCACAGTCTAGTATAACCTTTATATATCTGCACACAGTGTAGTCTAACCTTTATATATCTGCTCACAGCCTAGTATAACCTTTATATAGCTGCTCACAGTCTAGTATAACCTTTATATATCTGCACACAGTGTAGTCCAACCTTTATATATCTGCTCAGTCTAGTCTAACCTTATATATCTGCTCACAGTCGTCTAGTCTAACCTTTATATATCTGCTCACAGTGTAGTCTAACCTTTATATATCTGCTCACAGTCGTCTAGTCTAACCTTTATATATCAGCTCACAGTCTAGTATAACCTTTATATATCAGCTCACAGTCTAGTATAACCTTTATATATCTGCTCACATTCTAGTATAACCTTTATATATCTGCTCACAGCCTAGTCTAACCTTTATATATCAGCTCACAGTCTGGTATAACCTTTATATAATCTGCTCACAGTCTAGTATAACCTCTATATATTTGCTCACAGTCTAGTATAACCTTTATATATCTGCTCACAGTCTAGTATAACCTTTATATATCTGCTCACAGCCTATTCTAACCTCTATATATCTGCTCACAGCCTATTCTAACCTCTATATATCTGCTCATATCCTAGTCTAACCTTTATATATCCGCTCACTGTCTAATAGAACCTTTATATATATCTGCTCACAGCCTATTCTAACCTATATATCTGCTCACAGCCTATTCTAACCTCTATATATCTGCTCACAGCCTATTCTAACTTCTATATATCTGTTCACAGCCTAGTCTAACCTTTATATATCTGCTCACTGTCTAGTCTGAAGCATGTTTTATTTATTCCTGATACGTTAACCCTTTCGCTGCCAAATTTTCTCGTCTGCAAACTTTGTCGTCTGCTGTAATTTTCCATGTTTATTTTTCTTCATGTTTGTTTCAAAAAAACAGTCACAGTAACAAACAGTTTGGATCCTGATGAGACGCCGAGTTACTCGGCGTCTCATCTGGATCCAAACTGTTTGCATAGGTCATCACAGATGGGACACTGGCAGTGAAAGGGTTAAAATGTTCCAGGAACTACTGACCAAGTGCCCAACAGCTTTAACCGTTTTGGCGCCAAATTTCTAACCGTCGTCTGCAAACCAATTTTGTTAAATCATTCGGTAAAATAAGGAAATCAGATAAATCAATGCAAATTTCAAAGGAATAATGTACAGGTATAGAAATGGTGTTTGAGACAAAAAAGTGAAGTCCCTGAGTTTTAGGCGGCGTCTGATCTGGCACTGCACTATTTGTCGTGGTGAATTTATGCGACATTGGCGGTGAAAGGGTTAATCCTCATAAAACGCCGAAATACTTGACGTCTCATCTGGATCTAAGCTTTGTTTTGTTTACCCTTTTCTCCATAAATACGCCTTTCTACGCCTTTGCAAACAGAGTAGACCCAGATCAGACGGCCCCTGTAGGAGCCGTCTGATCAGTGTCTGCTCTGTTTGCTTATGAAATGATATAGGTGTCGCATGACTCTACAGATTCTAGTAATACCAAAAGATCCTGTGTACATATGCCATTATACAAATTCAGCTAATAAATATGTGTGATGTCATTTTTTTTCACATCAATATTCATGGAATAAAGAGTTAAATACCAGCTAGATCGTGCTTGTTATGATAAGGGAAAACTAGAGATGGTGTAAAAGTGTAATTTTATTTGTAACAAATAGAGTGATACTGACTGTTACAAATAGAGTGATCAGATCTATAACAAAAATAATAATCAAAATTTGTAACAAATATAATAATTAGATTTATAACAAATATAGTAAAGCAGATCTGTAACAAATATAATAATCATATATGTTACAAATATAGTAAACATATCTGTAATACATATAGTAATAAAATTTGTAACAAATATAATAATTAGATTTATAACAAATATAGTAAAGAAGATATGTTACAAATATAGTAAACATATCTGTAATACATATAGTAATCAGATTTGTAACAAATAGAGTTATAAAAAACATGTAACACATAGATCAATGATATATGTAACACACATGGTAATTACTTTTGTAATACATATATCACTCATAGCCGCAACAATTCAGAATTTTAACATATGAGCAAATAGAGCTACCCTGATAAGACAGCAACTGTTACGAGGGCTGTTTGATCTGGGTGTAGACTGTTTGCAAGGGCATTAAAAGGTAAATTATGGAGTAAGGAGTTAACATCTTCTCTTATGTAAGCGCATTTTGACGCATTTGCAAACAGAGAAGACCCAGATCAGACGGCTCCTGTAGGAGCCGTCTGATCAGGGTCTGCTCTGTTTGCTTATGGTGTAATATAGATCTGATTCTACAGCTCCTGTCTGAGCCAAAATGTCATGTGTTCATATGTCATTACAAAAATAATCTTATTAATATTCATGACGTCATTATTTCCTACATGAATATTCATCAGGGGAAGGGTTAAACAGTCTTTAGATATGGCCGGTTATTTGGATAATCGTAAAACATATCGTTATACATGATTGGTGACATACATTAAAGCGCACCATTATCTCATGTGCACTGTCTGTCGTCATGAAATCTGTAATAAACAAGTACATCTTGTCAGTGTCTGTCAGTGTTTTATTACCAATCTTAGTACCGATATAATCACGTGATTGCCGATTACAACCCGTATCACTCGGTAAACTTCGGTAAGTTTCGACAATGCAAAATACAGCAAAAAGCACTCTAAAGTATGGAACGCCATTCAGTAATGCTAATGCTTTCGCATTTAGCATTTAGCATTTAGCAAATAGCGTGGCAGAATGGCGTTCCATACTAAAGTGGGCAATCGAACAATGTCCAATTTTGGTATTTGGGTGTTTAAGGCAGATTGTAACTTGAAGACAGGGCGTACATTCGCCCTGCATTTGTGTAGCCGTTTATTATGTTAGTATTTATGGTTTTTATGCAAATGCATAACCATGTACATCAGATTCTAGAGTAAAGCCTGTCTTGACCCTTTCCCTCATATAAACGTGTTTTCACGCATTTGCAAACAGAGAAGACTCATATCAGACGGCTCCTAGAGGAGCCGTCTGATCAGTGTCTACTCTGTTTGCCAATAGATTTTGATAGACCTGTTTCTTTGCTTTCTAAAATGTCTATAATGTCCCACCTTCCATATTTCTTTATAACTATTTTGTCCATGAATATTCAGTAGGTATTGAACTTCGGAATAAATATAGAACAGCGGAAGGGTTAACCCTTTCTTGGGGACTTAAACCTGTCTTAACCCTTTCTTGGGGATTTCGAACCTGTCTTAACCCTTTCCTTCATACAAACGTGTTTTCACGCAATTTCAAACAGGGTAGACTCATCTGATCAGGATCTGCTCTGTTGATGGGATTAGAAAGATCCATTTCTTTACTTTCTAAAATCGCTACAAACTTCCCTATTTCATTATAACAATTTTCTTCATGATTATTCAGTAGGTATTGAAATTTGGAATAAAAATAGAACAGGTAAAGGGTTAAGAGGCTATCCAAACCAGATTAATTATGGATTGAAAGGCTTGTAGTAGTTTTATGCAGGTTAAAAGTAATGTAGAAGGCTCCTATCATCGAATGCGTGAATGGCAGTTTGGTTTTTTATGAGAAATTCTGTTACACAGTGTCTAATATGTATCCATACTGTTAGCAATAATCTTTAACTATTTGATTGAAAGTACGGACACAGTCCAATATCAAATACTCATTCGGAATACGTCGGCTAATTTCAGGAAACTAAAACATTACTCCGACCGGTACCCATGCTCTTCGTAATTCGGTCTGAGCCGAGTAGTTAAATTTGCTTTAACAAGAACAATCCGGAAATACCCGAGATGTTACGATTGTTCAAATAGCATCGTGTTACTCACCCATCTGCCGCCACAGTTTAAGCCGGTGTCATCGTCGTTTCTTGGGGACTCGAACCCCCGAGTCCACATACTCGACCTCTGCGCAGGCTCCATCATGCGCCCTCTCGCTTCCGCTTCCGGTATGGTGATTAGGATGCAACATAACAGAGTTAAACTGAAACCAGAAGAGCCAAATATGAATCGAAAGGTTACACAGTAGTTAACCCTTTCACCGCCAATGTCGCATAATTGCACCACGACAAATAGCGCAGTCCCAGATCAGACGCCACCTTCAAAAATGTGGCCTCTGATCAGGGACTTCACTTTTTGTCTCAATCTGTATTGCTATATTATCTGGATTTTTTTAATTCCTTTGAAATTTGCATTTATTTATATCATATTCTTATAGTACCGAATAAGTTAAATAAAAAATGGATTGCAGACGACAATTAGAAAGTTGGCGCCGAAAGGGTTAATTTGGAATCTAAATACATTTTCTAGAATCTGATTGGTCAGCGTTTCGGTGAAACTCACAATTTGACCAATCAGAAGCTTGAGAATGAACTTATAACTCCGGGAACTGTTTTTTAAACATATTTATTCCCATTCTACACATATATTGGAAATGGGGTTGGGTCACAAGTTCTGACAACGTTAATTTCGACCCTCCCCCTACAAAAGGGTGTACAATCAAAATACAATGGCGATTTTTACATGACATACATCTAATAAGTATATAACAAGTGGGTATATGCGGATCGTATAGAGCCAAATCAGACAGATTGGTTCTGGTAGCTACGCCCTTGATCTGAATTGCTTGCCTTAGTAGAAGGGCTAATATAGTAGACCCTCTCTATAACGGCCACTAAATTACATCAAGTATTTTGTGTTAAAGACAGGTGGTTGCTCAAAGCAAGGTGAAAGTTAAAGAGAACGCTCCTATAGGAGCGTACTGTTTTACTTTCACCTTGCTTGAAGCATCCACCTGTCCTAAATACCAACTGATGAACACAATTTAGTGGTCGTTATAGAGAGGTTTTACTGTATATGTATTGAGAAAACATCACCAATTCAGCATAACAGCTTATATATATTTATTCAGAAGGCATCATGAATTCAGTATAAGGTGTAATGCATTTATTTAGAAGGCGTCACCAATTCAGTTATTTATTTAGAAGGCATTGCCAATTCAGAAGGATACGGGCTAATGTATTTACTTAGAAGTCATCGCCAATTCAACACCAGTTCAATATAAGGTGTAATGTATTTATTTAGAAAGCATTCAGTATAAGGTGTAATCTGTAGATTCTCAGTTCATATTATCTAGCTCGAGTGTCAGTGTACATTATCTAGCTCGATTCTATGCTCATATTATCTAGCTCGAGTCTCAGTGTACATTATCTAGCTCGAGTCTATGCTCATATTATCTATCTCGAGTCTACGCTCATATTATCTAGCTCGAGTCTACGCTAATATTATCTAGCTCGAGTCTTAGTGTACATTATCTAGCTCGAGTCTACGCTCATATTATCTAGCTCGAGACTACGTTCATATTATCTAGCTCGAGTCTACTCTCATATTATCTAGCTCGAGACTACGTTCATATTATCTAGCTCGAGTCTACGCTCATATTATCTAGCTCGAGACTACCTTCATATTATCTAGCTCGAGTCTACTCTCATATTATCTAGCTCGAGACTACGTTCATATTATCTAGCTCGAATCTACGCTCATATTATCTAGCTCGAGACTACGTTCATATTATCTAGCTCGAGTCTACGTTAATATTATCTAGCTCGAGACTACGTTCATATTATCTAGCTCAAGTCTACGTTCATATTATCTAGCTCGAGTCTACGCTCATATTATCTAGCTCGAGTCTCAGTGTACATTATCTAGCTCGAGCCTACGCTCATATTATCTAGCTCGAGTCTTAGTGTATATTATCTAGCTCGAGACTACGCTCATATTATCTAGCTTCGTTTCATCCAGTCCCAGTTTCAGTTTACATTATCTTGCTCGAATTTCAGTTCATATGAATGTATCTCCGACATTCGATTATTGTGCAGGTGATGTGAAGATCAAAAACAGTAAGAGGTGGCGAGTACCATGTTTATGTCAAACAATGACTGCCATCTCGATCGATCATACTACAAATGTCTTCTAATTACTTAATTGACAAATGCTGTCGCCAAACTGTGCTTTCCGACATTTTTCTGCCTTGGGGGACATTTCTGGTGGTTCCGATAATTTATTGGCATACTCAATATCCGAATGAAGATAGTCGTCATTTTGTATCTCCATAATAAAAAACCCGTTACATTTGGAATTAATCTATGTGTTCTTTGCATAAACTTTGCCCCCGCTATATTTATTAGATTGTTTACTTTGGAATAAACTGATAACTATGAAATTTGTCCGTCAAACATTTTGATGAAAGATAAAAGAAAAACGTGCATTATGCCATTTGCTTGACTTTGGGCATACACAACGACCCTGTCCAGTACAAACACACATCGGACATACACATGTGCACATACAGTAAAACCTCTGTATAACGGCCACTAAATTACATCAGGTATTGCGTGTTAACCCTTCGCTTGCTATTCACGTCAATATACCTACCTGTAAATAGTGAATACCCAGATGAGACAGCTCCTGCAGGAGCTGTCTCAACAGGGTCTGCACTATTTACAAGTTGATTGTGCAAACAGTGCACCCCACAGCAGTGATTGCACAGCGAAATACTTGTACACAGTGAAGATATATGTAATTATACAACAGGGCATGTGTAAAGAAGGAGAAATGTATTTTAAAATTTAGCAAGAGAAGGGTTAAAGACAGGTGGCTGCTTAAAGCAAAGTGAAAGTAAAACAGAACGCTCCTATAGGAGCGTTCTGTTTTTCTTCCGCCTTGCTTTAAGCAGTCACCTGCCCTTAATAGCAACTAATTAACACAATTCAGTGGCCGTTATAGAGATGTTTTACTGTATGTATCGTTATGCGGAACTTGTACAGAATTACTTGCAGCATAAGTACATGTACACATGTACATTGTTTCATGTTTTCTCATATTTCAGCTTGTCTCGGTCCATATGTCAGTAATTTCGACAGTTTGTGCTAAAGAGGTCACCGGGTGAAAAGACACTTTTGTACTAAATCGTGTCATGTGTCCACAATGACACTAATAACATGCATTGCGCATATAGCTGTTATTGCAAGGACGAAAGGTCAAATAACGTATGATAAAATTCGAGTTAAAAATCGGATTATCCAGCATCTGAACTATATCTGAATAAGATACGCTGTACTAAAGATCGCAGGTCAAGATCACTGAAACTTTTGTTTATAAGATGAAGATCAAATAAGAACAGTAAATATGAAGAGTCTAACAGGGAGAGCCACGTACGAAAAGCATCGCACCAAACACCACTAAACAAGAAACGACACAGCCACAAGACAAAATACAACGGGTCGCATGCCAAGACGAAAAACATTAAACATGAAGCATATTAAATAACAAAGCAGACCATAGGGTGAAAGCAGAAGTACCGCCTTGGAACGGCCAGTAGTCAAAAGTGGCTACGTGGGGGCTTAAACCTGGTTTACGGTTACCCAAACTCTCACTTATCCCACCTTCACCCAAGTCAAAATTGAAATAACCCTTCCCCTCCAGATAACTACACAACATGAGTAGTATTTTGTATTGGTTACTCCACGAGAATTCATGTAAGAAATAGTGACATGATGAATATTGAATAAACAAAACGTTTGCAAGGGGGTAAAAATTAGGAGACGTCAGAATGATACTCTGCGAATTAACCATTTACAATGACACCCTCATTATACCGGTATTCGTTACAATGGCACCCTCATTATACCGGCATTCGTTACAAAGGCACCCTCGTTATACCGGCATTCGTTACAATGGCACCCTCATTATGCCGGCATTCGTTACAATGGCACCCTCGTTATACCGACAGTATGCATTGAAACAAAATTACCGTTAATTCTTTGAAACAACCACTGAATAAATAGGTGCAATGCCAATAAGACAGGTGATCGCTTAATGCAGAACACAAGAAGTGCAAAAAGCTTTTTCCACTTCCTGTGTTCTGCATTAAGCGTTCACCTGTTGGTACTAGTTCAAAACTGGCCATATGGTTCCGTTCATATTTAAACTCGCTATAACGGCAGCATCGTTATGCCGGCAAAATGTCTGGAAACAAACACCTCCGTTTTAACGAGGGTTCACTGCACCTGAAGAAATGCCCTTTCACCAGAATACACAGATCAGGTAGCTTCTGTTTGCTTATAGAATTAAAGTAGAACTTGTCTCAAGCGACCTTATATTAATTGGACACAGGAATCATAAAAGGCAGATGGTTGGTTGCTTAATACAGGTTAAAAGTAATGCAGAAAGCTCCTATAGGAGATTTCTGCATTACTTTTGACCCGTATTAAGCTACCACTTGCCTTATAACCCCATCATTAGATCTCTTTCTGATGGTCGCTTAACCCTTCGCTTGCTATTCACATCAATATACCTACCTGTAAATAGTGAAGACCCAGATGAGACAGCTCCTGCAGGAGATGTCTCATCAGGGCCTGCACTATTTACAAGTTGATTGTGCAACCAGTGCACTCCACAGCAGTGATTGCACAGCGAAATACTTGTACACATTGAAGATATATGTAATTATACAACAGGGCATGGGTAAAGAAGGAGAAATGTATTTTTTTTAAATTCAGCAAGAGAAGGGTTAAGACTTGTTTATGCTGTATATACATGTATATAAATATCTAATCTTACAGTATTCTGCAATGACCGGACACTCATGCGTTCATGTGTCATTTGAACACCTCAATTCATGTATATTTATGATGCAATTATTTCTGACACGAATTTTCATCAGGTACAGGGTAAAGAGGTGTCGACTAATGAGGTTGAAGCAGCCATTCTTGTCATTTTTGACACCTTTTTGACACCTATTACGAAAAGAATAACTCAACAGACTCCTTCGTTTTGCCGCTGGCCAGGTTTGAAGCATGTTCAAAAAGGTCTACCGCGCACGAGACGAATTGACCGGTGAATACACAGGAAAGGAAATACATCTATCTCAATTAACGGTTGGCACGCGCTGTCTGCGAAGTTTATGTCGTCTGCTTAATTGTTTCGCTGCCAAATGTTGTCGTCTGCAAACTTTGTCGTCTGCAACAATTTTCATTCTCTATATTTATTTAATTTTGTATTGTTGTTTTGTTTTTTTTAAAAATATAGTTAGAATAACAATAGTTTGGATCTTGGTGAGACGCCAAGTTCGGGAGTTGAAGTTTCTGTCACAACTAAAATTGTGCTTGAGAATGCGTAATTATAAAGTTTGGTTGTATAAAGAATAATGAAGCAGTAAAACTGTTACCCCTTCGCTTGCTGTTCACGTCAATATACCTACCTGTAAATAGTGAAGACCCAGATGAGACAGCTCCTACAGGAGCTGTCTCATCAGGGTCTGCACTATTTACAAATTGATTGCGCAACCAGTGCAATCCACAGCAGTGGTTGCACAGCGAAATACTTGTACACAGTGAAGATATATATAATTATACAACAGGGCATGGGTAAAGAAGGAGAAATGCATTTTAAAATTCAGCAAGAGAAGGGTTAAATTAATATCCACGGAGGAAAGGTTTAAGGAAAGCCATGTTTATTCATTAAGTAATGCATTTATGAAAGACACACAATGTATTAACACTTTCCTATATATAAAAGCGTTTTCATGCTTTTTTGCAAACAGAGTAGACCCAGATCAGACGGCTCCTATATAGGAGCCGTCTGATCTGGGTATGTTCTGTATTTGGTTTTGATATGGTATAGATCTGATTCTATAACGTTTGTCAAAGCAACAACATTCCTTGAAGAGTTTACATGATAAAAGTTCAGCTAATAAATATTCATGGTTTCATTGTTTCTTACATGAATATTGAACAGGGAAGCAGTTGTGGAATGGCAAACTGAAGACACATTTAACAAGCCTTCTTTCAGCCAAGGAGGAAACAAACCTAAAGAACAGTACACCATCTATAAATCTACAATTTGGAAAATAACCAAAAAGGTCTTAGATCCCTTGAAACTGCTGCATAATTTCCGCCCTGTATTTAGTTAGTGCCTGTCTTGAGCCGATACATTCCCTCGATCCCATATAATGGACATAAACTAATATATATATAGCATGTAGACATGTATCAGAGTATATCTGAATGAGCTCTTTGAACAGTGTCTGCATTGTTTACTATAGCAGTCAATATCAAAGGTATCACTTTCTGATGTAATGTACGGAAACAAATTTTCACATACAGATACATTTTAACCCTTCTCTTGTTGAATTTTAAAATATATCTCTCCTTCTTTACCCATGCCCTGTTGTATAATTACATACATCTTCACTGTGTACAAGTATTTCGCTGTGCAATCACTGCTGTGGAGTGCATTGGTTGCACATTTAACTTGTAAATAGTGCAGACCCTGATGAGACAGCTCCTGCAGGAGCTGTCTCATCCGGATCTTCGCTATTTACAGGTAGGTATATTGACGTGAACAGCAAGCGAAGGGTTAATTTTGACTGAATATCAAGTCTCACACGTACAATATGCCTATACGGAGTTTAGTATGAACGCTTCCTTCATAACTTCCGGCCTTCGTTAAGCAACGACAACTTAGACACTTTCCCCCATAACTACGCCTTTCTACGCCGCTTAGTAGTCACTTCTTGAAACCATTGTGCTAAATAGAACATTTGCTCCATCGGAGCAAATGTTCTATTTATCACAATGGTTTCAATTCTACACAATTCTAACATTTTCCTTTTCTCTAGTAATGGCTCCTTTTCGGTAGATGTATTCAAAGAGGTTGGGTCTAAAATTAGCCCATGAAGAATTGGGTTAAAGGTCCAGAATATATAGTCGTCTTTTGAATTACTGGTGCAGAGAGACTATTGTGTACATGTATCTCACCTATTGCCTTCAACCCACCCTCCTAGACCTAACATCTTGCATGAAACTACTGAAAAGGAGCATTTACTAGGAAAAGCAAAATCTTTTAAAAGTTTTGAAACCAATGTGATAAATAGAGCATTTATTTTACCACAATGGTTTCAAAAATGACTTTTACAGAGGCGCCAACATGCGCCACTAGGAGGGGATGGATTTAGTAAGAAAATCTTTAAAGGCCCAGCATCCGTCTTTTGTTTTGGTTACTGTCGTAGTGTATATGTATCTCACCTAATGCCTTTACAACAAGTCGTAGATAAAAGAAGAACTTAAGTAGTGCAGAAAGCTCTTTTAACTCTTTACTCCATAAATGCGTATTTGGACGCCTTTGCGAACACAATAAACCCAGGTCAGACGGCTCTTGCGACATTTTCTGATAGAATTATATACATCCGGTGTTTAGTTTCTGCTTAGGGCAAACAATCCTGTATAAAAACATAATCTAATTGATATTCATGATGTCATTATTTCTTACATGAATATTCATGCGGTGCAGAGTTCAGGGCTTTTTGCATTACTGAATTAAAATACCACTACAATAAGGATTCAGGATTCTATTATCCTGATGGAGCCATCTGATCAGGGTCTGTTCTGTTTGCTGATAGAATGATAATAATAGATCTGACTCTACGTTTTCTACCAAATACTAAAACATCCTTTTGTCACATAACGTTCCCTGTATTCGAGTTAATATAGCCACCAGATAGTTCTCCATATTGCACATGCTTGATATAAGCTATACATCTGCTTTTATCTACCTACCTTCATATATATTCGTTAAACGGTAAGCATTGGCAGTTTCCACTGTGTATAACAAAGTTGAAGTTTCAAGACTTGACATGCTGTCAAAGTTAGCATGTATCCGTATGGTAAAATGTGTTTCCATGGACACAACAGAAGGCGAATTTCAGTTTGGAAAGCGAAATTAAGGTAATTACAACGAGCCCCAATTGAAACCAAACTGCACTTGTTGAGTTTGATATAGGCTCCACAGAGCAATGTTGCTGGAGAGTTTGTGCACGTTTTCACATAATATACTTGTCATATACGTATATTCTGTAGAACGGGCGTATTAACGGTAACAACCAATTACAGTAAAACCCCTCTAATGCGACGACCAAATATGAGCATAGTTCTGGGTGGCAGAGGCAGGGGGTAGCTTAATGAAGGAAGAAAGTTATGCAGAAAGCTCCTATATAAGCTTTCTGCATAACTTTCGTCCTGCCTTAAGCAACCACCTGCTTTAAACGACACCAGCGGCTGTCTATTAAGTGGTCGCATTATCGGGATTTTACTGTACTAATTAGACTAAAAAAGACAAAACAGACGTACATGTATGTAGGATATATATGAGGTCCAGAAACACGTATAATTGGTAGAAAAGACTTATTATGCGTACAACGGGCGTATAAATTAAGTACAGAATACGTATAATTGATAAAACTAGTGTATATACAGTAGAACCCCTCTAATGCGACCACTTAAAGAAGAACCATAGCTGCCTTTATAAGCAGGTGATTGCTTAATGCAGGACAAAAGTAATACAGAAAGCTCATCTAGGAGCTTTCTGCATTACTTTTGTCATGCATTAAGCTACTACCTACATCTAGCACCCAACATTATACCTCTTTTAGGTGGTCGCATTAGCGGGACTTTACTGTATTAGGTAAAAAGAGTATAATTGGATGAACAGATGTATTATCTGAACAACGGGCGTATATGCTAGGCAAAAAACCGTATAATTGGTAAAACGGGCGTATTGTCTGTGCAAATTGCGCATACATTAGACACAAAATCGTATAACTTTTAGAACGGACGTTTTTTCTATACAACGGTTCTATTCCCCGTTCTGTTTAATCCAAATTCCATTACCTATTGAATATTCATGGATAAAATAGTTCTAATGAAACATGGTAGTTAGGACATTGCTGTCATTTCAGAAAGTAAAGAAACCTACCTAATTTCCATTAGCACACAGAGCAGACTCTGATCAGACAACTCCTCTAGGAGCCGTCTGATCTGGGTCTACTCTGTTTGCAAATGCGTGAAAACACGTTTATATGAGGGAAAGGGTTAATTCATCACGTTAGCTCGACATTTAACTGCAACCTTATGTCAGATTTTTTCCCTAATACAAATGCTTTTTCACACCTTTGCAAACAGAGTCGATCCGTATCAGACTGCTCCTGTAAAGACTGTCTGGTCTGGGTCTGCTCCACCGATTTGATATACAGTATGTTTCTAAGCCAAAAAGTCCATTGGAAGTTACATCATATAAACATTAGTTAATGTGATAGTCTACCTGTAACGTGTTTTCAAAATGCCTTAAAATTACATAAATATATTTTATATGTTGAAAAGAAGTATATTTCAAGAACACCAATTGAACACATATTCTTAATGCGTTTGATATCGAATACCCGATGTTATTCGGCAATGTATTAGAATTAATTCGGGTTGAGTTTTAGATTCCGTAACTGTTGTTGTAGAGCATAAGTATAAGCGTCGATGAAAACGGTTTATTTTGTATCACAGTGACATTTTTCGATATAAGTTCAAATTGATAATCTTCATTAATAAGTTTTGAATATAAAAATGCCAAGTTTTATAGTGGTATTGAAAACATGTTTCAATCCTTTCCTTCATAAATACGCCTTTCTACGCCTGTGTAAAAGTCACTTTTTAAAACCATTGTGATAAATAGATGCTCTATTTATCACAATGGTTTCCGAACTACAAAATTCTAAAAAATTCCTTTTCTCTAGTTAATGCTCCTTTTCGGTAGATTTATTCAAAGTGGGTGGATCTAAAAATAGCCTATGAGGGAATGGGTTAATTGTAGGGACCGTCACTTTTATGAATATTCATAAACTGATTAAAACATGCATTAATGTGCATTAAGGAAAGGTTACAAGACCGATACTAATTTAAACGATGGGTTCAGAGGGATTTTACGGAATTCAATTTCAATTAACCCCCTGCATATTTGGCCTTCATTTCCTTGTCGACCTGTTCAATACACCCACAATATTGCATACCTGTCCGCCTATCTTCCAATAGCTTACCTTAAAATACCGAAATTATATCCGTTTTTGAAAACAGCACTTGGGTGACCCCAGATGGGGTGCCAGGAGTCTTTCATTATTGTCTCTACACTGTCTTAAAAACCGGAAGTCCTCTTTGAAACACAAGAGATACTCTGTATAGAAACTGACGGCAGGAAAACAGCGGCGAAGCCTGCTTGGCCCAGGTCGAGAAACACTGGTTGCCCAAAAAATGGAACTAAAAATAATCAGCTACACGATAGCGGGCTGTGTGAGGCCCGGCCGGGAGTCATTTCTTTACATCATTGCACTCACGTAATAAAATATAGCGAATAATTAACCCTGGCCCCCGCTCTGATAAAAATAATGTCTGCTCAAATTTGGATCTGCTTAAAGTTTTACTTCCTCCATTTCCAGTAAACTTTTGAGAAACTCTTGACCAAGTGTCAAACAGTTTGGATCCTGACGAGAGGCCGGATCGTCTGGATCTATGCTGTTTACAAATGCGACTGATGGCTACAATAAGGTTTTTATATTAAATGATATGTCTTTTCATTGACCTTTCGTTCGCTTATATCAATTTTCCATACGCTTTAAAAACGATATAATAAATTTCAATGAACAAAGCGGGACTAACTTGAATTTACAACACATTGGATCATGTTGAGACAAAAGCTAGAACGAATTGGGTGACATTACAACAAACCGACTCGTACGTAAATGTTACAACAGGACAATGTGTGCTACGTAAAGACATGACGTAATAGAGACACAAGTGGTCGGGTTCTTTAACTCATTTATTCCCATATTATTTAAGGGAAATCCGTCAAAATATTACTTTGGAACCTAACCACTTTTCATGTCGGGAGTGCACAACAGACCAATTACAGTTGAACTTCGATATCTCGAACTCGGATAACTCGAACTTAAAGGTAACTCGAACTAAAAGTTCGGTCCTTCCAAAATCTTACAATACAGAATTGCTCTAAAATGTATCACAACACATATCTAGAAACACATTTCACAGCTTAGTGCAGTTCTACAGTAATGCTGAAAGCTCCTGCAGGAGCTTTCATCATTACTGTAGACCTGCATTAAGCTATGAACTTTAGAAATTGTCCATATTACAAATCGGTTAACTCGAACTTTTGTTATCTCGAACTGATTTATATAGTCCCTTGAAGTTCGAGATATCGACGTTCAACTGAATAGACACTGATTGATGCATTCAGCAAACAATGTAGAACCTGATCAGATGGCCCCTACAGGGATCCTTTGATCTGGGTCTAAACTGTTTACTTATGTCATTCGTTAAGGTCCACTGAACACTTATGGGTAAACCCTATACTTAATTGATATTCATGTAACAAATGACATAATGAATATCAATTAGATTATGTTTTTGTACATTCACATGACCACTTGAAAATGTTGACCAGAAACTAAAGAATCAGATCTGAATAATTTCATATGCAAACAGGGCAGACCCGGATTAAAAGTCTCATACAGGAGTCGCCTCATCGAGTTTTACCCCTTTTATAAGGCGTATTTATAACAGTGCATTTTTATGGAGTAAATGCTTTACCCCTTTCCTTAACCTATTACCTCATAGGCTATTTTTAGATCCAAGCTCTTTGAATGTATCTACCAAAAAGGAGCATTGACTAGAGAAAATGAGAATTTTAGAATTATGCAGTATTTAAACCATTGCGATAAATAAAGCATTTGCTCCTATAGGAGCAAATGCTCTATTTTTCACAATGGTTTCAACAGGCGATTTCTACAGAGGCGTAGAAAGGTGTATTTATGGACTAAAGGGTTAAGAAATAAGGACTTTGAAAAACATTACTTTGCTGAATATATTAGATGATATATACACCTGAGTCGTTTTGATCATGACAAAAATTGCAGAACATTTGTTGTTATTCTATAAGCAAATAGAGCAAGAAGGTATCAGACGGATCCAACATGAGTTATCTGATCTTGGTCTACTCTTTTTACAAACGCGCAAATATGTGTCGTTATTAAAGTAACATAAGGTTGATGCCTTCATTTGTCTGCATTACTATCGAATATATGTCTTAATATCCGACATTTATCTATTATCTGTCGATAGAAGAAGAAGAAGAAGAAAAAGAAGAAGAAGAAGAAGAAGAAGAAGAAGAAGAAGAAGAAGAAGAAGAAGAAGAAGAAGAAGAAGAAGAAGAAGAAGAAGAAGAAGAAGAAGAAGAAGAAGAAGAAGAAGAAGAAGAAGAAGAAGAAGAAGAAGAAGAAGAAGAAGAAGAAGAAGAAGAAGAAGAAGAAGAAGAAGAAGAGAAGAAGAAGAAGAAGAAGAAGAAGAACAACAACAACAGCAACAAAAACCAGAACATTAACAAGAACGAGAACAAGAAATGTTGTAAGGGTTACTTTTGCAAGAGAAGTAGTAGTAATAGTAGCAGTAATAGTATTTACCCTAGTTCTTGTATTGGCTGTTATATTATTATTATCAACATTATAATCACTCATTTGCTCATACACAGATTTAGCCCTGGTATCAGGATACCACGACGGGAATTACGTGATTGCTGCCAGGGCCTCTCACGTCTGCGGTGTCGCCCCAGGGATAAATGACAGTAAATGACAAGAGAGTGTCAGTCAAAAAATATCGTGAGCCTACGTCAAAACTCGGCAGTTTTCGGTAAACGTCGTACAACCCCGACTAATTGCTTGAACAATGCACTCATTTCATAAGTGTTGACAGTTTTTCAATTCGCCAAAACCAAAATAAAACCTGCATTACGATGAAAAATAAAACAGAAAATGTAGAAAGGATGCGCCGTTTCGGACTAGTAATATGTTCTAAATTCATAAACATACGTAAAGAATACAAGTGATGTTTCCAAACTTAAACACGCCGTGAGGACCTACAGACTAGAGCAGAACCCCTCTAAATCGACCACTACATTAATAAGTACCTCTTTACAAGCATGTGGTAGCTTAATGCAGTACGTATTTAGTCCAGGAACTTTCTGTATAACTGTCGTCCTGCATAAATTACTACCACATGCCTTTATAATCCAGACTTATACCTTAATTGACTGTTACCCTTCATTAAGCTACAACGCGTATTCATAATCAAGACTTATACTTCAATTTATCGTCATCCTGCTTTTAGCTACTGCGTGCGTTTATAATCCAGACTTAAGCCTCAATTTACAGTTGTACTGCATTAAGCTACCACGTGCCTTTATTATCCAGACTTATATCTCAATTTACAGTTGTACTGCATTAAGCTACCACGTGCCTATATAATCTAGACTTACACCTCAATTTACAGTTGTACTGCATTAAGCTACCACGTGCCTATATAATCTAGACTTATACCTGAATTTACTGTTGTCCTGCATTTATCTACCACGTGTCTTATAATCCAGACGTATACCTCAATTTACTGTCGTCCTGCGTTACGCTACCACGTACCTTTAAAATATAGATTTATACATCTTATTTACTGTCGTCCAGCATTAAGCTAGCACATGCCTTTAAAATCTATAAAATTAAAATCGTACACATAGCAGTTTAACTTAATCCTTTACACCATGAACATTCGTGTACAAAATAATGACATCATGCATATAAATTAGATTAAATATTATAACAGCTATCGCATTGACACAGAGGAATGGCTGGTCTTGGCAGAAACTATAGAACCATATTTATGTTATACGTATCATAAGGAACAAGCAAGGTTTTACGCAAGCGTAAAATGGCTGCGAAACGTCTTTAAGCAGGATAGAAGAAAAAGAGGGAGCAATATTGTTTAGTAGTTTAAATTAACAGATACATTGGGAAAACATGACTGTGATGTATAAATTAACAGCAGAAACGGGGGAATGTTTTAAGGAGCCATGATGCATAATACCTGTGTATGACACCAATAATACACATTACCACGAAGTAAATACAGATCAATGGTATTCAGTACAATTGTGAAATATTCAAAACGGTCAACAAGGTCTCAGCTAAATAACTTTACCAAAGACAAAATTCAAACAAAGGACTTATACTTTTACAATATTTGTGTACAGAATTGTTTTTAAACCAAAAGCACTTAAACTAAGGGTGCTAACAAAAAAAATGAGAGAAAAAAAAGTTATGCTTCCGCCGAGGATCGAACCCGCGACCTCACATTTTCCTAGGCCACCGTTATAACCCCTCGACTACGCTGACTGCTACAAGTGGTGCTTGCTTTTAAATGATTTATACCCAATACACTAGCATTTTCAATGGCAGAAAAGAAGCAAATAACCTCGACAAAAATATTTGTCCCCGCTAACAAAAAATGTATGAATCAAAATAAGTAAAATAAATGAATGTATATAAATAAAAGCTTGTCTCACAGTAACCCATAGTTATTAAAAAAAAAGATTGGCTTTTATAGAAACACAGGAACGCAGAAACGCATGATCAAAATTCAAAGCCGTATAATTGTGGGCTGCTTTCAGCAGCCCAAAAAGAGCAGACCCTGATCAGACGGCTCCTACAGGATTCGTCTGATCTGGTTCTACTCAGATCGTTTGATCTCTGATCTGGGTCTGATCTGGGTCTACTCAGTCTGCATAGGTGTATTTGTCCGTAAAGGGTTAAAGCTGAGAAACAGTAAACAAAACACCATGCGCTAACTAAACAAAAGACAATAGGGCAGAACTATCTAGTGTAAGACAAATACATATTTACCATGCTACAAACTATGTATAACCAGACCAGATAGCTCCTGTAGGAGCTGTCTCTGATCAGGATCTATCATGTTTACTTGAAAAATAGACCAAAAACAGACCTGAAAAACATACATGTAGCTGGTGTCTCATATTCAATTATAAATAACCAAGTAATTAACCCTTCGCTTGCTGAATTTTAAAATACATTTCTCCTTCTTTACCCATGCCCTGTTGTATAATTACATATAGCGTCACTGTGTACAAGTATTTCGCTGTGCAATCACTGCTGTGGAGTGCTCGTGTTGCACAATCAACTTGTAAATAGTGCAGACCCAGATGAGACAGTTCCTGCAGGAGCTGTCTCATCTGGGCCTTTACTATTTACAGGTAGGTATATTGACGCGAATAGCAAGCTAAGAGTTAATATTCATTTAATAATATTTACATTCGTCCTGCAACGTCCTTATATAACCTTATTCTAAAAAGAAAGTTGCATAACCTCATGAACACCGGAAGCACGTCATTCTTTTCTTAAATATAAGAAATACAATGGAATATAAATATAAGAAATAAATGACGTGCTCCCGGTGTTCATGGGTTATGCAACGCATAGCTTTACGAGCAAAGATTCACGTGAAGCCCTTCGGGCTTCACTAACTTTGCTCGTAAAGCTATGCGTTGCATAACCTCATGAACACCGGAAGCACGTCATTCATTTCTTAAATGACCTGATACATTCATATTCATGAAGTACAGGCATAATTATATAGTCACTTAATCCTTTCCTTGTTCTATGTTTATTCAAAATTTCAATACCTACTGAATATTCATGGACAAAATAGTTACAACAAAATATGGAAGGTGGAACATTGTAGCCATTTTTGAAAGTAAACAAGTACACTCGGCAAAACTGCTAAACCGTCACCTTGTGTTTTATTATATTGTTAACCCTTTCCCCGTTCTATGTTTATTCAAAACTTCAATACCTATTGAATATTATGGACAAAATAATTATAAATAAATATGGAAGATAGAACAATGTAGACATTTTAGAAAGCAAAGAAACAGATCTATCAAATATGTTAGCAAACAGAGTAGACCATGATCAGACGGCTCCTCTAGGAGCCGTCTGATCTGGGTCTTCTCTGTTTGCATAAGCGTGAAAACAAGTTTATATGGGGAAAAGGTTAAGGGATGCAACAGTATTTCTATTTCATTTTTGCGCAAAGGGTAACGCTTGCCATTCTAAGCCATTAGACAGCAATGTTATTTATGTAAATCAGTAGACAGTAGGGAAGGGACTATATGTTTGGAAAAAATGAAGACGGTGTGAAGTATATTTCTCTTTAAAATAGAAAGTTAAAAGTGACGGTATAGCAGTTTTGCTGAATGTATATCTTTCAAATTCCAATTAGCGAAAGGAACAGACCCTACTTTGCTCGCAAATGCATGTAAACACGTTTATATGTCTTGAAGGAAAGGGTTCAGTGAATAAACATGGACGTTTAACCGTTAACCTATTCCCACTTAGGCTATATTTAGACCCTACCTCTTTGATTAAATCTACCGAAAAGGTGCATTTATTAGAGAAAAGGAACACTTTAAAAAATTGTAGTTTTGAAACCATTGTGATAAATAGAGCATTTGCTCCACAGGAGCAAATGCTCTATTTATCACAATGGTTTCAGAAAGTAGCTTTGGCAGAGGTGACAAAGGTGTCAGTCTGTGGGAATGAGCTAATCTATGCATGACTTGACTGATATTTGCAAACAAATTATCTATAACGCCGAGTAACCCGGCAGTTTATCTATAGCTCCGAGTGACCCGGAAGTATATCTATAGTGCCGAGTAGCCCGCAGTATATCTAAAGCGCCTAGTAACCCGGCAGTTTATCTATAGCGCCGAGTATCCCGACAGTATATCTATAACGCCGAGCAAGCCGACAGTTTGTTTATAACGCCGAGCAACACGACAGTTTATTTATAACGTCGAGTAACCAGACAGTTTATCTATAACGCCGAGTAACCCGACAGTTTATCTATAACGCCGAGTAACCAGACAATTTATCTATAACGCCGAGTAATAACATCGAGTAACCCGACAGTTTATCTATAACGCCGAGTAACCAAACAGTTTATCTATAACGCCGAGTAATAACGCCGTGTAACCAGACAATTTATCTATAACGCCGAATAACCCGACAGTTTATCTAAAGCGCCAAGTATCCCGACAGTTTATGTATAACGCCAAGTTCCCGACAATTTATCTATAACGCCAAGTTCCCGACAGTTTATCTATAACGCCGAGCAATCCGACAGTTTATCTATAACGCCGAGTAATAACGCCGAGTATCCCGACAGTTTATCTATAACGACGAGTTACCTGGCAGTTTATATATTACGCCGAGTAACCCGACAGTTTATCTATAGCGCCGAAAAATAACGCCAAGTAACCCGACAGTTTATCTATAACGCCGAGTAATAACGCCGAGTATCCCGATATTATATCTATAACGCCGAGTAACCCGACAGTTTATCTATAACGCCGAGTTATAACACCAAGTATCCCGACAATTTATCTATAGCGCCGAGTAACCCGACAGTTTATCTATAACGCAGAGTAATCAAACAGTTTATCTATAACGCCGAGTAACCGACAGTCTATCTATAGCGCCGAGGTATAACGCCAAGAATTCCGACAATTTATCTATAGCGCCGAGTAACCAGACAGTTTATCTATAACACCGGGTAACCCGACAGTTTATCTATAACGCCGAGTAACCGACAATTTATCTATAGCGCCGAGTAACCCGACAGTATATCTATAGCACCGAGTAACCCGGCAGTTTATCTATAACGCCGAGTAATAACGCCGAGTAACCAGACAGTTTATCCCTAACGCCGAGTATCCCGACAATTTATTTATAATGCCGAGTAACCCGGCAGTTTATCATGTGCAAAGCTGTTTGACACTCGATCTGTAGAATTTTTTCAAAACTTTTGACGAATCAGAATAAAGGAAAGTTGCTCCTGGACAGAGCTTGAACAGACATCTGCAGGATAACATGACTGTTCAACGCAGAGCGTAAGTGAGCTTACGTAGAAAGCTCTCTGCGTTACTTTCAACCTGCATTTACCTACACTACATGTACATGTATGTCGACAAAAAGACTTGTTTAACCCTTTCCCTCTTATAAACGTGTTTTTACGCATTTGCAAACAGAATAGACTCGGTTCAGACGGCTCCTAGAGGAGCCGTCTGATCAAGGTCTGCTCTGTTTGCTAATAGAATTTGAAATATCTGTTTCTTTGCTTTCTAAAATGTCTACAATGGTCCATCTTACATATTTGTTTATAATATTTTGTTAACGAATATTCAGTAGGTATTGAAATTTGGGCTAAATATAGAACAGGGAAAGGGTTAAATGACCTGATGGGAGACGTTTTATTTATTTCATAACCTATCAGAAAAAACATAATCCTTGATCTTTTTTGAATGGCCCTTATAAGAGAGGTGTTGCTTATTTTATAAGCAAACAGAGAAGATCCTGATCAGACGGTTCCTGTAGGTGAATAAGACTTTTTATTGACCCTTATAAGAGAGGTGTTGCTTATTTTATAAGCAAACAGGGCAGATCCTGATCAGACGGTTCCTGTAGGAGAATAAGACTTAGTTCTAAATTGCGCTATATAAAATATATTTTACTTATTTCATAAACAAACAGAGTAGACCAATATAAGACTGCTCCTACATGAGAACGGCACATTAACCCCTAGTGACGCATTTTTGCGCATCTATAAAAGTCACTTTATGAAACCATTGTGATAAATAGAGCATTTGCTCCTATAGGAGCAAATGCTCTATTTAACACAATGGTTTCAAAATACAAACTATTAAAATTGTCCTTTTCTCTAGTTAATGCTCCTTTTCGGTAGATACATTCAGATAGGAGCCTAGGAGATAATGAGTTGAACGCGTATCTATGGAGTAGAGGGTTCAGTGATATTTTACTGCAAGTTTATTATTATGTTATGGATATTCGTCACGGTCTGGGTCCATACACTTGGTTTACCACAATAAATATAATGTTTCCGACGGAAGTCGTTTGTTATGGTAACGTATATGTTGGTAAACAGGCGATTATTCATAACGGTTTTGTGTATTACAGTAAAACCTCTCTATAACGGCCATTGAATTATGTTAATTAGTCGGTATTTAGGGCAGGTGGCTGCTTAAAGCAAGGTGAAAGTAAAACAGAATGCTGCTATAGGAGCGTTGCGTTTTACTTTCACCTTGCTTTAAGCAGCCACCTGCCTTTAACACAAACTATTTGATGCAATTTAGTGGCCGATATAGAGAGGTTTTACTGTAACTCTTTCCCTCATATGAACGTGTTTTCAAGCCTATAGGAGCCGTCTGATCAGGGTCTGCTTTGTTTTCTAGTGGAATATTAAAGATCTGTTTCTTTGCATTCTAACATGGTTACAACGTTACACTTTGTATATTTCATTTCAACTGTTTTGCCCATGAATATTCGTAGGTATTGGAATTTGTAATAAACATAGAACAGGGAACTGGTTAGCTGAACAGTTGAACTTCGATATCTCGAACTCGGATAACTCGAACTTCGGGTTAACTCGAACAAAAAGTTCAGTCCTTCCAAAACTTACAATACATAATTGCTCTAATATATATCGCTACAGATATCTGGAAACACATGTCACAGCTAAATACAGGTCTAAAGTAATGCTGAAAGCTCTTACAGGAGCTTTCTGCATTACTTTAGACCTGTATTAAGATATGACACTGAGAAATTGTTCAGATTAGAAATCGGATGACTCAAACTTCTGTTATCTCGAACAAATTTGTATGGTCCCTTCAAGTTCGAGTTATCGAAGTTTAACTGTATTTCCGTAATCCTTTAAACCACGAATATTTATATACATGAATATAAAATTTCGACTCTCGTTTTATGTTAATAAAATCTAGATATTAAGATATACAGTCTCATGGCGTTCATTTGGGTGTTGTAAAATCTCTTTCTGGCATCGGTACAGTACCGTAGCAGATCTAGTAAAAGTATTTTAGAATAGATCTAGATCATATAAATCTAATTAGAATAAAGGAGCATTTACTAGAGAAAAGGAATTTGCTAAGATATTTTTTAGTTTTGAAACCATTGTGATAATAGAGCATTTGTTCCTATGTAGCAAATTAATGCTCTATTTATCACAATAGTTTCAAGAAGTAACTATTACACAGGCGCCAACAAGCGTCAATATGGAGGAATGGGTTAAGCCTTACCATTCTGTCAAAATAAATCTGATCTATTATATTTTAACCTACTTCCGATTTGTTCCAGCGTGGTAGAAACTAGTGACTGATTGTCAAACAGTTTGGTTCCAAATGAGACGCCGAGTTACTCAGCATATCATCTGGATCCAAACTGTTTGACACTCGGTCAGATGCAAGCCAAGTCGTGCTTAGCATAATAGAATTAACGATTTCACCATTATCGTTCAATGAGAACACTGTAGGTCTAGATTGGACCCCGAATGATTCTGACCATTACTTGGTCAGTACCAAACATATACCAGAAATGTCTGAGTTATAAAAACCCTAATTTCCTTAACCCTTTCCCTGTTCTATGTTTATTGCGATTTTCAATACCTACTGAATATTAATGGACAAAATAGTTACAATGAAATATGAAAAGTGGAAATCAGTACCCATTTAAGAAAGTAAAGAAAAAAATAAATCAAAAAGAAAGAAAGAGTAGGCACTATAAATATATATTTGCATAAGTGTGTTTGTCAAAATACCTAGGGTAGTTAGGGTATCACTGGTAAATCTCTGGAATACATTCAAAAGTATAGATTTGTACCCTTTTACCCGACTTCTAGTAGATAAGAAATTATATACTTTTTAGGCAGGTGGCTGCTTATTGCAGGGTGAAATTTATGCCGAGGAGCTTTCGGCATTATTTTCACCCTGCTTTAAGCTGCCACCTGTCTCCAAGACTGATATTTATACTCAATTAAACGTCTGGTTTAGAGGGGTTTTACCGTACATGTATTTTGAAATTCTATTTCTTTCAAACCAGATCTTAGCAACAACGTCGCACGACCATTGATAAAATACATCAGGAAAATTGTAATGTCGCAATGGAATCGAATTTCTGCATTTGTATTTTGATCTACCCCAGAAATAGTACCATTGATGTTCGATATTTCATAGTAGTTCACAAAATGTTGACAGTGTATCGAAATATCAACCGTGGCTGTTATGATCAAATTATTCTTTTCGGTTATGTGTTCATTTCATGTACCTCCAACAATTCTATAATGTTCTGCAAAAACAATTATGTTACTTTGGTCTACCTAACTATTACAACGTTGAAATGGGTTGTTCCAAAATTCAAACAAGTCAAGCTAAAATGAGCTTATTGTTAATATTTAGGGACTTTTCAAAATAAAAGTGTAACACGACAAACAGTGCAGATCCTGATTAGAGGGCATGGGTCTCCTCTGTTTTCAAAGGGCATAAGTGACTAGGCAAAAATGGCATTTAAATCTGAATTCGAGAACAATAAATAGACAGCTGCGGAATAAGGGCTATGTAAATTATGTACATATATGTATTAATGTTCTTGTAGAAAACTGTAAATAATATGTACCTGTCCTCATCGCCTATTTTCTTCTCCCTGTTGCAAGTACGAAACAGGAAGTATCACTCCTGTCAGACTCACTTATTATCTCCCCTGTTCTACTGTACACCCGCATCAAGTTTTATGTTAGCCGTTGTCTTTGCTAGTTTTATGGAGGAAAACACCAAGCTGTTGTAAACAGCGAATTGACAGCGCAGTATATTACCTCCGATCGATAGATATAAATGACATCACTGCCCTCTGTCAGTCAGTATTGCATTGTACTCTACCCCCTCCGCACCTACCCCCCCCCCCCCTCTCTCTCTCTCTCTCTCTCTCTCTGTACTTGTGAATCCGCTCCATACTTCGTTTCGTTGGAGCGGGGTAAACGAGTGAGTGTGAAATAGATCCTTATAATCTATTGGTATTAGCTCTCATATATATATATATATATAGTACTTGTGATTCCGCTCCATATTTCGTTTCGTTGGAGCGGGGAATACGGGAATACGAGTGCAAGTAAAATATATTCTTGTTATCAATTAACCAAGCTGTATGTACTGTTAAAGGTATTATGTATTGGTAACTCACAAATGCATTGTAATCACTCTAAATTTGAAACTTTCGACCGGATAAAGACACAGAAGACTAAATCTTTAGTACTTGACATTGCAATTGAATTACAATTACTATAAATGCAGTCTGAGTTGGATATATCGGGTTATTAGCTAATCAAATACCAGAATTGGATCCAACCGGACTTCCCCTGTTGATGAGACGAACAATAGATACATAGTCTGACATTTCCTATGTATTTACTCGGTTTATTTATTTACTAATATATCTGTTCATGTGTTTGTCTTACTACGAACGTATTAACGTCTTTAATATGCGGTACGTACAATTATTGTTTAGAATATTAATACGTGACGCAAACTTATTATTTAGAAACAGTTTGGATTCGATTTGATGTTAATAAACTTTACATCTACCAAGGACACAAGCTGTTTGACACTCATATACTTCCTAACTGAAACGATGTGGTTATCTATGAAAATAGTCGGATTCTCACACGACCTAGGTAGAGGGTATTGTACAAACCAGTCAGACAGGTTATATGGTGGGCGGGGTACATGGTGATACAAATGTAAACAAACGCCACCAACTAACGAACAGTACTGAATTCACATCACCATTGAACACTATTAATCCTATGATGAACATGAACCAGCAGAACATGACCTCGCCTGGAAATACAATGCAGCAATTCCCGTTCCCGTATAATATGCAAGCTCCGCTAACCCCGCAAAGTCAGACAATGTACCAGAATCAGCCAACGGCTTTTACAGCCACACCCCATTGGGCTGTCGAACTCATAGAAGACATTAAACAATTAAAACAGTCATTGCCAAAGTTAGAACACATTGAAAAAACAGTCGACAAAATTAGCATAAAAATGAATGACATGGAACTGAAAATGAAAAACATGGAAACACGCATAAGTGAAACTGAAAGTTCGTGCGCCTTCATTAACGCAGAGACAGAAGAACAAAAGAAAGATCTTACAGAGGCAAAAAATGAAATCAAAGACCTTGAAGACAGATGCGGACAACTCAACAAATCAGTAAAGTCCTACGAAACTGAGCAAAAAAGACTGAATTCGAAGATCAGTGACCTGGAATCGAGATCTATGCGCGAAAACTTGGTATTTTATGGCTTAGCTGAAGCGCGAGAAGAAGACTGTGAAGACCTTGTGAAGCAATTCATCGAAAACGAGCTAAAAGAAGAATCAACCGGCATCACATTCGACAGAGTGCACAGACTGGGATCTGATAGTGCTAAGAAACCGAGACCAATCGTGGCCAAATTCCACCAGTATAAGCAAAGGGAGGTAATACGCAGAAAGGGCTACGAGGAAAGAGATACTCTCAAGCAAAAGGGTTTCGGTGTTGGAATTCAGCAGCCAAAGGAAATCAGAGAGGCACGTAAGGTACTATATCCAATCATGAAAAGTGAGGAAGCGAAAGGGAAAAAAGTGAGGTTCATAGGTGACAAATTGTACATAGATGGTGAGCTGTATAAACCGACATCAGCTAAATGAGGAAGTCGTGAGAGCAACCTACGTATACTCTCATGGAACGTTAATGGACTGACCAGAAAACTAGTAGATCCAGATTTCATTAATTTTATAAATGACTATGATGTTCTATTCTTAACTGAAACATGGTTATCAAAAAACTCACATTTCAATTTAAATTTAAATGATTATGTATGTGAACATTTATATGGTAATAAGTCACCCCATACAAACAAAGGTAGATACAGCGGAGGAGTGTCGGTGTATTATAAGCAATCGCTCAGAAACAAAATAAGTATAGTGCAAAAAAATCAAAATGGGATTTTGTGGACGAAATTTTCTAGAGATTTGTTTTACTTTGAGGAAGATATCTATTTCTGCACTGTTTATATACCTCCTAGCAATTCTAATATAACTACTCATTTTGACGAAGACATGTTTGACCAGATTGAGACGGACATAGAAAAATATAGGACACTAGGGAAAATCATGATCAATGGAGACTTTAATAGCCGGACATCGAATGAAACAGACATATTGGAAGAAAATAACTTCTTAAATACAGACACAAATACATCAAATAACGTACAGATTCCACTCCGCAAAAACAGAGATCACATAATCAATGCACAGGGCAGACAATTACTCTCATTATGTAAAACTGCCAGCTTGGTAATAGGCAATGGTCGTCTGCTAAATGACTCTTCTGGTGAATTTACATATAACGACTACAATGGATCCAGTGCAGTAGATTATTTCCTACTAGATTTTAACGATTTTAATGTAATAACACAATTTGAAGTTAATCCTCCCACTGAATTCTCAGATCACTGCTCAATTACTATTAGCGTAAAAAGAGTCAGTCCACAACATATACCACGTGACCAACACTGCGAATCCGATAAATACCTTGCGTGGGACGAATCGCTGATCCATGAATTCAACACATGTTTATCCAGTAGAGGTCAAGACTTGACACACATTATAGAGAACATCAATGAAAATAATATAAACGAAAGTGTACAATATTTCACCACACTCATTCAAGAAGAGGCATTTAAAACGTTTGGTAAATCTCGTTCAATCAAGAAAAAAACCCATTATATAAACAAAAAGAAATGGTTTAATAAAAATTGTTACGATAAAAGAAAAAAATACACAAAAGCAAGAAATGTTTTTTTAAGGGAAAAAACATACGCTTCCAGAAAAACATTTATAGAAAAGAAAAAAGAGTACAACCAAGCTAAAAAGAAGGAAAAAAGGCTGTTTATGCAAAAAGAGCGATCGCGATTGGCACACGAGGCTAAAACGAACCCGAAACAGTTTTGGAAAACCGTAAAAAAACAAAATCAATGTCCGGGACCAACATCTGAATCACTCACGGTCAATGATCTATATAACCATTTCCACAATCTATACGGCGGAGAACCGCAAGACCATGATACAGACAATACATCTCAGACAAAACATGACAGCTTTTTAGATTCACCTATCACCATTAATGAACTCACCCAGGCAGTTAAATCACAAAACAACGGGAAAAGCGCGGGAAATGATCAACTTATTGCAGAAATATTCAAGCATTCAATAGAAATAATGGCGCCGTTTTTGATAAAACTTTACAATCAGATTTTTGACAGCAAAAACTACCCGAGATCTTGGGGAGAGGGAATTATCATCCCGATCTTCAAAAGCGGAGAAGTAAACGAAGCAAAAAACTACAGAGGAATAACACTCATTAACATTTTGAGCAAAATTTACTCCCCAAATTCTTCTCAATCGACTGACAAAATGGTCTGAAATAAATAACAAAATAACTAACAATCAATTTGGCTTTCAAAAAGGAAAATCCACAACTGACTGTATCTTTATATTACACACGGTAGTCTCGAAATTGATGAATGAAAACAAAAAGGTTTACTGTGCATTCTTGGACTTCGAAAAAGCGTTCGATAATTTAGAAAGACACTATTTATGGCAAAAACTCTTAACAGAAAACGTAAGCACAAAATTCACAGAAGCGATCAAATCAATGTACAGTGTAGTTAAAGCCTGTGTTAGATACAAATCACACATGTCGCAGTTCTTCGATTCCACAAAGGGTATCAAACAGGGAGACCCGAGCTCCAGTCTGATGTTCATATTTTTCATAAATGATATAATTCAAAGCATAAATTCTGATCATGAAGGGATTCTAACAATAAATGAATTACAGATATTTATGATCCTATTTGCGGACGACGGACTTTTATTTTGTTACAAACCGGAAACGCTACAGTCAATATTGAACGATATAGAACAATACTGCAACACATGGGGTTTAAAAATTAATACAAAGAAAACTAAAATAATGATTTTTGAAAAGGGAAGGCATACAAAATATAACTTTTACCTCAATGGAACTCTATTAGAAATTGTAAATTCCTTCAAATATCTAGGAGTCTACTTTTTTAAAAACAATAACTGGTACATGACTCAAAAACGAATATCCCAACACGCATCCTATTCATTACACAACTTATTTACAATAATGAACCAAATCGACCTCACTAACAAAGATAAATGTAGACTCTTCGATGCTCTAGTCGGATCTGTTCTTAATTATAGCGCCGAAGTATGGGGAAATCACAAAGCAAGCGATATTGAAAAAATACATAATAAATTCTGTAGAAAAGTTCTCAGGGTTAAAAATTCAACAAATTTAGAGTGTTTGTATGGAGAGTTAGGCCGTTTCCCATATAGCGTCACGAGAAAAGTCATCATGATGAAGTATTGGATTAGATTACTCTCAATGGACGAGAATTCAATTCCACTGAACATATACAAAATGCTAAAGCACGACGTTGACATGAATATAATATACAACGGCATAAATTGGGCTTATCAAATCAAAAGTATTTTAGATTCAATAGGGATGTCTGATTTATGGATACATCAATATGAAACAATGATCAACATCACATCAATCAAACAACGAATATTTGATACTTACAAACAATCCTGGTACGCATGTATTAACAACTCGAGCAGACTAGACTTTTACAGTCTAATTAAACATGATCACAATTTTGAAACATATTTAGATGACATACAGGATCAAAGATTTCGAATCGCACTCACCAAACTAAGACTATCGTCACACAAATTAGCAATAGAAACAGGTAGATATATCAATCAACACAGGGATGAAAGACATTGCAACCAATGTAACATGAAAAAAACTGAAAGCGAATTTCATTTCTTACTGGTATGTCCGAAATACCGGCACCTCAGACTAAAATACTTTAAACGTTATTACTGCAGCTGGCCATCAATGCAAAAATTAACTAATTTATTTTCAGAAACATCAAAACGAGTTGTAAACAATATAGCAAAATATATATTCCATGCACTAGAAATTAGAACAGAACAATAAACAGTGTTACTTCTTTATCGGTACAATAGAAAAATCGCCTCAATATCAGCTGCAAACCACTCGCTTGCACGAGCGTACACATAAGGGTACACTCCAATCTGTAGCAGACGGCATTTTTGCAAAAAATACTATGTATAATTAGCATGCACATGTATCACGATTACACATTGCGACTTCCTGATAATGCAAACCAGGCAAATAACTATAAACTCAAATAATACTCACCCAAACAGGATTTCAATAATTCCACAACTAAATACTGAATACGTCATGAATCACAGATAAGGCCAACTTACGCAACTTTACACACACATGAACTACCCATTCATTCAGAAATCGACACAATCCACGTGACGACCGACCTTTTGACCACGTGACCAAGGACGATCAGCAATATTGACAGGAGAAACGACCCAATCATGAAATTAAGCTGGACTTGACGACGGAAAATCGACGTAGGCTGGACAGGATATATTATAAATGTAAAGAATCTTTTTGATAGAAAGTATTTGAACTTTATTTAAGGCTCTGAAAAGATATGGAAATTATTAACGTGTCACCACATTTCTGTGAATATCCATTTGTAATTGACAATAGTTGCTATAAACATTGTATTATGTTTAATGCAATAAAATTGATTGAATTGAATTGAATTGAATTATTGTTTAGAATATTAATACGTGACGCAAACTTATTATTTAGAAACAGTTTGGATTCGATTTGATGTTAATAAACTTTACATCTACCAAGGACACAAGCTGTTTGACACTCATATACTTCCTAACTGAAACGATGTGGTTATCTATGAAAATAGTCGGATTCTCACACGACCTGGCATTAAACACATGCATGCATACCGTATATTCGAAGAAATTAATATCAACTCATATTTGATTAGCCGTTTCTCCATTTGTCATTGTGAATTGTTTATGTTATTATATTTATGCTGATGGCGCCTGCTCACTGCAGGACTTGTGCTTATTCGAAATAAACTGAAACTGAAAACTGACAGTAGGTCATTTGTAAAATCTATTCATTTTATGCTTGGAGATTTCATGAAAAATAGGTCTGTATAATTTGCATATTAAGTATGTACGTTCACAAGTCGTTGTTGCTTTTCACACCTTTGTAGCGTTTAAATAGAACCATGTAACACTTATATATTGGGACCCAAGCGGTGGCCGAGGGGAAAGAGCTGCGTCTATGAATCTCTAGGTCCTTGGTTCGAATCCCGTCAAAACCAAATGCAAATTCTAATATTTTTTATTATTTATATGATTGATATTTTTTTAAAAATACATTTTAAGGCAAACAAACTAGAACACATAAGCATGCCTCTTAAAACTTGCTATGGACATTTTAAAGAATTATGCTATATTAACAACATACAGTCCTAGTGTCAATAGTATGCATTTCGATGAAACTTAGAGGCAGGATCCAGCATTTGTGCTAGGCCAACTATGAATTCGAAAGTACCATGTTCAATCTAAAATTGTCACCTGCTCAATATTTTGTGTAGTGCATATATAATTATGTGTATTCATTTAGTTTATACTTTGCATAGTTTTATTTTAAAATTGTCAAACATCTAGGATCCTGATCACAGACCGAAACACACAATGTACAACTGGCAATTAGGTCACGATAACCTGCATAATATTTGAAAACTTAGTTTTTTTCAAAAGGAATTACTGCACAGTTCAAACTGGCTATAAAAATCCCTGAGATCTGAACAATAATTACATCATCAAAAACAATAGTTTAAAAAGTACATGTATGTAGACACAGAGCGCAAATGGAGAAGCATGATTCCTGTTCTATGTTTATTCAAATTTCAATACCTACGGAATATTCATGAACAAAATAGTTATAATGAAACGTGAAAAGTGGAAATTAGTAGCCATTTAATAAATTAAAGAAAGAGATCCTTCAAATTCCATTAGCCAACTGAGCAGACCCTGATCAGGCGACTCCTATAGGAGTCATCAGATCTGGGTCTACTCTGATTACAAACGCGTGAAAAACATTTATATTAAGTAAAGGGTTAAGTGTTCTAGCACCCAGTCTCTCCTCTCTACCAGTTTGTACAGCTGAATAAGTCAGTTTGGAAACATTTTCGCAACTTTAGATTAAACAGACATGGTAGCAAATAGTGAAAACCCTTCAAACGGGCATCAATCACCAAGGAGGTGTTTGATCTGGGTCTGCACTATTTGCATAAGTGTGTTTGTCAAAATACCTAGGGTAGTTAGGGTATCATTGGTAAGTCCCTGAAATACATTCAAAAGTATAGATTTGTCCCCTTTTACAATACAGTAAAACCCCTCTTAACCCGACTTCTAGTAGATAAGAATTTAGATACTTTTTAGGCAGGTGGCTGCTTAATGCAGGATGAAAGTCATGCCGAAAGCTCCGGGACGAGCTTTCTGCATGATTTTCACCCTGCTTTAAGCTGCCACCTGTCTCCAAGACTGATATTTATACTGTATTTAACATCTGGTTTAGAGAGGTTTTACCGTACATGTATTTTTTAAATTCTATTTCTTTCATTCCAGATCTTAGCAACAACGTCGCACGACCATTGATAAAATACATCAGGATACATTGTAATGTCGCAATGGAATCTAATTTCTGCATTTGAATTTCAGTTCTACCCAGAATTTATACCATTGATGTTCGATATTTCACAATGTTGACAGTGTATCGAAATATCAACCGTGGCTGTTAATATCAAATAGTTCTTATCGGTTATGTGTTCATTTCATGTACCTCCAACAATTCTATAATGTTCTGCAAAAATCTAACATGTTACTTTTGGTCTACCTAACTATTACAACGCTGATTTTTTCAAATGGGCTGTTCCAAAACTCAAACAAGTCAAGCTAAAATGAGCTTATGGTTAATATTGAGGAACTTTCCAAACAGAAATGTAATATGACAAACAGTGCAGATCCTGATTAGAAGGCTCCTCTATGAGCCTTCTTACCTGGGTCTCCTCTGTTTGCAAAGGACATAAGTGACGAGGCAAAAAGGGCATTTAACACAGAATCCGACAACCATATATCGGACTTCTGTAAATTGGGACTTTCTGAATCCGACGACCTTATGTCGGACTTCTGTTGTAAAAAGACACCATGCAGTTTGAACAATGGCGTTTGGATTGACAGTAGTTCAAGGTTTGTAAAATCTATTCATTTTATGCTTGGAGATTGCATGAAAAAATGGGTCTGTATAATTTGCATATTAAGTAAGTACGTTCACAAGTCGTTGTTGCTTTTCACACCTTTGTAGCGTTTAAATAGAACCATGTAACACTTATATATTGGGACCCAAGCGGTGGCCGAGGGGAAAGAGCTGCGTCTATGAATCTCTAGGTCCTTGGTTCGAATCCCGTCAATAGAAAAAAGATTCTAATATATTTTTTATTTTTAATATTCTTTTCTCTAAATACATTTTAAAGCGAACAAACTAGAAAACATAAGCATGCCTTTCAAACTTGCTTTGGACTTTTTAAAGCAGTATGCTATATTAACATACAGTCCGATATATGGTCCTCGGATGCTGAGTTAAATGCCCTTTTTGCCTAGTCATGTATATCTTTTGCAAACAGAGAAGACCCAGGTAAGAAGGTTCATAGAGGAGCCCTCTCATCAGGATCTGCAACTAATTAACACAATTTAGTAGTCGTTATAGAGAGGTTTTACTGTATATAGATATAAAATATTACTAAAACAAATTGTTTGGGCAATTTTAAGGGGGAGGGAGCGTACACCGTCTCCACCCCCTCTAGATCCGCGCCTGTACAATATATGTTGGTCCGTCACACTAGTTATACATTTGTCTCGGGAATATTCATGTCAGAAATAATGACACCCTGGGTATTTAATTGCAGAAATGTTATGCAATAAAACCTCTTTATAACGACCACTTAATCACATCAAGTTCTTTGTGTTTAAGATAGGCGACTGCATAAAACAAGGTGAAAGTAAAAAAGAACGCTCCTATGGGAGCTTTCTGTTTTATTTTCACCTTGCTTTAAGCAGCCACCTGTCCTAGATACCAAACTAATGAACACAATTTAGTGACCGTTAATGAGAGGTTTTACTATAATCGTACAAAAAATATCTGTTTTTATGTCATTACACAAATTGTCGAGACAGATTTAACAATTCCACAAGCAAAAGGAGCAGTCTCTGATAAGGCGGTTTCAATATAAGCCGTCTGATCTGGGTCTACTTTGGTTGTCAAGGATGTGAGAAAAACGTCCCTCTCAGGTAAAAGGTTAGACATACTACTATGGCTGTAATTATTTCTCCTTAACGCCTTACCTGATAGAATCAATTATCAGGTAAAGTCAATTGACGTCATTGACAGAGAGTAGATCCAGACCAGACGACTCCTGTAGGAATATTTTGATCAGGATCTGCCTTGATTCTACACTTTCTGTCATGGTTAAAACATACATGGGTTCATAATATGTTATAAATGTTTATCTAATTATAACTCACGACAAATTATCCTTTACCTGAATGTTCATCTGGTAAAGGCTGAAATCGTTCTTTCGTTGTCATGCATTGTCGTCCGCAATGTGTGTCGTCTGAAATGTGTGTCGTCGCAATGTGTGTCGTCTGCAATATGTGTCGTCTGCACTGTGTGTCGTCTGCATCAATATCGTCTGCAACATGTATCGCATGCTTTGGTTTGCATATTTAATTTTCTTCTCTTTTTGTTTCAAAGCTATAGTGTTTACATTCAAACAGTTTGCATTCTGGTGTGACGCCGAGTTACTCTGCGTCTCGTCTGGATCCAAACTGTTTGCAACAGTTGTCACAGATCCACGAATGCCAGCGAAAGACTTGTCATTATCACTCAGTTTTATGGGTAACAGCGGCTAACTGACCAGACCTAATGTTACACATGGCCTGATCTGGTTCCAAGCTGTTTGAATATGATCAGACATGTGCTGGTCACCTGAGTGGTAAAAGTTTATTGACATAAACCCACTTTTCTCCCAAGTTTTGTCGTCTGCAAAACCTGATGTCTGCTTTAATATATATTCACCAATTTTAATCCCTCTCCTTAAATAAAGACAGTGACAATATCAAGTACAGTTGAACTTCGATATCTCGAACTCGGATAACTCGAACTTCGCGATAACTCGAACTAAAAAGCTCGGTCCTTCCAAAACTTACAATACAGAATCGTTATTAAATGCATCACTATGGAAACCTATAAAATACATGTGACAGCTTAATGCAGGTGTAAAGTAATGCTAAAAGCTCCAACAGGAGCTTTCAGCATTACTTTACACCTGCGTTAAGCTGTCAGCTCGAGAAATTGCCCAGATTAGAAATCCGATAACTCGAACTTCTTTTATCTGGAACTAATTTGTATTGTCCCTTGGAGTTCGAGATATCGAAGTTCAACTGTAGTTTTGATCTTCATGAGACACCCAATCAATTTGCATCTCATCTGGGTCTGTTAACAAGAGATTCACAGATTCGTAGATTGCATTTACCCCTTCCGTGCTACAACGACGGGTTTATGATATCACATGCAAACAGTTTGGATCCAGATGAGACGCCGGGTAACTCGGCGTCTCATCAGGACCCAAACTGTTTGACACTCTGTTTACTGTTTTATAAAGAAAATGGAAGAAGTGCACACACTTACACTGAAAATAAACGAAACTATGCCCAGCAGACGACAATGCTGGCACCGAAATGGTTAAAGAGTCAACTCTTTACACTAAAAGTCAATAAAATGTGTCAAGAGCCTATTGTCGTCTGAGTGAATTATCAAGATGGAAACTGCATTTTCTGTCATGTGTGTAAAATAACGACTGATACACTAAACAGTTTCGATGCAGACCAGACGACTAGTCAACTGACGGCCTGTCCGAATTTAATCTCATTGTAACAATGATAAAATACAGTAAAATCTCGATACTACGAAAGTTAGTAATAAAGAATATATGTAAAATCTCGATTATTCGAATTTTCTGTATTGAAGAATTTAGACCCATCTAGGCAGGTGGCTGCTTAATGCATGGTGAACGTCATGCAGAAAGCTCATCTAGGAGCTTTCTGCATGACTTTCACCATGCATTAAGCTGCCAACTGTCTTAAATATCGATACTAATACGTAATTTAGTGTTCGAATAATCGAGGTTTTACTGTATATGTCTTTGCAGGCATGTAGCTGCTTAATGCAGGGTGAACGTCATGCATAAAACTCCTACATTAAGCTGCCACCTGTGTTACATATTAATAATGGTACGTATTTGAAGTATTTGTAGTATCAAGGTTATTTTACTGGTACGTATTTGATTGTTCGTAGTATCGAATTTTTACTGTATTCCAAAAATAGTTTCGTAGGCGTTGATCTCTTATGAATACTCATGTCAGAAATAATGACAACATGAATATACATGAGCTTGATTATTATGGTATGTAAAAGCGAGAAGGTTTGGCCATGACACCAACTGATGAATATTAATAATGTACGTCCAAAAGCAAACAGAGCAGATCCAGATCAGACGGTTCCTACTAATATGGGTCTACTCTATTTGTAAAAGGAGACGAACTACGTCTACATCAGATAAAGAACTCTCTTTTCAAGCTAAGCATTTTGCAAACAGCTTGGGTCCAGATGAGACGCCGAGCAACTCGGCGTCTCATCTGGATCCAAGCTGTTTGATCCCCGTTCAATAGTTCCTCAAACATTTGATCCAATCAGAAGTCAGTGAGAAAATTAACAAATGGGAAAATTGAGCAGGCATTCATTTTTTCAGCAGGGGTTAATGGTTAATGGGTTATACCTCGTAGTTATCGAGTTTCTATTTGGGTATGTAAACAGAGATCGTTAAACTTTTTGGGAATCGACTATTAGTGTATGGCTTAACCTTCATATATGTGGTCTACAAAAATGATGTCTGCTTTTGATTCCCACCTTTTCAATTTTCTCCGATAGCGTTTCGAACATGCAATGAGCGTATCAAACAGTTTGGATCCTGTTGATAACACGCCCAGTTACTTTGGATCAGATCTGGATCTAAACTGTTTGTACAGATAATCGCGTGCATTCACGGCTACGGTACAATGAGGTCATATTTAGACTGTCTTTATGTAGGGGATCGAAGTGTGTATTTGTATACATGTCATTCAAAATGGTGAGGTATAGAACTGAACAGGGATATATTTGATCAGAAAGTGCGTATAAATATTTTTCTATATTATATTTCTACACTATTACAAAAACATCACACCAGCGTCTTGCTACATTTCCTCCATATTCTGTCGTTTAATATTGATTAATCAAGTTAAGTGTGTTGGCTATACACTGTAGGCTAAAACTGAGGAGCATTGTTAATTTGTTATGGTATATTTTGTACGCTCTTAATTACCCCACCACCCCTCTTTGATATAGTAAAACCTCTCTATAACGACCACTAAATTACATCAAGTATTTTGTGTTAAAGGCAGGTGGATGCTTAAAGCAAGGTGTTAAAGGCAGGTGGATGCTTAAAGCAAGGTGAAAGTAAAAAAGAACGCTCCTATAGGAGCGTTCTGTTTAACTGTTTAACTTTCACCTTGCTTTAAGCAACCACCTGCCCAACATACCAATTAATTAACACAATTTAGTGGTCGTTATAGAGAGGTTTTACTGTAGTCACATGTACATGATCAACCATTTTGCATATTCATGTAAGAAATAATGACATCATGAATATTTATTAGCTATGATGGCATATGTATACAGGATTGTTAGTTTTGGTAGAGAACGAGGAGTCAAATTATGACAAATTTCATAATAGGTCAACAGAGCAGAGATTGATCAGCCGGTTCCTATAGGAGCCGTCCGATCTGGGTCTTTTCTGTTTGCAAATGCGTGAAAATGCATTTATATGAGGGAGCGGGAATGGGTTCATAACATAGCATAATGCACCAGACTGTTTAATATATAATAATATATATAGAGAGAAACTCGTACCAGACCATGTTGTGTATGTGTATGTCTGTGCATACGTGCGTGGGTTTGCTTGTGTGAGCGCCTGCGTGAGTGCCTGCGTGAGTACCTGCGTGCCTGCGTGAGTGCCTGCATGAACCTGCGTGAGTGCCTGCGTGAGTGCCTGCGTGTGTGCCTGCGTGCGTAGGTTTGATTGCGTATATGCGTGAGTGAGTGCGCGCATGTGTGTTGAGAACAAGAAGGCTATGATGACCCTGTATCGCTCACCTGATTAATAGATCTCATTTGACCTATTTATGCAACGGACAGGAATGATTTATACAAATTTGATAGAGGTTCACCTACAAATCATTCCTCTGAAATTTAGTGAGACTCCGGTCAGTGGTTTTGGAAGACTTTAAGAGTCGTCTAATCTGGATCTACTCTGTTTGCAAATGTGTGAAAAGGCGTTTATATGAAAAAGGGGTAAACCTTGACCCGATGTCTTATCATGTACATATTATCTGTCCTGGGTCGACACTGTTTGCAATGGACTAAATCTCTCTTTCTCAGACGAGTGTCTCATACTTTAAATGCAGGAAATGCACATAGATAGATATATCTATTTCAATATCGAGCAACAAGACAATAGTTAACAACACATACATATTCTAAAAGTATAACGATATAAAAACAAGAGCTTCAATAGAGGTCATCTACTTGCCATGAGCATCCATCCTACTAAGTATGAAGACAACATACACAATAGTCATAAAGTTATTGAGCGGACAGGATTTTGAGCTGAAAAATAGCTTATGGGGTAATGGATTAATTTACCTGTATTTAATAAGTTACATACACCGACGTTTATTTTGCGTTTTACATGCAATTTACCACCGTATTTGCCATCGCGGTTGTTCTAGATTAGTCGGAGAGGGGATACGTTTACTTACACTGTCTTTTAAGATGGGGTGGAATAAGTGTGAGGTTAGTACCCCTTGACCGGTTTAAACCCCCAGTGACTACTGTCACTGACAATTCCAAAGCGGTACTTCCGTCCCCTATTGTTTGTTTGTTTTGTCTTTGTGCGTCTCTTTGTATTTGCTATGCTTTCTTATGGGACTGTTCGGGTGGCTATTTGCTTTGTATGTGGTGTTTCCTGCTTGACTAATATTTGTACATACATTATAATATACCAATTTAACTGCATTCATATACATACATACACCCAGACAAGCAAACATTCTTATTTTTTTTACCAACAGTTGGGTTTGGCAAGGTTTTGCCTCGTCTCAAATGCAACACTCATAACAGAAAAGTTAGAGGCAACTAAGTTCAATAGAGCCCTTCTAAATAGACGTTTCAGGAGCATGCCTGGCTATACACACGTGCGTACACGTGGTTGGAAAAATCAAAGAATTCAAGGTGCCCAAAATACATTAAAACTTGATGCCCAACTAAGGTAACAAATCAAGTTTCCTACATGGATTCGTTCCACTCGCGCCCTGTGTCTATATACATGTACTTTTTTAAACTATTGTTTTTGATCATGTAATTATTGTTCAAATCTCAGTGGTTTTTTATAGTCAGTTTGAACTCTGAAGTATTTCCTTTTGAAACAAACCAAGTTTTCAACCGTTATTCAGGTTATCGTGACCTAATTGCCAGTTATACACTGTGTGTGTCGGTCTGTGATCAGGCTCCTAGATGTTTGACAAATTTAAAATAAAACTATGCAAAGCATAGACTAATTGAATATGCATAATTGAATACGCAATACACAAAAGATTGAGCAGGTGACAATTTTAAATTGAACATGGTACTTTCGAATTCATAATTGTCCTAGCTCAAATGCTGGATCCTACCTCTAAGTTTCATCGAAATGCATACTATTGACACCAGGACTGTATTTTGATATAGCATAATGCTTTAAAAAGACCATAGCAAGTTTCAAGAGGCAGGCTTATGTTTTTCAGTTTGTTTGCTTTAAAATGTATTTAGAGAAAAGAATATCAAACAATATAAAGAACATGAATAAAAAAAATATACTAGAATATTTTTTCTATTTTCATTTGGTTTTGATGGGATTAGAACCAAGGAACTCGAGATTTATAGACGCAGGTCTTTCCCCTCGGCCACCGCTTGGGTCCCAATATATAAGCGTTACATGGTTCTATTTATACGCTACAAAGGTGTGAAAAGAAACAACGACTTGTGAACGTACACACTTAATATGCAAACTATACAGCCACAATTTTCATGGAATCTCCAAGCATAAAATGAATAGATTTTACCAATGACACACTGTCAATCCAGACGCCTTTGTTCAAACTGCAAGGTGTCTTTTTACAACAGAAGTCCGACATAAGGTCGTCGGATTCTGAAAATCCCATTCCCTTCCTGTGGTATCTACAGAAGTCCGATATATGGTTGTCGGATTTTGAGTTAAATACTCGTTTTGCCTAGTCACTTATATCTTTTGCAAACAGAGAAGACCTTGTTAAGAAGGCTTATAGAGGAGCCCTGTTTGTCATGTTACACTTTGTTTGGAAAAATCCCTAAATATTCACCATAAGTTCATTTTAGTTTGAATTTTGGAATAGTCCATCTGAAAAATCAGCGTTTTAATGGTTAGGTAGACATATGTTACATTTTTCATGTCCACCATTGCAGAACATGATAGAATAGTTGGAGGTACATGAAATAGACACATAACCGATAAGAATTATTTTGATTACAACAGCCACTTTTGATATTTCGATACACTTTCCACATTTTATGATCTACTATGAAATATCGAACATCATTGACCGGTACTATTTCTGGGGTAGAATGAAATTTCAAATGCAGAAATTCGATTCCATTGCGACATTATAATGTTTCCTGGTGTATTTTATCAATTGTCGTTCGACGTTGTTGCTAAGATCTGGTTTGAAAGAAACAGAATTTCAAAAATACATGTACGGTAAAACCGCTCTAAACCAGAGGTTAAATTCAGTATAAATATCAGTCTTTGAGACAGTTGGCATCAGGGTCTGCACTATTTACAAGTTGATTGTGCAACCAGTGCACTCCACAGCAGTGATTGCCCGGCGAGATAAGTGTACACAGTGAAGATAATATATGTAATTATACAACAGAACATGGGTAAAGAATGATAAATGTATTTTAAAAGTCAGCGAGAGAAGGGTTAATCCGCCATCGAATAAATGTCTGAGTATAGGGCAGCAATGCAGGTGGTAGCTTAATGCAGGTTAAATGTAATGCAGAAAACTCCTATAGTTGCACAATCAACTTGTAAATAGTGCAGACCCTGACGAGACAGCTCCTGCAGGAGCTGTCTCATCTGGGTCTTCATTATTTACAGGTAGGTATATTGACGTGACTAACAAGCGAAGGGTTAAGACAGGATCTGCTATATCTTCAATTATATCTTTGAAAAGAAATCGAATAAAGTCTGTTTTGAAATTTGAAGTGGTCGACGTTGGGTATTGATAACATGTTCACAACATGTGAAGTGTCACTGTACGTGTCCAGGGTATTGTCAAGAGTAACAGATAAATATACATTGTACGTAGGCTACTCAGATAAATGTGTGTACTCAAATAGTAAAAAAAACCCCCTAATATCTCCAACAGGTCCTTTGTTGTGACCTATAGGATGGGACATCTTATCAAAATTTACGCCGTTACAGAGAATAAATTACAAAAAATACTCTGACGAATGATAAAGAGTGCATACTCTGAGCAGGCATATCGCCCATGATAATGTGCCTGATCAAAGTTTGCGCCATATGGAATCAACTGAGATTAACACATTACCTCATAGGCTATTTTAGATACAACCGCTTTGAATAAATCTACCGAAAAGGAGCATTAACTAGAGAAAAGAAAAATGTTTAGAATTGTGTCGTTTTTAAACCATTGTGATAAATAGAGCATTTGCTCCTAAAAGAGCAAATGCTCTATTTATCACAGTGGTTTCACAAAGTAACTTTTACAGAGTCATCAAAAGCCCTCAGTATGAGGGAATGGGTTAAATAGCTACACATTCTAATAAATCGGAAATGTTGGAGACCCCATTTAGAAGCCCCGCTGGAGACGAGTAGGTTGATCCAGGTCGTGTACAGGGGCTGAATGCATTTAAGAAGAGAATGAGATAAAATGCGTATATTAAAATTGTTTTTTTCCTTTATTTCTCAACCAAACCCCATACTGTGACCATCTATTAGAATTGTCTCTTAGCCGTTTCCCTTATTTAAGCGCATTTTGACGCATCTGCAAACAGAGCAGACCCCGATCAGACGGCTCCTATAGGTGCCCTCTGATCTGGGTCTGCTCTGTTTGCTTATGGTGAAATATAGATCTGATTCTACAGCTTCTGTCTGAGACAAAATGTCCTGTTTTCTTATGCCATTATAAAAAATAAGCTTAATAATATTCATGACGTCATTATTTCTTACATGAAAATACAACAGGGAAAGGGTTAACTCTTTTGGCGCCAAATTTAAAAGTGTCGTCTGCAATAATAATTTCATATTAAATATAATTCTAAACGAATTAATAAAGGTATATTAGTAAAACATTTGTTTTTAAAAACATGTATGCTTGGGATAAAATAATACAGACAACAGTGAAGTCCCAGGTCAGATGCCGCCTTGAAAAGGCGGCATCTGACCTGGGACTGCACTTTTTTTCCAATGGTGCCAACAGGCGACATTGGCTCCGAAAGAGTTAAACACGATTCTAAGAGTTGTCACAATGGTGGGAAAATGACTATATTCATATTTATATAAACTATTTGACGTTCGCCTTGAATACTTGGATGATTAAAAAAAAATCGTATAGTATATTACTATATATATAGTAATATACTATACGAAATGTATATATTTTTTTATAATGACAAGTTATGATGTCTAAACGTATTTGAAGGTATTTATAAGCAGTATTTGTGAAATGGCTACACGCCTAGCACCTGTGGTTCCTATAAAAGCCGGTTAATCTGGGTCTACTCTGTTAACAAATGCGGAAAAGCGTTTATATGATGAAAATGGTTAAAATAATGACATCATGAATATTAATTAAATGATGTTTACAGTGGCATATCAACGCAGTAATGATTTACATTGCAATGCCAGAAGCTATTGAATCAGATCTTTATCATTTCATAAGCATCTATATTATGTTTCATAAGCAAACAGCGTAGACCCAGATCAGACGACTCCTACAGGATCCTTCTGATCTGGATCTACTCTGTTTGCAAGGGTGGGATTAGGCATATCTCCGATGTGAAGTGTTAATCTAATCACACTGCGATCGATATTACCTGTTATACGTCTGCGCTCCTTGTGCGCTAATGTGGAATTTATGATGCATGTACATCCATTTTGTATCGAGCCGAGACGTCATTTGAATTGACGTCTCACCAGGATCAGTATCTGTTTGACACCCTGGCTGTATTTTTAGGAGAAATTGGAAGAAATGTCTGTCCTGAGAAATTTAGCAGATGATATTTTATTTGCAGACGACAAATACCTGGCTCGCAAAGTGTTATTAGTATAGCACGAAAAACAATCTTTGGTGTTCTGTAACTTCCTTTTACGAGTTGTCATGGTAACCGTTTAAAGCAGTGCGTCTGTATATGTATGGATAATGATTTACGTTTATGGCTAAATAAGTGGAAAAGATCATATACTGCTGTAGGTATAATTTTTCGTTAGCATTTTATTTTACATTGGCGTGTTACAATAAAACCTCGAACAATTCGACATTTTAGTATATCTCGTACAAGAATTTGAACCCTTTTTATGTAGTTGGCTGCTTAATGCAGGATGGAAGTCGTGCAGAAAGCTCCCAAAGGAGTTTTTTGCATGACCTTCACCCTGTATTAAGCTTGCACGTGTCGTAACTATTTGCTGCATAAATCCACCATTCTACGACTTTGCAAACAGAGTAGACCCAGATCAGACGGCTCCTATAGGAGCCGTCTGATCATGGTCTGCTCTGTTTGCTTATGACATAATATAGATATGATTTTACAGTTTCTGCTATGGCCAAAATTTCCAGTGTTCCTGTGTCATTATAAAATAATAATTTATAACATAACACGTGGCTTCAGCGTGACGTAACACTATCATTTATTTTTTGATAATCATGGGCATATAATCACTAGTGAATAACATTCGAACGACCGAATGACATTCGAACGATTCATACGCGCTGTCAAAACAAACAAACTGGCGGACGGTGGTCGACCTACCTGTCCACGATTGAGTCACGATAGATGGCAAAGGATTGTTGGCATAATAAATAAATAAATAAATAAATAATACAAATTGTAATCGCTGTCAGGAATCATATACAAAATGTATGCCAAAAAAGACCTACCAGCTACTCTGACCCATACAATCAATTCTACATTTAAATTAAAATGCCTCCTCAACTTTGCATTTTCTTCACCGCATGTCCTTTTGTTTATGCAGATTTCTACTCATACAAATATCTCATCAATCAACAACAATAGTCATCTGAATCCAGCACAGCACAAACATATTTCAAATATGCTATACTCACTAACTCAGCTGATCGCGAAAATCTTCCTCCTGTTCCAACACATTTTATGCAGCAGTTCGTACTGAATCTTTTGTCCATTTCAAACATTTTCACTGAACTTTAATCGAGATTTTTTTTCTCGGTGGAAATATCCATGTCCATGTGTATACATACAACACTAATGAAGGGCTTAATATACCAAAACGAAGGCGCATTTCGAATCCCATTGACAGTGAGTGTCGGACGTGTTGGCGACTGTATATGTAGGTCTTCATGTAAATGGCGCGCTTTACATAGACACATGGTGTGTACAATGACGTCATAATGTGACGTGTTTGTAACTATGCATGTCAAAACTGTAACTCAAAAATTATTTTGACGTGTTTCTGTATGTTTTTGTATCATAAACTATCACAGTTAAATTGAATACCAGAGAGGTCTGAATTAGATCCTGGTTGATATGACTGTAAGTAAAAAATAAAGTTGGAAAATTTGGACCTACTTTGTCCCAGTTACCTAGCGAACCTAATAACACCTTTCATTCATCATTTCTATATGTAAGGAGAATTTATAACAATCCACGTTACTGCTGAAATATTGGCTGCAAATAACATTTGTGTGTGTTATGTTATAAATAGGATCTTGCATTCGTGTTCATGATTATTGGATTTATTAAATTCGTCTTTTTAAAACGATAAAAAACTCGCTAAAGCTCGTTTTTTATCGTTTTAAAAAGACTCATTTAATAAATCTAATAATCAAGAACACTCATGTAAGATCCTCTATATAATCAATGTTAATGACGTCATCATTTCTTACATGATCTAACACTTTTGGCGCCAAATTTCTAATTGTCGTCTGTAACTCAGTTTGTTAGAACATTTCGGTAAATTCAAGAATATGTATAACTAAAGTTAAATTTCAAAGGAATAAACCATAGATATAGAACTAGAGATTGAGGCAAAAAGTGAAGTCCCTGATTAGACGCCGCCTTGAAATGGCGGCGTCTGGTCTGGAACTGCACTATTTGTCGTGGTGCATGTATGCGATATTGGCGGTAAAAGGGGTATGGGCTAATGATCAACAATGATGCGTATTTGAGTGTCCGTATAATCGAGGTTTCACTGTTTATCTGAACGCATCCACATGTATTCATTTGAAGGCGTGATTTTGCAAACACAGTGATAATCAATGTCCATGTTGTCAGGGAAGTTTTATGAATAGCAAAATCACAGTAGAATCACATATACCGGAATCTTAACCCTTTCCCTCATATTGACGGCTTTGGGCGACTCTGTAGAAGTCACTTGGTGAAACCATTGTGATAAATAGAGCATTTGCTCCTATAGGAGCGAATGCTCTATTTATCACAATGGTTTCAAATTACAAAATGCTAAAAGTTTCCTTTTCTCTAGTGCATGCTCCTTTTCGGTATATTTATTCAAAGTGGTTGGATCTAAAAATAGCCTATGAGGTAAAGGGTTAATAAAGAAGAATGTAGGTCTCTTTAGGCAGATAGCTGCTTATTGCAGGGTGAAAGTCACGCTGAAAGCTCCAAAAGGAGATTTGAGCATGAATTTCAACCTGCATTAAGCTGCCACTAACCTAACAGACCGGCACTGATACAGTTACCCCCCCCCCTCTAATGCGACCACCTAAAATAAGTATAATTCTGGATTTAAGATGCAGGTGGTAGCTTAATGCATGACAAAAGAAATACAGAGCTTTCTGCATTACTTTTAACCTGCATAAAGCAACCCCTGCTTATAAAGACACACATGTTTTTTAATTAAGTGGTCGCATTAGAGGGGTTCTACTGTACTTGTAACGTTTATGTCCGGTTTACAAGGGTGTAACAGTCAGTTTTTAGATAGAACACTATTGTACAAATATAGTAACGACCTTCTTAGCAACCTTTAACAGATATACAGGCGGCCGTTTAATACAGAACAAAACGTATTAAGAAAGCTCTCTCAGGAACCTCTTAAGGGATTTTCAGCATTTGTTGGTCATATATTCAGCTAAAACATGACTAACTGACCTAGAAGTAGTCTATCTTTGAGAGGATTTGATGTGAGACATATACGAGTTTAACTTTTCAGTGCAATGTGTAAATCTGTGATAATATTTGCATTGTGTAAATCTGTGATAATATTTACAACGTGTAAATATGTAATAATATTTAGAAACAGTTTTGAATCCATGTCAAAGAAACAACAGAACCTGTCCCTAAAAGAGATGATAGCTCAATGCAGTTCAAAAGTAATGCAGAATAGGAGCTTTCTGCGTTACTTTTGTCCTGCATTAAGTAAGCACTTTTTAAGAATCGTATGTTCAATAAATGGGTAGTTGATAAGGACAGGGTTCTTCAGTATATTGATTTTGAAGCGTTAACCCTTTTGGCGCCAAATTTCTAATTGTCGTCTGCAATTCAAAGTTTGTTAAATCATTCGGTACAATAAGGAAATGAGATAAATAAATGCAATTTTCAAAAGAATAAAGCACATATATAGAAATAGAGAATGAGACAAAAAGTGAAGTCCCTGATCAGAGGCCGCCTTGAAAAGGCGGCCTCTGATCTGGGACTGCACTATTTGTCGTGGTGCATTTATGCGACTGCGGCGGTGAAAGGGTTAAGCAGAAGACAATCTTAGCAGACGACATTTCTTTGACGGCGAAAGGATTGTACTCGATTGAGAATGATATTTGACCCTACTAATGGCGAGTTGCCTTTACAAATAGCTTGAGTGCATGTAAGACGCTAAGGTAAATAATATTACGTATTTGATCACGCAACGTTTTTACAAATGGTCAACAGGTTTCACATCAACTAATGTAACACATGTACAAACAATGCAGCGGACAAGAATGTAAGCAGGCAAAAGGGTGGAAATATACAGCATTCTCAGATCACTAAGATTCAATTCAAAAGCTTTGGATCAATATATAAAGTATTTTATAAATTTATTTTCTCTAGTTTTATCTTTCGCCTGCCAGGTAACATTTCGCCCGTAGAAAAATGTAGTTTACTTCATTTTTGTTTTAGATTTTTTTTTCAAACACGTGACTAGAAGGGCATGTTTTATTCACCTTGATGCGATGCTGCGTTCATTTGAATCAGAATAGTTACAAATAATATAATCACAAATTCATTCTTAGAAGATATACAAATGTAACTCTTTCGCTGTCAAATGTTGTCGTCTGCCAAATATGGCCCGTTTCAGTTTTTGCTTTTGTTGTATATATATTGTTATTTCTGCTAAAGAAATAAACACCATCACAGCTCCAAACAGCTTGGATCTAGATCAGACGCCGAGTTACTCGGCGTCTGATCAGAATCCAGGTTGTTGGCAAATGTACTCACTCAACCACTCGTATCAGTTTAAAGTTTGATAGTGTTAATTTAGTCCTCATGTTGAATATTTTATTGTATTTTGTTCTTTCAGAAATGAAGAAACGTGTTTGGCAGTGCCTCCTGATCCTTGTTACACTACAGCAAATACTCCACGTGCTATCTCGTAAGTTATAATGAGTTACCGGTCCTTGTTACACTACAGCAAATAACCCACGTGCTATCTCGTAAGTTATAATGAGTTACCTGTCCTTGTTACAATACAGTAAATAATCCACGTGCTATCTCGTAAGTTATAATGAGTTACCGGTCCTTGTTACACTACAGCAAATAATCCACGTGCTATCTCGTAAGTTATAATGAGTTACCGGTCCTTGTTACACTACAGCAAATACTCCACGTGTTATCTCGTAAGTTATAATGAGTTACCGGTCCTTGTTACACTACAGCAAATAATCAACGTGCTATCTCGTAAGTTATAATGAGTTACCGGTCATTGTTACAATACAGCAAATAATCCATGTGATATCTCGTAAGTTATAATGAGTTACCGGTCCTTGTTACACTACAGCAAATAATCCACGTGCTATCTCGTAAGTTATAATGAGTTACCGGTCCTTGTTACACTACAGCAAATAATCCATGTGATATCTCGTAAGTTATAATGAGTTACCGGTCCTTGTTACACTACAGCAAATAATCCACGTGATATCTCGTAAGTTATAATGAGTTACCGGTCCTTGTTACACTACAGCAAATAATCCACGTGCTATCTCGTAAGTTATAATGAGTTATCGGACCTTGTTACAATACAGTAAAAATTATTAATCCACGTGCTATCTCATTAGTTATGATGAGGTATCTTTATGATAGTTGAGTTTTAACTCTTCTTTCGCTAATTTACCTTAACCCTTACAATAGTGCCCGATGTTACACAGTAGGATTTATTTCTTCTTTTCACATCCATACTCAGATCGAAACACCGCGCTTTACTGAGCGGCACACGTCGCAAAGTTACAAATGGCGATTACAATGCTTTTCTAAAGAGGGCTTAAAGATGGCCGAGGTCCAATACTATTTTTACTTGATTCTCTGAGCTCATTTTACGAATGATCGTACGACTGAAATTATCATAAATTCTGTCATACGACGATCATAGGTTCTAATATACGAAGCTCATAAGTTCTATTGACCCTTGATGTGCGTTAACCCAGTAAATACAGTAAAACCTCTCTATAACGGCCACTGAATTACATCAAGTATTTTGTGTTAAAGGCAGGTGGCTGCTTAAAGGAGCGTTCTGTTTTACTTTACCTTGCTTTAAGCAGCCACCTGCCCTAAATATCAACTAATAAACACAATTTAGTGGCCGTTATTAAGAGGTTTTTACTGTAATACCTTTGTAAACAGTGTAGATCCATGTCAAAGGGCCCCAGACGGAACATTTGATCAGGGTTACCCGGTATGCACTGCTTGTCACATACGACGCTCATAAGTTCGTATAACATACGACATGGAAGTTGCAGTCGTCCTATGTTAGAACTCATAATAATTTCTGTCGCACGAAGTTAGCATACGTGTTTCTTGTCGCGTGCTAGACTGCGTGATAATTAACTTGTCGCATGCTATACTGTGTGGCACTTAACTCATTACATACTAGACTGTGTGATAATTAACTTTTCGCATGCTGGACTGTGTGATAATTAACTCGTCGCATGCTAGACTGTGTGGTAATTAACTTGTCGCATGCTGGACTGCGTGAAAATTAACTCGTCGCATGCTGGACTGTGTGATAATTAACTTGTTGCATGCGGGGCTGGGTGATAATTAACTCGTCACAAGCAAGACTGTGTTGCAGTGAAATCGTCGCATGCTAGACTGTGTGGCAATTAACTCGTCACAGGCTAGACCTTGTGATAATTAACTTTTCGCATGCTGGACTGTGTGATAATTAACTCGTCGCATGCTAGACTGTGTGGTAATTAACTTGTCGCATGCTGGACTGTGTGATAATTAACTCGCCGTATGTTAGACTGTGTAATAATTAACTTGTCGCATGCTGGACTGTGTGATAATTAACTCGTCGCATGCTAGACTGTGTGATAATTAACTCATCGCATGCTGGACTGTGTGATAATTAACTTGTCACATGAGGGACTGTGTGACAATTAACTCGTCGCATGCTAGACTGTGTGGCAATTAACTCGTCACATGCTAGACCTTGTGATAATTAACTTTTCGCATGCTGGACTGTGTGATAATTAACTCGTCGCATGCTAGACTGTGTGGTAATTAACTAATCGCATGCTGGACTGTGTGATAATTAACTCGTCGCATGTTAGACTGTGTGATAATTAACTTGTTGCATGCGGGACTGTGTGATAATTAACTCGTCACAAGCAAGACTGTGTTGCAATTAACTCGTCGCATGCTAGACTGTGTGGCAACTAACTCGTCGCATGATAGACTGTGTGACAATTAACTCGTCAAATGCTAGAATGTGTGACAGTTAACTCGTCACATACTGGACTGTGTGATAATTAACTCATCGCATGCTAGACTGTGTGATATTCAATTTGTTGCATGCTGGACTGTGTGATAATTTTGGCAATGCGAATAGTAAACTCTTAAATTACGATAAGTCTGTAAAACGAAACACATGTGTTTAACATTTTAATACGATAAGTCTGTAAAACTAAACACATGTGTTTAACATTGAATTGGCTGTGCTATGTATACATGTGTAGAATATGCAGACCTTGCTTAACTGTATACACAATCCAGATTTTAAATAAATCTTGATGATTTACTATATACATGTATGCATATGGTTTGCGTAACTTTCGAGTTTTCGCCATAGTTTGAAAGCATACAACCTAAGATATTGAAGAATCTATCAAAAGTTTAATTTGCGGAAGAAGTATAGTCCCATGAACGACATACCGACAAAGGTAAACTATGAATATTTTTTTAAAAATAGAATGGACTTCAAATCGAAAAGAGCTATATACGGAGATGGGTCGTACAGAAAAATAATTCCGCAACGAGTTACATGAATATGTACAGATGATTGATATTACATGATTTGTTCTCCGTTTTGTCCATTTGTTGGGTTAAATCAGTTACAACAGTAGATAACAAATTCGTATCAGTTATCCCCTTTTGGTTGATAGATCGAACTCTCAAACTTGTACCATTATCGGTCTTCAACCCTTTCCATGTTCTATATTTATTTCGAATTTCCAATACCAACTGAATATTCATGGATAGTTATAATGAAATATGGAAGGTTAAACATTGTAGCCATTTTAGAAACTAAAGAAACCGATCTGTAAAATTCAATTAGCAAATAGAGAAGACCCTGATCAGACGGCTCCTACAGGAGCCGTCTGATCTGGGTCTACTCTGTTTGCGAATGCGTGAAATCACGGTTACATGGGGGAACGTGTCAAGACAGGTATAGCTGCTTAATGCAGGGTGAAGGTCATGTAGGAAGCTCCTATACACACAGTAAATCCCCGATAGTTGGAACACTCAAGCGGGTAGCATTATCGGTATGTAAGATAGATGGCAGCTAATGTCGGGTAAAAGTTCCTAGAGGAACTTTCTGTATGACTTTCACCCTCTATTCAGCAGACAGGTGTGAGGGGACATTTTCTCGACATTTAACAGCCCATGTTCTCTCTCACTATATCTCTCTATATTATATATCTCTCTCTATATATTATCTATCTCCCCCTCTCTCTCTCTCTCTCTGTCTCGCTCTGTCGCTTTCTCTCCCTCTCTTTCTCGCCATCTCGCTTTTTCTCTCTCGCTCTGTCGCTTTCATTTCCTTTCTGTCTCGCCGTCTCGCTTTCTCTCTCTTTTTCTCTCTCCCATCTTTCACAGAGAAACAAGAACACAGAAAAAAGGCAAGACGTTAATAAAATAGGAGCAATTTTTTTAATGCTCTATTTATCACAATGGTTTCAAACTACGCAATTCTAAAATTTTCCTTTTCTCTAGTTAATGCTCATTATCAGTAGCTTTATTCAAATAGGTTGTATCTAAAAATAGCCTATGAGGTACACTGATTATGATTTACTGACTAAACGCCATTACTTTCGAATCTATATACAACGCAGACAGATCAGTTAACCCTTTCCCTCATATAGACGTGTTTTCACGCATTTGCAAACAGGGTAGACCCAGATCAGACGGCTCCTAGAGGAGCCAGCCTTGCGACATATAACGTCAAGTGCGACATTTAGCGCCGATGCGACATTAACGTTGCTACATGCATTATGACGTTCCACATGTATATTATTGATTATTATTATTATACTACATTTATATAGCGATATCCATACAGGATATGCGCGTTCAAAAGCGCTTCACAAAGATACAATTAAAGTTCAATAATGCGTAAATTATAGAACATTTAAAGTGAAATATATTTAATACTTATATATAGATAAGAATAATAAAATAGAATTTATTTAGGACATAGGTAAATCAACTACATATTTTCCGTAAGTTTATCTGTATGTGTCGTATTATGCTCTATTATATTGTGTCAACGCACTCAGATCATAAAAAACAAAACAAAAAAACTTGAATGCAGCATTCTATGCGCAGTGCCAGTACGTCACATAATGTTGACCAGACTCAACAGACTTGGGTACATTTGTTTTTGCATACAACACCGCACATAAAATATTGCCGGAAAATTGGGTAACAGAACAGATCAATTTGAAGTTCATGCATATAAACTAAGCAATACAAATAAACAACTTTTATATACGCGCATTATGAAACCCCTCCAGTCAAACACTAATTCGACCCGCTATGGCAATGAGGGAGTACACAGCGGGTCATATTTTAATAGAGTTGTAATAGGGTATATCCAAAATTTAATTACAGAATAAAATGTCTTATTATGGGAACCCAAAAAGCCCAGCCAAAGTAGAGCTAAAGAAGGTATCCCGTATACTGTTCCTACAACATATCCCTGTATCCCACCGGCTGCAGTGGCAAAGGAATCACATTGGACAAATCGAGACTGATTGAGACACGCGATGCTGCATTAGACCGTACAGGCTTAATCTGCCCGCTGCCCATATATTACACGACCCAGTTCACTGGTAAGCACAAATAAGGAAACTGGGTTAGCTTAACAGGAATCCCTGGCACTGGTTAAGGGCAGGGTAGCAAGTCATGCCAGCAAGACTCCCAATGTACCAGCGAGGAATTATACCGTAGAGGGATGCCCTGTTCCACTACGGTGCTCCCTCCGGCATTGGAACTGGAGTTACCAGAGGTACCAAGCATATAGGGATGCCCCGCTTGAAAACAGCACTCCCTCGGCCACCAACACATCTGGACAGCAGAATGCCGCTGACACAACACCCGCACGTTCAACAGCAAGGGGATTCCCTAGAAGTCCATAAAATATGGATGAGGTTTTTGTTATTCATTTATCTATTTTTCTACATTTGTGGAGCATTATATTTGAAAAAGGGGTTTAAAAGTACACAGTCATAAGGAAGTGGCAGGATCAACACTCTGTGGCCAATGCAGCAGTTATGATAACCGACGATTAGCAGCTACGTTTTCTAAACTGCCCTAATAATATATGTTGAAGAAATGCGTTTTCAGAGATTTTTTGAAACATGCCAGTGAGCTTGCATCTCTAATGCCAGATGGAAGAGCATTCCAGAGTTTGGGAGCTGCATGCATGAAACTTCTCTCACCGTATTTTACCTTACGACTTTTTGGTACAACCAACGACAAAGAACTACTTGCTGATCTTAATTCTCTGCGGGGCCTTTACACGTCAAGCATTTCAACAATGTACTTGGCGGATTCATTGTGCATGGCTTTATACGTAAGTGTCAGAATTTTGAATTCAATCCGATGCTGAACCGGAAGCCAGTGAAGTTCCGTCAAAACCGGCGTGATATGACTATATCGAGAAATCCTTGTTATGATGCGGGCTGCTGTGTTTTGCACTCTTTGAAGCTTCCGCAGTGTTTTGTTTGGAATTCCATGCAGAAATGAGTTGCAGTAGTCTATTTTTGATGTAACCAGAGAGTTCACCAAAGTCTTGGTAGCAGCAGGCGAGAGGTACTTTCTTATATGACCTATTCGTCGGAGCTGTGCATAACTAGACCTACACACGGAGTTGATGTGTGATGTCATATCCATTTGTGAATCGAGCCATGCGCCGAAATTCTTTATACACAGAGATGGCTTGATTTCAAAGGGTCCTACTTGCACATGAATCTCTTCAGGTACTTCTGTGTTTTCAGTATGACACAGTATGACCTCAGTTTTGTCAGTATTGAGCTTCAGCATGTTCTGGTGTATCCAAGACACTAGCTCCTTGAGACAGTTCTCAACTCTTGATAAAGCTTCCTGTTGACAGGAAATGTCCTTGAGCTTAAACGATAGGTATAATTGTGAGTCATCGGCATAAACATGGTGATTGAGCCCATGGGTTTTGCAGATTGAGCCGACAGGTTTTGTGTACATGATGTAGTGCTTCGGTCCTAGGACCGATCCCTGTGGCACGCTATATCTCATGTTAACTGGAGTGGACAATTCCCCATCTATTGACACTATTTGATAGCGGTCATTTAGATAGGAGGTCATCCAATCAAGAGGTTTCCCAATGATTCCGAAGTCTCTTTCCAGGCGTTTCAGCAACGTTTCGTGAGCGATAGTATCAAATGCAGCCGATAAGTCAAGCATCACCAGAATTGTAATTTCGTTTCTATCTAGGGATTGAAGGATATCGTTTTGAACTTTTAGAAGAGCAGTCTCTGTTGAATGATGCTTTCGGTATGCTGACTGATGCTGCTCGTGTAGATTGTTTGAGGTCAGATGGGACTCAGTACGTTTGTCAATAACTTTTTTTATAATATACGTCACAAAGTTATTTCTGCGCAGTCTCAGATCTACTTTTAATTGCCAATTTAGTAAGATTGGTGACTTTTGATAATGCAGACGACTTTCATGAACCCTCTGATCTCTAAGCGGTTTGCCTATGTTCGTATCAAGGCACATTAAGCATACATGGAGTACAGTGCTCCCTCTCTACAACGACACCATTTGGGATACGAGGAGTGTATGTGTTGTTCAGAGGGAGTTGTTGTAGGGAGGGGAAATCAAACATAATTAGCTTGTTTGCAGATCCCCACATAAGGTTATTTCGAGAACTAAAACCGATATGCCTCAATCAAACCCTATAGGGTTTAATGGAGGCATAAATAAAATACGATGGAAAAAAGTTGTTTCTGGAGCCTTGTTGTTTCGGAAACAGTGACATGCGTTGTTGTAAGGAGGGAATCGTTATTGGGGGGGGGGGGTTGTAGGGAGGGAGCACTGTATTGAACAAAGCATCATAGCCTTAAGGCGACTCAAACTGCTTCTAGCATATCCAATTCCAATTTACTTTGATGGTAACGATTTCCCATGGGGTGGGGCGAATAGGTAAACTTTAATCTACTTAATGACACATGACTAGGATTTGCAAACAGCTTGGCTCCTGATGTGACGCCGAGTAACTCAGCGTCTCATCAGGATCCAAGCTGTTTGACACTCGGTCAATAGTTTCTTAAAAAAATATCGAATCGAAAAAGGCAGATCATAGTTTGATCAGACGTCAGATTTGTTTCAGTAGGCTAAGGGTTCATGTGACATTTATGTCGCCGACTATGATCTGTTGTTATATATTTTTAAACCTTAACTCTTTCGCGCATTTACGAACAGGGTAGACACAGGGTCTGCTCTGTTCGATTATTGAATTTGATAGACCTGTTTATTTACTTTCTAAAATGGCTACAATGTTCCAACTATTGTCTCCATGAATATTCAGTAGGTATCGAACTTTGAAATAAATATAGAACAAGGAAAGAACGGATGTGAAAATATTCCGTCAGCTCAACTTTTGATCTGGAGCAAGTTTGACTGCTTGTGAAATAATTGACAGAGTGTCAAACAGTTTGGATCCTGGTGAGACACGGAGTTACTTGGCATCTCATCTGGATACAAGCTGTTTGCAAATGCTTATCAAGTTTCAGATAGTGTAACGAGTGTTAATTCCGACTCTTATATCAACTCAACTCAACTCAAATAATTTATTGCATTAAACACATATACATATGCTTATATAGCAAACCAAAATATAGGCAGTAGACATGAATTCTTTGCTGCTCAAATGGATTTACAAAGAGCTTAAGATACAAATTAACCTGAAATTTCCACCAGACTATATTGGAATTGATTTAATATTTCCTTAGTTTTACTCTCTACACAAATTTGCAATGTACAGATATCTTGATAGACCTTGAACGACTGATTTGGAATCTGATAACAACAGATTGGTATTTTTTTGTAATGTAGACCATGTATAATAGTAGTGTTTCAAATATTTCTTTCTTAAGTCATTGTATTTCGAACATGTAAGTAAGAAATGATACTCATTTTCTGTCTGTTTCTGTTACATTTTAGAAAGTATTTGTTTCGTTTGCTTGTCTTGATTAACGTTTGAGATAAATGGACGCCCCAGAGAGAGAGGAAGCGGATACAGAGAAAACCGGACACGAACAATTAACTGAGTGTCAAACAGGTTGAATCCTCGGTGTCTCATCTGGATCCAAACTGTTTGATTAGGTCACCCAGGTCGCTAGTAGCGGGATAAGGGTTAATGCATATACTGCAAAATCACGATTATTCGAACACTAAAATACGTATTATTCGAACGCTGAAATACGTATTATTCATTCGAACACTGAAATACGTATCATTATCGATCTTTAAGGCAGGTGGCAGCTTAATGCAGGGTGAAAGTCATGTAGAAAGCTCCTCTTGGAGCTTTCAGCATGACTTTCACCATGCATTAAGCAGCACCTGCCTATAAGGGTAAAAATTCTTCTATACAAAAAAATCGAATAATCGAGATTGTACAGTACTGTGTATATGCGATCTAATTATATCGCAATAGTTACATGTCAATGGATCTAAGTATATCACATCAGTTTCTCGTCAATAGATCTAATTTATATCACATTAGTTACTCGTCAATAGATTTAATTTATATCACATTAGTTACTCGTCAATAGATTTAACTGCCAAAGTGCTTGTTACGGAATATTATCAAACGAATCATGTTATATAATATTTAGATAGATTGAAAACAGTAAAATAATATTTAAAGGAATATGGATTTACACTATATTTAAAGAGAAATTAATGTACTAACCTATTTGCTGTGCGTTGTTTGATTTGCTCTATTTGTTTTGACAACGTTGATATATCTATTACAGTGAAATCGCTTGATTTAATAAAATATAAGCTACATTTGAAGTGAAACAATAAAAATGAAAAAGAAATCACCATTTGATCTAACTCAACGCCGCAAAGACATTTATTTGTGGTGATATGGCGTGTGAATACAACTCTCAATTACCGTGTCCCATCAGATTCCACAATCAACTAAGTTAATCAAATATTCTATTGCAATCATAGTATATGAAACAAATTCCGATCACTTTGAAAATCCGACCACGTCACTGTTTGCTTATATACAGTGCTCCCTCTCTACAACGACACCCTTTGGGATACGAAGATTCTATGTGTTGTTCAGAGGGAGTTGTTATAGGGAGGGAAAATCAAACATAATTAGCTTGTTTGCAGATCCCCAGATAAGGTGTATTTCGAGAACTAAAACCGTTATGCCTCCATCAAATCCTATGCTGTGACCACTCTTTAGAATCGTCACTAAGTGACGATTCTAAAGAGTGGTCACAACATAGGATTTGATGGGTGCATATAGAAAATACGATGGAAAAAGGTTGTTTCTGGATCCTTGTTGTTTCGGAAACAGTGACATACGTTGTTGTAAGGAGGGAATCGACGTTAACAAAGCTGATCTAGATACAACAGAACCCCTATAAGCCGAAATTGTATTAAATATTAATTTAGGTGGTGGCTTAATGCATTGTGGAAGTCATGCAGAAAACTCCTCAATCCGCATTAAGCTACCACCTGTGTGAAAGAGCGGCTTTTACATGTAATTTTAACGCCCTGTTAAGAAACGATTTATTGTGTGTCAGTATACAGATCTATATGTGCGTCTGTATGTGTGCACGTATGTTTGTTTATATATGTGTCTGTATGTATGTCTATATATGTGTCTATATGTGTGTCCATATGTGTGTCGCTATATGTGTCAATATGTATAGACACACTACTTTATGCTTAACAATGAAACAGTGACGTCTGTTCAAATTTGGATCTGGAGTTTGCCTATTTCCGAATCGATCAAGCATTTGAGAAACAATTGAACAAGTGTCAAACTATTTGGATCCAGGTGAGACGCCGAGTTACTCGGTGTCTCGCCTGGATCCAAGCTGTTTGCAAATGTGAATAACGAGATTAAGAATTAAAGGTTAGTTTAACATAACACTCACATATGTTATGAACTCCTTATCTTTCAGCCATTTATGGACAATATCGTGATATATCATTTGCACAGAGTAACTCGACATCTAAACAGGATCCAGGCTGTTTGCCAGTTTGAGTGCGTGTGTGTAGAGAAAGGATAAATAGTATAGTTTGTATTATGGAATGAACAAAATTTTGTCATACAATAAATCGGACAGCAGACTAATGACTAATGCTGCCTTGGTTTATTTTGGTCTGAAGGCATCCCCTTACAGTTCGTTACTCTTTGCTTGTCTTGGTCTGAATGCACACCCTTACAGTTCGTTACTTCTTGCTTGTCTGGGTCTGAAGGCACACCTTTACAGTTCGTTACTCTTTACTTGTCTTGGTCTGAAGGCACACCCTTACAGTTCGTTACTCTTTACTTGTCTTGGTCTGAAGACACACCCTTACAGTTCGTTACTCTTGCTTGTCTTGGTCTGAAAATACACCCTTACAGTTCGTTACTCTTTACTTGTCTTGGTCTGAAGGCACACCCTTACAGTTCGTTACGTCTTGCTTGTCTTGGTCTGAAAATACACCCTTACAGGTCGTTACTCTTTGCTTGTCCTGGGCTGAATGCAATCCCTTACAGGTCGTTACTCTTTGCTTGTCCTGGGCTGAATGCAACCCCTTACAGGTCGTTACTCTTTACTTGTCTTGGTCTGAAGGCACACCCTTACAGGTCGTTACTCTTTACTTGTCTTGGGCTGAAGGCACCCCCTTACAGTTCGTTACTCTTTAGTTGTCTTTGTCTGAAGGCACACCCTTACAGTTTGTTACTTCTTGCCTGTCTTGGTCTGAATGCACACCCTTACAGTTCGTTACTCTTTAGTTGTCTTGGTCTGAATGCACACTCTTACAGTTCGTTACTCTTTACTTGTCTTGGTCTGAAGGCACACCCTTACAGTTCGTTACTCTTTAGTTGTCTTGGTCTGAAGGCACACCCTTACAGTTCGTTACATCTTGTTTGTCTTGGTCTGAATCACACCCTTACAGTTCGTTACTTCTTGTTTGTCTTGGTCTGAAGGCAACGTCTTACAGTTCGTTACTTCTTGCTTGTCTTGGGCTGAATGCACACCCTTACAGTTCGTTACTTCTTGCTTGTCTTGGACTGAATGCATCCACTTAAAATTCGATACTCTTTACTTGTCTTGGGCTGAATGCAATCCCTTACAGGTCGTTACTCTTTGCTTGTCCTGGGCTGAATGCAACCCCTTACAGGTCGTTACTCTTTGCTTGTCTTGGGCTGAATGCAACCCCTTACAGGTCGTTACTCTTTGCTTGTCTTAGTCAGAAGGCATCCGCTTACAGTTTGTTACTCTTTGCATTTCCTGGCCAGATTGCATGTCCTTGCATAGAAAACTTCATTATTTTTTTATTGTTTTTTGTCTGAAGGCATGTCCTTGTAAAGCAAAGTTATTTTTTTTTCAGAAACTTCAACTGGTGATGGTTCCAGCAAAGTTGTTAGTGACGGATCATCCCCTGGCGAACGGGACAATGCAAGGTAAGCAATGGATCATAAGTAGATTGAACGGGACAATGCAAGGTAAGCAATGGACCATACCAGATTAAACAGGACGATGCAAGATAAGCGATGGATCATACCAGATTAAACGGGACAATGCAAGGTAAGCGATGGATCATACTAGATTAAACGGAACAATGAAAGGTAAGCGATGGATCATACTAGATTAAACGGGACAATGCAAGGTAAGCGATGGATCATACTAGATTGAAAGGGACAATGCAAGGTAAGCGATGGATCATACTAGATTAAACGGGACAATGCAAGGTAATCGATGGATCATACTAGATTGAACGGTACAATGCAAGGTAAGCAATGGACCATACCAGATTAAACGGGACAATGCAAGGTAAGCAATGGACCATACCAGATTAAACGGGACAATGCAAGGTAAGCGATGCATCATACTAGATTGAACGGGACAATGCAAGGTAAGCGATGTTTCATACCAGATTAAACGGGACAATGCAAGGTAAGCAATGGATCATACTAGATTAAACGGGACAATGAAAGGTAATCGATGGATCATACTAGATTAAACGGGATAATGCAAGGTAAGCAATGGACCATACCAGATTAAACGGGACAATGAAAGGTAAGAAATAGATCGTAAATAGATTAAGCGGGACAATTCAAGGTAAGCAATGGTCCATATCAGATTGAACGGGACAATTCAAGGTAAGCAATGGCTCATACCAGATTGATCGGGACAATTCAAGGTAAGCAATGGACCATACCAGAATGAACGGAACAATGCAAGGTAAGCGATATATCGTACCAGGTAAGGGATGAACAGTGCTAGGTTGAACGGGACAATGCAAAGTTAATGATGGATCGTGCTAGATTGAACGGAATATTTCAAGGTAAGCGATGGGTCATACCAGGTTAGATGGGAAAATGCAAAGTGAGTGCTGGATCGTACCTACTTGAGCGGGATATTGCAAAGTAATCGATGGATCATCCCTGGGTGATCGAATCAATGCAATCAATTTATCAGTCAATGTGGAATTACAGTAAAACCTGTCTTAAGCGACCATCAAAAGAGGTCTAAGTATGCGTCTGTATTTCAAGTGGTAGCTTAATGCAGGTCAAAAGTAATGCAGAAAGCTCATATAGGAACGTTTTGCATTACGTTTGCCCTGCATTAAGCAACCACCTGTTTTTATCACTCTATGTTCAATAAATGAATGACCACTTAAGACAGCAACTACTGTATTATAACAATCAAAGGCTGTAGATTTCCTCTAGAGCTATCAGTGGTCAAACTAGAGGATATCGTAGCAGAAAATCCCTCTGCTGGCTCATATACAATACTGACCAGTTGCATGATAGCGACACGTTTTAACGCATGCGCAGACACATATCAGATCAGATATGGGTCTGGTCTTTTGAGTTTTGAAATACAGTAAAACCTCGCTATAACGTGCAACAGTAACCTTGTTAATCCAGGTATTGATAATCGACAAAACCTTTAGCCTGCTGAACAAATTATTATACAGAATTTTCCATGCTCTTCATTTTCAAATTTAGAGCTATAATCAATTTGTCTACCAAAATGCAATTATGTCGAACAGTTTGGATCTTCATGAGACGCCGAACTCGGCGTCTCATCTGGATCCAAATGTTTTGTATAAGTATTCACTACTCCGCCCATAGCAGGCTAAATGTTAACCAGGTCATGTTTACAAAATGAACCCGTATATTATCCTCCTAATTTGACCTGAGACTCGATTGAGTTTCGGTGTGTTTATCGGGATTGTTCGTAATACTCTGTGACAAAAAATAGCAAACCAAAAGCCGGTAATAATCATGTTCCACGAGGATTGTACAGTAAAACCCTCTAATGCGACCACTTAATGAATAAACATGGCTGTCTTTATAAGTAGGTGCTTGCTTAATGCAGGTCAAAAGTTATGCAGAAAGCTCCTACAGGAGCTTTCTGCATAACTTTCGTCCTGTATTAAGCTACCACCTACCTTTGACACTGTAAATTATATTCCTTTTTGCTGGTCGCGTTAGAGGGGTTTTACTGTATTCGTATAGCGCATTCTTCTACCTTCGGAAATTTATCCGAAGATTACCGACGATAATACACGGAATATGCATGAGTCTCAGGTCAAATTGGTAGGATACTATCTGTATTAGCAAGAAGGAGTGACCTGTCGTTTTTATATATAGATGAACTGTAGATTGGGATAATACCACTATTGTATTAGGTGGGCTCAGCATTGCACTATTTGATTTAATCACTACAATGTATAGGCAATCGGACTTCGGGTCTAACTAACTGCACGAGCTTCACGAGAAATTGGCTCGTCAATTTAAGCAAACCCCTTTTGTATAGAATGGAATAGTTTGGAAAAAACCAAATCTATAAATAACAAGAAATATCTTTTAAAAGGATATTCAGCGGCATTCAAATATTGACATAATGTACAAAACAATAATGATATTAAATCTCTGCCAACTTAATTTCAATGTTTCGAGATTCTGTTAGTACAGGGAACTAGATCTATGAAGAATTGCTTGTAATTATACTAGCAGAGAAGCATGCAATAGAAATGACTTGGAGTAGAATAAGCAATTATGGAAAAAATCAAGTTACTTTTATAGTAAATCACTATTAAAATGTACAATGTCAAAGTATTTCTTTTAAACTATCTTAAGTTAGTTCTTCATTTTACCTATTATAAAAAAATACTTGAAAGCATGTATATTTATATTGATATGAAGATAACTAATTGAATACACTTTAAATAAAGCATACAGAATTAAGTTTTTGTTTGTCCAGAGGCTGTAATTACTTAAAGAAAGGTATTTATCTATAGCCTGGATCAACGCATTAATTGACGTGTGTGCATCATCATTAGCGACACCATTAACTGAATATACATGTATTTTTAAAACAATATAAAGTTAGCTATCTCAACCTACTACTCGATCCAAAGCGCCAGGTGATAGAGCCGTGACAATAGCCTTCAGTAAGTAGCTTTATATCACAGAGAGCGAATAACCAGAGCCTTAATTGGTGCTGTGGTCGGGGATAGTAATTAATACTATTAATGCCACTACTCTAATATACTAAATAACATTTCTTCTTTATTTCCTATAGCATTGCCTGTGAATTATGGTGGTTTCGGCAAACTACCTGTTCGTCAAAGTGGATGTGATCAAATGTGGTATTAAATTGATAGCAAAATGATAATAAAGGTTTAAAAGTTTAATAGTGGTTTTGGCAAACTGGCAATAATGCTCAGCAATCATTACCATGAGGTGATAAGTACGATAATGGGTTAGGAACTGATATAAAGTATGACACACCAAAAATTGAATAGTCCAAATTGATCCACACCTTTTGAGGATAATAGATCTATATAGTTTTATTCAGTAATATTGTTTATGTATTATATACACTAGTTTTGATAATGACCAAATTAATAAATAATTCATATTGTTTTACCGGTCATGGTAATAAACAACTATGTGACTACAGTATTGTACATGCATTTGAATCCACCAAAAGTTGAACTAAACAACATTTTGACTGAAAACAAAAAGCATAAAGTGAGCGGCAAACAGTTTGGACCAATACTAAAATCAAAACTGAATGGGATAGTAAATCATTAGTAATGTGTTATGTGGTCTGGGGCTGTTTTAATGACTAAACAATGTGACTATAGTATTTGAAAGCACCTCTTTATCACTCATTGTACCCAAGGTTGAGTAAGTGTGAATATGTCACCTGCTTAGCTAATAACCTGATCTGTATAAACCAAAAAAATGGATCACATATCAGTATTTAACATATAGATAGTTATTTAATGATTTTGATTATTCAATTTTTGCTTTTTAATACAAATTTTCAATTTTCGTCCTAGGCCGAATAAATAGATGGCCAAAACGTCCTGGGTCGAAACATCCGGGGCGAAACTTCCTATGCCGAAACGGCCTACATTCAGTTTGGCCATGTGTAGAGGCATTATAAAAAGGCTGTATGCCAGTCAAGGGATTAACTAATGAAAATACGGTTTACTAGAAAATATTAGTAGGTCATATGCAAATTACAATGTACAATGATTGGTGGAAAACCAGAACAAAAGTGAAAATAGACAGCTAACCGCTGAAAAAAGACAGGTCACTCCTACTTGTTAATATTTTAGTATATATAGATATGTTATGTTATAAATAACGACTGTTTTATTATTGTGTACTTATATGAAGATTACCTAACGACTGAGTCTATATTTGGGTTCATTCTAAAACATCTGATCGGTCAGATTTTGAGCATGCTCAAAATCTGGACATTCAGATGTTTTAGAATGAAATCACGTTTTATAAAATCGAGGCCTGGGGTGTGTTTTATTATCGCAAATCTGAATCAGGATTACAGATCATGATTGTGATTCGGTCGTTCTTTTTATCGAATCACGAACATGTTCACTAATCAGATTAATCAAGCTCTGGCCTCGATTAAAATCTAATCATAATCACAATGGCGGAACTTACACTAACAGCAGAGGAGGCACACTTTCAAACCTTTCTAGAAATGGTTATTGGAGGTAACAGTTGAAGTAACAGTTACATTTCTATTTGCTCTCGAAGTAAAATACGTTCTTAACATATTTTTATTTTATTAGATCTATTTATTATTATTATTTTATTTTTTAATTTTGTTTTTTATATTTCTAGATTTAGTCTTTGTTAATGTCGCTGTCTAAATATTCGACAAAAATATTAGCTGATCGACTCTGGACCTCGAAGAATTACCAGGCACTCCCAATGAGTATTTTCTTTTGTGTTTAATAAAACATGTCATATCAAATTGTTTTAATACCATAGCAATCGTAATTAAGATTGTGTGTATAATCAAAATCATAATTTAGGAAATAAAACTGGTAGGTTAACCGTTTTAATTGTCTTGTATTTATCTTTCAGTGTTGCACAGACCGCCATTTTGATTACTGGTATCACGTGCGCTATTGGTGCTATGTTATGTGTTGGAGCGGTGTTTTACCTGGTATATCAGAAATGTTGCGTCGGTAAGTGTTTAGGGACGTTGATATTTGTTCATGAACAGAGAAATGATTAATAATTCAATTTGATATGAAAGCCTTTTCGAAGTACATTATGAGCTATGCATTTCATAAACTACAATATATGTTGACATTTTTAATATCATTAGATTATAAAGGCTTGAGTGGGTGAGTTGGCAACACTATTTGAAGGATCTTACATGAGTGTTGTTTACAAATTGTTTTCATGAAACGAGTTTACTATAATAATATGACACGAGCTTTAGCGAGTGTAATATTCTTTATAGTAAACTCGTTTCATGAAAACAATTTGTAATGAACACGAATGTAAGATACTTTTTATCACATAACACTTAAACGTGTCGTGGAAAGTGAAACATACTATATATAACGGCTGTTTCGGCCATTGTTTACAGCGTTGTACAGGCGGATTCAAAATGCTCATTTGCATAAAAATGCATTAGTGTAAATCCGTGATTTATGCACTCTGTTTCGGAACTCACACACACTGGCACACAGTAGATTACGTGATAAATACGATATATGGCACCGAGACAGGAGAAAAGTTGCGGACCCACATCTCTTTTACATCGAGATAAACTATTGGGTATGGATTCAGAAACTTATGGAATTACATAGATCAGATCAAAGCCAAACATTTCCTTGAAATTTTACTGAAGTATTTGTTGAAAGCTTTTCTTCATAAATACGCCTCTTTACGCCTTTGAAAACATAGTAGAACCAGATCAAATTGCTCTGTTTGCTTATTAAATTAAAAGGATATGGTTCTACAGCGCCTACCATGGCCACACTTTCCTATGCCCATTATAACAATGAATCTAAACAATATTCATAATGTCATAATTTCTTACATGAATATTCATGGAGTAAGGAGTTAATTACAATATTCATGTATTACTTATTAATCATTATTCGGAAACAACAGCAGTTTGTATACTACCGTTACAGGCTTGTGGTTGGTCAGTGGTTCTGTCCGGGCCTTTTACTGTGCACAAAACAATGCGATTTGTTCCATACACAGACAAAAACATATTCTTCCACCTATAATTAGTTTAACAACGCGATATGTCTGAAATAAGGTTAACCCTTCACTACATGGAATGCTAGAAATAATGACATCATGAATATTAATTGAATTATTTCTTTCATGGCACATGAGCCTTTGGTCATGGTGGACTCTGTAGAATGTGATCTAAATTATAGTATAAGCAAGCAGAGTCTGCATTTACTGGTTTCAATAACATATAGATCTATGTACATATCTATGTATATTATTTTGTTTTTCAGAGGAGTGTATCATTTGATCAGTCGGTCGAAGACAACTGCATAACAAGCCAGTCTAGTCATACTTTTGATAAATAGCATGTGCCAATCAAACACAGTGTCCTCCACATACAACTAGAGCATTACCCACAACGACAGGAAGTATATTATATGTGAAGGATTCATTGCAACCTGTCCACACAATTTGTGTCCAGCTGAGAAGCCGAGTAACTCGGCATCTATCAGGGTCTTAATATTTGACTCTCTGACCAATTTATCCTTATTCCTGATATAAGCTCAGTTTCACTCCTTTGCAAACAGAGTAGACCCAGATCTGACGGTTTCTACAGGAGACGTCTGAAAAGGATATGTTCCGTTTGCTATGGAATTATAACGATCTGATTCTATAGTTCCTGATATGATCAAAGGAAAAAAGATCCTGAGATAAAATGTCATAATAACAACCAGCAAATAAGTATTGACGATGTCATTATGTCTTACATATTGACCAGGTAATTGATGATGTCATAATGTCTTACATATTGACCAGGTAAATGGTTAGAAATACCGTCGAACCTGTGCTAAGTGACCATTCATTAATTGAACATATTAGTCCTGAAGAGGTGGTTGTTTAATGCAGGGCAAATGTAGGAGCTTTCTGCATTACATTTGATCTGCATTAAGCTACCACCTGCCTTACGAACCCATATTTAGATCACTTTTTGATGGCCACTTAAGACAGGTTCTACTGTAAACAAAAAGGAACACACATACTTTTAATATTGAAAACAGTGAGCAATACTGAACTTGTTGATGCAGACTTAAACTCACATCGCCGCTGTCACAGGAAAACGAGTCATTGTGTTTACTGCAATGCATGCATTTATGATTATATTTACAATTATTTTAATCCATTTGATACTAGTGTCTGACTGTTATCCAGACAGCTTGATACTCGGAAGAACTAGATATTTAGATTTGAAATATGTTACTTGCTGATTATGTGTTAATGCTTAACATTTCTCCCGCCAAATAAATTTCATCTAAGACATTTGCTTATTTCAGGTTTAAAATTTGAATGTGCTTTAATTTCTTTTCAAAAACATGCCAGAGTATCTAACAGTATGGCTCCAGATTAGACACCGAGTTACTCAAATGTTTTAAACCATTTGCGCCCAGTGTTTGTATATTGGATTAGTCCCTTTTTATCTAAGGGATGCCTGGCTTAAATTTTCAATTTCGTTTTGTTTTATATTGAAATTTATTTCAGCAAACAGTGTAGACTCTGATCAGACGCCGTATTATGCCGCGTCTAATCAGAGTCTACACTGTTTGCCTACGTCCCATATATGAGATCGTGAGCGCAAACGGGTTGGAGATTCGCCTATGACGGTTACCGGCAAGACAGTTGTGATCGAGTCCGAGTACATCCGAGGTCTTATCAGGATCCATGCAGTTTGAATTTCAAATTAGACGTTTTAAGAACTTGAAGAAAAGTCAATACTGAAATAATTTTAATTCAGGCGAAAATGTCTGGAGACGATATTTTTTGGTTTCAACAGAAATAAAAAAAACCCAAATATTATTGCTACATGCTCTTCATATGTTATGCATTTATATACATGTATAGCTAATTCAGTCGTTGATAGCATTTTCCCTTATCTTACATTAAAGTTTCGATAATGCGATAACACATTTTATTAACGCGTACGTCTGTGCAAGCAGAAGCAGATGGTTTCTTAATTAACCCTTTCCCCATAGGCTGTTGTTAGATACATCCTCTTTGAATAAATCTACAGAAAATGAGCATTAACAAGAGAAAAGGAAAATTTTTAGAATTTTGTACTTTGAAACCATTGGGATAAATAGAGCACTTGCTCCTATAGGAACAACTGCTCTATTTATCACAGTGGTTTCACAGAGTGACTTTTACAGAGTCGTCAATATGAGGGAATGGGTTAATGGAGGGCAAAAGTAATACAACGACCTCCTGTAGGAGCTTCCTGTACAGATGTTGTCCAGCATTGACCTTTTCTTTCATATACGTCACTCATTGGCCACTAGAGTAGTCAGCACGCATTGCAAACTGAGTAGACTCAGCTCAGACGGCTCTTGGTCTACTATGTTTTAAAAGTCGTGAAAATATATCTAGATAAAGTGAAGGGCTGCATGTACAAGGGGATGCTAGGTAGAAATTTCAAGAGCATTCATGACATTGGTTGGCCAACAATTATGTTTAACCCATTGCTGCATAGGCTATTTAAAAATAGTATTTTAGATCAAACCGCCGTGTATAAATATACTAGAGAAAATGAACAGTTTAGAATTGTGTAGTTTTGAAACCATCATGATAAATAGAGCAATTGCTAACATGGAGCAAATGCTCTATTTATCACAATGTTTTCTAATAGTGACTTTTACAGAGGCGTCAAAATGCGTCAGTATGGGGGAATGGGCTGATATCAACTGATCAATGTCGTTACTTTTCACTGTGATAGTGTAAATATACGAAATTAGTCTCAGTTCTTTCTGTTTAACTCCTTCATAAGGCACTTTTCTCTTATAATGTTAACAGTTTGGCTAGATATGGCCCCTCTGTCTCTGTAAATCGTATGGTCGGACACGACTCTTTTGTCTCATAATGTTAAACGTATGGTCGGACACGGCCCTTTTGTCACATATTGTAAATCGTATGGTCGGACACGGCCCTTTTGTCTCATTGTAAATCGTATGGTCGGACACGGCCCTTTTGTCTCATAATGTACATTCAACTAACTTTTCAAATCTGTCAGCTGTATTACCAATCAAATATGTATATAAATACATGTATATTTTATGTAATAAACAATAATCAAAATCTGACGGCTTTGTGTTAATATTTCACCAAAAGTTATATATAATTATTACGTTTATCTAAATATGCCACAAATAGTGTTTAACACACCTACGATGTATGTTATATATGACGGATAAAACCCGTAACCCCGCTGTAAACAAACAGTGTTTGCTCAATATGGATCTGGTACAATTCTGAGTATGTCGGATTGGATGAAAATGGTGCAAACTTTAATTATTCAGCTTCATAAGCCCATGTCGAGGTGATATTTGTTGCAAGTATGGTTTTCTCCTTCACTGTGATGTATCCCGTTCAGGATCTGGGGTTATAACGCTTTTCTTTTAAATCTGTGATCATTCTCAAGTCTATGATTTAGCAGATTCTGAACTTGAATATACAAGAGAATTATCAACGACTCAGAAGCAGGGGTTTTATAACATTGGGCCCAGATGCACAATTCCACATTGCATCCTTGCATATTGTAGCGTATTTTGTGCTCAATGTGATGTCATTATCAAAAGTAGGGAAGGAATGTCCGATATTTGAACTCTTATCCCGTTAAAAAACTTAACGATTGCTAAAGTTTAGCTATGGTGAAATTTTAACTATTCCCGATTCGATCAAGGCTTAATTTAGAGAAACGTTTGACTGAGTGTCGAAGAGGTTGGATCATTATGCGAATCCAAGCTACTCGAAATTTCATCTGGATCTAACTGTTTGTACATGCCAGTAAGAGGTGTGGCCAGCGATACGCACTTACGCACGTGCGGAACATCAATCTGAAAGGTGAAAACATTATTATTGCCTAAACTGAAAAAAAGCGAAGTCTAAGGGGACTGACTTTGAAAATTTTTCCGTCGTGTCATTTAAGCGTTAACCCAAACCCTCTATTGACACCTTTTAAACGCCACTGTACAAATCACCTTTTAAAATATTATGACAAATAAAGAATTTGCTCCTATAGGAGCAAATGCTCTATTTATTTCAATGGGTTTAGAACTAGAATATTGTACAATTTCCCGAGGGAGAATGCCCTCGGACCCCGTATAGCCAAGGTTCGTATATTACATTTAGATTCAGCAACGCTCCTGCCCTATACCGGTATCAGTCATGTGGCGTTAAGCGCTATAAGGGTTAGTATAAGGCTTCCCAGATCAATATTAACTCTTTCGGCACCAACTTTCTAATTGTCGCCTGAAACCCAACTGTGTTTAATAATTCAGTACACTTAGGAAATGAGATAAATGAATACAGATTTCAAAGGAATAAACCTCAGATCTAGAACTAGAGATTGAGACAAAAAGTGAAGTTCCTTATCAACACCGCCTTCATAAGGCGGCGTTTGATCTTGGACTGCATGATTTGTGGTGCATTTTTGCGACATTGGCGATAAAAGGATTAAAGCACTTGTTGTGTTATTCGGTGTTGATCAAAAGAATAATTTACTCGTACATCAAACATGGAAATATTTGTGTTGCATTTAATAAACAGGAATTCTCATTGGTGTTTTGAAATTTATAACTAATGGGAAAAGTAATGCGGCTATTATTTCTGTCGTTAATGCCATACTATCAAACCAAAGAGAATGTGAAATTGATGTTCTGCTTAAAACGTTAACTCTTAAAGCGCGTGGACCAAGTATAATTATAAGGCATTTGCAAACATAACAATCCCACATCAAAGGAGCTTCTAAAGAAGCTTTGATCAGAGTCTCCACTGAAAATCATTACCTTCAGTGTTAGTATTCACAAAGGCGGTATGCCTGTTTGAATTATTCAGCAGATTAAGGTTAATTATTCTTAGAATTGCGAATGTATCCATGGTTCATTGCCGGTTATACCCGTTAACGTGTTACTGTCGCACCATGATGCTCTTTACAAAATGATCAATAATGCGACGCCGAGATATTGGAGTGTCTTCAGGACCCTCATATCGTGTACAGTCAAACCTGTTTTTAGAGACATAGTTTGGGAAAAAGCAAAATGTGTCTTATTTAACAGTGTGTCGGAGATTTCAGAGACGCTTTTCCGTGTCTCCCACCCGCACATCCTCTCCACCCAGGGGTTAAAATGGGTACCTGTGAGGGTCACTCGCCGGTACTGCGGCTGCATGATTGCGCCATATGTTAGCAGTGCTCAATATTGTCGGCCAATGACTCAATGACCAGGCGAGTAAATGTACAGTCGGCTGAGCGGTCATTCGGACTGAAAGTAGACTATAACTAGGTACTTTACTTTTTATATTGGTGTTTTATAAGCACTCAGTAAACTATAAAGATGTGTAGCATGTATTAAAAGCTAAAATAATATAACAACTAGACATATGCAAAATTAAGGTACATGTACATTTAAAAGTTTTTAAAGAATGGTAAGGATACTCATGCAGCTTGCTGTTAAAATTATACAGGAATTGAAGTTTATATTGTACTTCTTAGTTTAACCCTTCCCCTTATGCAAGCGCATTTTTACACATCTGCAAATAGAGTAGACCCAGATCAGACGTCTCCTATAAGAGCCGTCTGTTCAGGGTCTGCTCTACTTTTTATGGTGCACTATAGATCTCATTCTACAGCTTCTGTCTAAAGCAAAGTGCCATGTGTTCATATGCCATTATAGAAATTAATCATATTAATATTCAAAACGTCATTATTTCCTACATGAATATTCACCAGAGAAAGGGTTAAACATATTGATTTTTGTCTGTTTGGTTCTTGTAGCGGCATGTATATTTAACACTTCATCCAATTGTGACAGGAGGTCCATGCCACTGGAATATTTATTCTGTCGGTCAAACACCTTAAATTTGGCCATCATATCACTCACATCACTTAACGAAATGTGAGGTTCACTATCCTCACACTCACTGTCACTATCTGGGTCTATACATTCTCTCTCTAGATCTTTCAACATTTCTTGTGGCGATTCGTCCCAAGGTGTTATGAGATAAAACAATTTTGTCTAACTCTACACGCTCCTTAAATGGACATCAGAACAGATCCATAGACAGTTTAACAACTGCCAAAGGAATGTCATGATCCTCATCCTCATCTTCAATGTCGATGTGGGTGACTCACGACTTAAAGAATGGGTACTACTGAAACCTGCTTGAACAAAGCATTTAAATACTATAGGTGTTTCAACTTCCTCCCATAAATTGTCAACCCAGTAGATTGCATCCAGGCAGTTTATTTGTTTCAGGAGTTCTTGTTGGTTGCCTATCCATCTTTTTTACAATGTGCAGCAGCTGCAATGAAACAAAAATATGTATTACTGTGTGTCTTATAAAGAGCTATGAAAAAATTGTTCCAATGCTCTATTCATCAGAATGGTTTCAATGCTTTAAAATTATAAAAACAAACCCTTTTCTCTAATAAAGTGTCTTTTCTGTAGTTTTACTAAAAGTTTTATCCTTTATTATGGGGGTAATGGATTAAACATTCTGGAAATACGGTCTTGCAAATAAATTTGTGCACCTTTATGCTACTCTACCTGGCGTTTGCGAAATCTCAGCGTCAGTGCTTGGATTGTCCCCTGGTCCAGGGCTGTGTAAAGGCTGTTGTATTTGGTGAAAAAATGCGGCTTTACATTGCTCAGTTGAATGTCTGGGTGAGAAGGCTCATTGTCAGGAAAGAGTAAAATGTGTCGATCCTGTGTCTTCATCCGTTTATTGAGTGTCTTTAAAAAATCTTCAAAAACATAACTGTTCATCCAGGGTTTTGTTATTATAAAAATAGTCAATAGGCAAATCGTTCACATTGCCAAAGCACCGGGGACTCTTGATTTTCTTATTACTAGAGGCCTCATTTTTGCTCCTACTGCGCTTGCGCATAGTGCCACTGTCAATCGCTCTTTGGATCTTTTGCCCCCGCACCGTCTTCCCATTTGAAATGAAATATTGTTTTACTGGTATCCCGATAAAACAAGCCAGTTTCATCCATGTTGAAGATATTTTCAGCTGTGTAATTTGAACAAATTTCACGAAGTTCAGATTTCCAGTCATTTACACCATGAATGCTAACACCACCTCTCTCACCGGATTGTTTGCTAAATACAATGTTGTGACGCTTGCTGAAGCTTTGAAGCCAGTCATTTGAGGCCTTAAAGTCATTTTTGTACAGCCCCTTTGCAAATTCCAATGCTCTGGTCTGCAACAGATGCTCAGTCACATTAATGCATCTGTTTACAGCATCCCATAACCATTAAACAGGAGTGTGTTTATGTTTTTCTCATTGCCTGTAACAGAATAGAAAGGAACATTACTAAAGTTACCGAAATCTTAAAAAGAAAACTAAATCTTGATCTGCACTGTGTGATACCGATGTGTATAACAGTGACATCACCTGTACTGAAGGTGATTGAAAAGAAACATTATTTTGGGAAAGGATTGCATTTTATAAGTAAATTAAAACACAAGAATATGCCGATCTATATGTGCTATCTTTATGATATTCGTAATAATGTTTGAAACTAGCAACATAACCAACCTGTCAAATAGCGGCGTCGCGTGGATGTTGATGGCGCGTTGTTTCATAATAACTCGTCAGCTCGACCTTTCTTTTCTTTAAATTATGAAATTCGGTGCGGCCGACTCCAAGTTCTTCTGCTATTCTGTAAGCCGGGCGACCCTGATCAAGTTGAGTTATTGCCAAATGCCATTTTTTTCTGTTCTAATGCCAAGTGAATACGGCTCTTAGCTAGTGAAGCCACATTGGGAGGAGGAAAATACTGCCGAATCTGACAGGTTTTGTACTGCTGTAATTTTCTTTATAATCGAATTTATTGGCAACTATTTTGAAAAATATAACAAAAAATTGTTAAACGACCATCCTGGTAAACACCGGCAATTGTGACATTAGAAGGGGTATTTCACGTCATTTGCAGCATTATTTACATCATGGATATAGGATCTATCTGATCTGAGTCTACTCTGTTTGCAAAGGCGCGGGAAAGCGTATGAGTATGGAGCAAAGAGTCGTGTGTTTTTCAATCCTTATGTATTTTGGTGACTATATAGATGTGTATGCTGTGAAATAATTCTGGAATAAAATCCAAAGCTAGCAACAGCTATCAAGCATAACAAATTCTTTCTTGACGTGAGAGCATGCCCCGGACATCCTAGCCAGGGTGTATACATTATTTGTGTCTCCAGCTGCAGCCCTTGTCTAGTTAGTATTTCTGCGGTCTTACAATAGTCTCATAATTCACAAAGGACAGTGGTAAGTAACTAAGCATTGTAGACATTTTAGCTTGGGTTTGAGACTGTGAAGAGTTTTAAAAATTGGGAGATTTGTTAGTCTGAGTTCATTCTGAGATATCTGAATGGCGATATGCTTTGTTTTGCTCACACTCTGACTATTCAGGTGATTAATGATTAACCCTTTCCCTGTTCTACGTGTATTACAAATTTCAATACATACTGAGTATTCATTGACAAAACAGTCATAATGAAATATGGAAGGTAGAACATTGTAACCATTTAAGAAAGTAAAGACACAGCTCTATCAAATTCCATCAGCAAAGAAAGCAGACCCTGATCAGACGGCTCCTTTAGGATGTGGATCCACTCTGTTTACAAATGCGTGAAAACACATGGAAATGGTTAACTCAACCAGAATATGTTATACCATAGCACCCTTTTCATTCTTTAACAGATTTGGAAGACATCAGGAAGCTGTGCTTGTGGAAAAATTCACACATGTTGGTAACATTTGGTCTGATTTTCGACGACAGGGCTAATACACGAATCGCGAAGAAAACACATTATCTCCTAATATCAACTCGCTGAAAGTTTGACCAGATATTAAGAGAGATAGGGATGTCTGCTTATTAAATATTGATAAACTTATCAATTAGAGCTGACTGTATTCATTAGAGGGCATTTGCGACTTTACGTTTCTTGTGAGCTATGAAGAAAACTAGTTCCAGATAAGATGCGTCATTCAGAACATTTTCAGGAATAATTGTCTCCACGAAACTGAACGATTCTAAAGAGTTATCACAGCACAGAGTTTGGTGGGAAAATTACGATTTTAGTATTTGAGTACACACCCTTTATCTGTTGCTTTCACAGGTTTTAATAACAACAAAGTCCAAATTTGGATCTGGTGCAATTTGGACTATTTCAGATTCGAACAGCATTTGCCAGAACGTCTAACTGTTTGTATGCTGAAAAGACATCAAATTGTGTTACAATGCAATTGAAGTCGCAGGTAACGGGACAATGTGATTGAGGTCGAGGGTAATAGAACAATGTGACTGAGGTCGCGGGTAATAGGACAATGTGATTGAGGTCGCGGGTAATAGGACAATTCGATTGAGGTCGCGGTAATGGAAAAATGTGATTGAGGTCGCGGGTAACGGGACAAGGGTTAGCATGATACAACTTGATACATGTATACATTTTACTTGTAAATACATTAGAACCCCTCTAATGCGACTGAATGAATAAACATGGGTTATAAGCAGGGGGTTGCTTAATGAAGGACAAAAGTGATGCAGAAAGCTCCAAAAGGAGCTTTGTGCATTACTTTTATCCTGCATCAAGCTACCACCTGCCTCTACCACCAGAATTATACCTCTTTTAGGTGGTCGCATTAAATTGACCTTTCTGTATAGATTACAAGAACATGTATTCTAATACATGTGCATCTTTCAGAAGATACCACAGACGAGACTGAAAAGACACAATGCAAATTTTACAATGCTATAATGCATTGTTCGATTAATTTACTTTTACTCTTGGAATAATCAGTTGTAACATGGTCGAAAGACATGAAGGGTGTCCATTTTAATGCAACAGGTTTAAAATAGCATAATTAATCCCTCTTGACAAACTCTGTCGTTATAGAGTTAAAATTTGTGTTGCTTTATAGGTCAGCTAATAAAACTACTTTGTGATATAGTATGTGAAGTAACAATGAAAATATCTATTCTACTCTGCATGACATTAATTTCGATAGGAGCCACAGGGAAATGGTGGCTGAAACAGCAGATATCGGAGTGGACATTCCAGAACGTAAGACGGCGAATTAATATGTCGATTACCATGCAGAGTGTTTATACGGTATCCCGCCTTGGATGTGCAGCCTTCTGTTCAAATGTGGAGGACACTGTTGTACAGACTTTTTATTTCATACACGACACGGGGCAGTGTATGTGTACCAATGCTGAAGATAACAGAAGCGAGACCGAAAACGACCAGCAGGTGACATACGCTGTCTTGAAAACGAAACAACAGGTGGAGTGCATTTAACGTGTTTTTATCTCGTAAACCATTCGAATGCGGGAAATATCTATACTGTCATTTGCAAAGTATGTAGACCCAGATATTCCCTTGCAAATTTAAACATTTAATAAATGGACTATATAGGGAAACAATTCGCTTTATAGGGAAACACTTCACTTTATAGGAAAAACTTCGCTTTATAGGAAAACACTCCACTTTATGGGGGAAAACTTCACTTTATAGGGAAACACTTCGCTTTATACTGAAACACTTCGCTTTATAGGGAAATACTTCAGTTTTAGGGAAACATGTATTTGAATTTCCTCCTTTTTGTATTCCAAATATAGCACTGTAAAACATAAAATGATACATTGCACCAAAACAGGGGGCAGTCCAGTTGACAACCTTTTTGGTGTGAAGTTTCTCTGAACATATTAAAGTAATGTTTCCACAAAGTCGGTATAAACATTCCATTAGCATATGTGTAACTTTATGTGTTGCCCCGTACTTAATTCTCAGTGTTGTTATACCTTCTGATCCTTCGAGATCATGAATTTCAGTACTTCTTGTTCTGAAAATTGAATACTGCTTAAGCCGGTACTAGGGGTCGTGAGCAGAGTACATTTAAACCTGGGTGTAATGTCTCCGTAGGTGTAGTGTAAGGAAACACTTAACGTTTGTAGAAAAGTTGCACCGAGTAGTAACAATTCCATCAGCATATGGGTAACTTTACACAAACACAAAGAGGTAACTTTACACCTGGGCGTAAAGTTTCCCTAAGTGTACAGTAAGGAAACACTTCACTTTCTTGGAGTAAACATTCTAGATGGAGTAACTGCCATTCTAACACCAGCAAATGCTTATCACTGGTGTCAATATACACTGCTTCTTTGTAGGAAAAGTTACATCAATTCTTACAAGTCCAGTTTTGTCTCTCTAACTGATTTCGCCTATGTTCTTCCTGTTAAACATATAAACTCAGCATCGAAATAAGAGAGCTGTTCAAATTCCTTGTCTGGAATGTTTTGACATTCCTCCAGCATAGACATCTCTAAGATTTTGCATCCTTCAAGGAATGAAAACTTATATAGTGCGCTACATTTGCTTTTCACAAGGTAGTTGGTAGTCTTGCACAATGAATTTTTAAGCTGTTATAAGCTCTTCACGGCTTTGAAAAGTTAAAATATATGATAGGAGCTCTTCGGCTAATTCAAGGAAGTCCATATCTGATGTTGAAATACACACAGGTGTCATACAATGCTTAAACTGTTGTATGTGGTAATAAATAATTTGCTGCATGTGGTAAAAACTTCTGCTACAGTTAACAAGTTGTCATTATTGCTTTGGAAACGTTTCCTACAACAACGACATGTGGAGCCCTTTGTACATATTCATCCAAGGGAGTCCCTTCCTGCAAAAATAGATTTACTTATACATGTCATGATATGCAGTAAAACCTATTTGCAACTATTACCTAATTCAGAACTATGCTATATTTAGACCTTAAATTTGTAGTTGTACAACTATTGTAAAACTAGAGAATTTGTCCATGTGATACAGATGCCCTCATTTGCCACTTTGTCACAAAACTGAAACCCATATATCTGTCATTAATCAATTGTCGCTAGAAGTAAATGTTTAATTTTGACATTGAGTAAAATGTTGCTCTTGGCCATTATAATATACAGGGTATGGCAAAGACAAAATTTAAATCATTCAATATATTCATCACATTGAAACTATACACATGCTACCACGTAATATGAGGGCCATGGTGGCCCTAGATCGCTCACCTGAGACAACGGAACATGACTCAGCACTTAACTCTGCTGCTTGACTGGAATTGCCTTACCTACATATACATCTCATGCTCATTAACCCTTTCGCTGAGAAATTAAGTCGTCTGCAAACTTTGTCGTCTGCTACAAATTTTCATTTGTTTTGATTTTCTACATTTTTTGTTTCAAAAACATAGTAACAGTAACAAACAGTTTGGATCCTGATGAGACGCCGAGTTACTCGGCGTCTCATCTGGTTCCAAACTGTTTGCATAGGTAATCACAGATCCGGCATTGGCAGCGAAAGGGTTAAAACAATCATTCTGACGAATTGCTTTGAAAGCAATAAAGATTTGGTCAAGGTTGTGACTTTAGACTGTCAGCAAGCTTTTACTAAGATTTGATCCCTTGACCAACCATATAAAGCGCGTTTCATTGCAAATTCTAGCTCCTGTACAACTACCAAATTGTCTATACTTTTGACTTCTTGTTTAACGATGGTAAAAGAACATGTACAATTCTACTGTGATAAGACTTTTGAAAATTCGTGAATAAATCTCTTCTGGTCTATTAAGAACTCTTCAGAAGTCTTAAACAAACTTAGGAACAAAAGGTATCTTGCATCCACTGTAAGCACATACGATTTGTCTACTTTATACACAACTCTTCCTCATATTTTAATTAAAGATGCACTGACTAACTTAATACAGAAAGTATTGCCCGGGGAAAAACAACAATTCTGGCATGTTACTGATGAGCAAATGAGATATTACACCAATTGGACTTTCTCAGAAGTTTGCGAATCACTAACCTTTCTTTTGGATAACATGTTTGTTCGTTATGGGAATGCTATATACCGTCAGGTAATTGGTATTCCTATGGGTACGAATTGTGCACCACTTGTCGCAGATTTGTTTTTGTACTGCTATGAGAGAGATTTCATGTTACGTTTGAATCAACAATCACAATAAGATGTTATAAAAGCCTTCAATGAAACTTCACGATATTTGGATGATATTTTTAACTTAGATAAACCTTTCTTCGATACTCTTATTCCTACAATTTATCCTAAAGAACTCAAATTGAATATAGCTAACCCGTCCGACAATTATGCAGCTTTTCTTGATCTAGACCTTACAATTGATAATGGAATTACTTCTTCTAAAATATATGACTAAAGAGATGCTTTTGATTTTAATATTGTAAATTTCCCTCATCTTGACGGAGATGTTCCCCGTGCCCCATCTCACGGGGTTTATATATCTCAACTTATTCGATTTGCTAGAGCTTGTTCATCTATTGACGATTTTAACAGTCGAAATCTCATTTTAACTGAAAAGCTGCTTAAGCAAGGATATAGATACCGTAAACTAAGAAAAACTTTCTCTAAATTTTACTATCGAAATCCCTCACTTATTGGCAAGAACCAATGTAATCTCAATGCACTACTGCGACACGGTATTTCACATCCTGAATTTTTATGGTGATGTGATTTACAAACTTCGTAAAATTATTGGACATACCCATATTCTCACTTTGTTCATAAAATATGATAAACATTTCATTAAAAAGGGATATGATCCTATAGTACTACAGCATACTGCATGTTTGGTTGTGAACCTTTTTACAGTTGGCAATCACGCTGGCCTCTTTGCATGTACGCCGACAAAAAAGGTTTAGTACTCTATAAAGGCGACCTCTTAAATCCAGAAACGGAAAGAGGACGTCGGATATCTGTACTATTTCGTTTTTGTCGTACCCTTTATTACTTTTCTACAGTTACTCTGTTTGCAGCTCAATCATTGAGTACACTAGCGATAGGTGGATACAGTTTGTTCACTTAAATGTTTTCGTTATACATGCACTTTACCACTGTTTTGCCATCGCGGTTGTTGTAGGTAAGTCGGAGAGGAGATACGTTTATTTACACTGTTTGTCTTTTAGGGTGGGGATGGAATAAGTGTGAGGTTGGGCGCCCATAAACCGGTTTAACCCCAAGTGACTTTTGTCACTGACCGTTCCAAGGCGGTACTTCCATCTTCCCCCTATTGTTTTGTCTTTGTGAATCTCTTGATATTTTTATAGTTATGTACATTTGCTGTTTCCTTGTGTTGCTGTTCGAGCGACTGTTTGTTCTGTATGTGGTGTTTCCTGCAACTTTTATGATATTCAAACTTTATCGAGATATCGTCAAGACAAACATCCTGAGCAAGTCATAGGAAGGTGTATTAAAAATACTGTGTAAACACTATTATTGACACACGACAACGGAGGCGTGACGGACATTCAAGCATCACAAAAGCTCATCCTGAGCACTTCGTGCTTAGGTGAGCTAAATATATCCAAACCTCTAGAATAATAAAAGATACATGTTTTCAAAAAGTATCGGCACTGCAGTATTGAAATTATACTCTGGACAATGTTTGACAAAAAAAAACAAATGGCAACAGAAATGTGCCCCATATAGCTGCTTACATGATGTGTTTCTCTTCCACAAAATCCACATGTACATAATATGTTTAACAAAGTTAAACTTGCTGCTAGCATGGTTGAAACTGCAACCTTTTCAATGCATCGACACTTTGACAGTACCTTTTTCACTGAAAAGCAGCTGAGGTAATTTTCATCGCCATCCTCTTCCGATCAAAATCAATTAAACGCGCTACGTAAACAAATGATAATAAGCGTCTGAGTAACCATGTAAGATCGACAACTCTGTTTACTTATTGAACATGGAAATGAGAATTTTTACACCCGCATTAGGGAAACGTTCGAGCATGGTAAACCTACCGTTGATTTATCTATCTCTCTATATCTATTTATTTATCTTTCTATCGATCGATCTATCTATCTATCTATCTATATATCTATCTATCTATCTATCTATCTATCTATCTATCTATCTATCTATCTATCTATCTATCTATATAGATATATCAGATCTATCTATCTATATGTCTAACTATCTATCTATCTATCTATCTATCTATCTATCTATCTATCTATCTATCTATCTATCTATCTATCTATATATCTATCTATCTATCTATCCACCCATCCTTCCATCCATTCATCCTTCAATCCATCCATCCATCTCTTTCTGCCTCTCTCTCTGCGTCTCTCTCTCCCTTTCACCCTTAATATATAAAATACAAGTGTTCGATTTACACACATGTTTATAGTTACATCAAGAGTGTAATGCTTAAGGAAACAACACCAATTGGAAACCTTACTCCCTTTCGCTATGAAAGTTTCACGAATGGTGTAACACAAAAAGAGAAAATTGCAGACTCGGTTTTATCGAGTCTGTTCATGGGCAGTAATTGAAAGTGCAACACTGCTCACGCCCCCTAGCACCGGCTTAAGCGGTATACAATTTTCAGAATAATAAGTATTGAAATTCATGATCTCGAAGTATACACAATTTGTTTTACGAATTTTGTGCGAATTTGTTTTGTCAATATGGGGGAATGGGTTAACATGCAACTTCTGTCAAGTGTTGAAATTAACCTTTTTCCCAAATAAATACGAATGCTCTGGACCGGAACTACTTCGACAGATATTTGTGCCTAAATACAGCTTTAAAGGATTTTCTGGATTTTCAAGGTTCAAATTATAGAATTTATGCGTAATATGTTTCGTCATCGTTATTTGCATGACATGATTATTTATATTCGGCTTGAACTAGATCAGTAACAAAACATTCAATAACTAATAGATTCGATACTCATTCATATTAACTAGAATATTGTATAAATAGGACCAGGATGTCACTCCCCCTAAATCAAGCATTTTTCATTATATACTGAACAAAACTTCAAAGTTTCATAACTCTAGTGAAATGTTCAGAGCAAGTTTTCCCTACTTAACGTACATCTTCACATCAAGGTTCTTTATATAAGCCCCTCACTCAATCAATCATTTTCTCTTGCTCACCCTAATTAGTGAATTATGAATATAATGGCATATCATAATCAGGCAGATTTATCATGCCACGGGTGAGTTATTTCAATCCATTAGACTACAGGAATGCATAATTAATTTGGTACTCTAATAGTTTGTATAGCTATCAGTACCAATATAATGTAGTAAACGTTTCAAACATATGAATAAATGATCGTCGTTGCATGAATAATGGAATAATGAAATGGAAAAGTAGCAAAGTCAAGCAGGCAAAGCCACATACAAGACGCAACCACTACCAACACACCGATAGATAACATGACACACACACAACTACACACCCAAACGCACAATCACACACGAGATAACACAGAAAACACCAACGAACACGCAAGAACTAGAGACAAACACTACACACATGAACACAATCACAAGCACAAAGACGCAAGGCACACAAAGGGAAGGGTGACAAAGAGAGTACCGCCTTGGCACGGTCAGTAGCAAAAACACCACTGGGGTTTAAACCGGTTTACGGACGTCCTAAATGTTGACCAATTTACTGGTAATTGCGTGCAGTGGAATACTCGAACGGTATTTTGCTGTCCAGTTGAAAAATATATGGCGTTCATATTCCCATCTATTTTCCATCCAATCACGTTTGGATATCGTCAAACAATCATATCAAGCGCAGGAAAATATATATCAGATCGGACATAGTTTAATCATAGTTTATTACTTGTTATAATACATATAACATATAGGCTAATAGCCATACATACATACATTCATATATGTATATATAAACTGAAGCAAATGTTGTTGGCCATTAGTTATTGCAATATTTGGTTCGACCCTTCCCCTTTGTAGGCATATATTCGTTTGTGAACGTCTTAACCCTTCTCTTGCTATTCACGTCAATATCCCTACCTGTAAATAGTGAAGACCCAGATGAGACAGCTCTTGTCGAAACACTATCGCCCTTAATACATTTTGCAGAACCTAATGATTGAAAACCTGATAAAAATAAACATTTCAACGACGAAATTCATAATCATCTGACAGTATATAAAATAGAAATAAATTGTATGATTATTAACCCTTTACCCGCCAATGTCGCATAAATGCACCACAACAAATAGTGCAGTCCAAGATCAAGGATTTCACTTTTTGTCTCAATCTCTATTTGCATATCTGTGTTTATTCCTTTGAAATTTTCATTTATTTATCTCATTTCCTTATTTTACCGAATGATCTAACAAACTTGGATTACAGACGACAGTTAGCAATTTGACACCGAAAGGATTACATATTGATGTCACTTAGAGCAGACTGTGTCCATTAAAAGTATCCTCTGAAACAATAAAGTCTGCTAAAAATGAATACTCTGCAGCTTTTGAGATATAGAGGATCTGTTGCGAGTTGTCTTTAAGATCACATGTTCCTAAACGAGCCTTAGAAAATGTTATTAAGCGAGCCTTGGCCAGCTTAATAACATTTTCTTGGTGAAGTGTTTTCGTCGTTTAAATGACATGTAAACATCGGTTTCCATGGGCTGACGTCATATAACGTATGACGTCATATATGTTCTAAAGTGATCTTACACGTGTTACAGGTAAGGGAATCTTAACCCATTGTTCTTACTCGGAGATAAGGGTAGGTATATGAGAAATTATTTGCCGAATGTCAAAAAGCATGGACAGTGGAGGGACGCCAAATCATGTGCAAAGGGCTATTACATATGAACTCTTAGATAGAATAGTGTTACAGTACTTCCTCTCTACAACGACACACTTTGGGATACGAATACTGTATGTGTTGTTCAGAGGGAGTTGTTATAGGGAGGGATTTATAATTAACATTTGTTTTTAGATCACCAGATAAGGTGTATTTCGAGAACTAAAAATGCTATGCCTCAATCAAACCCTAGGTAGTGACCATTCTTTAGAATCGTCAAAAAATGACGATTCTAAAGAGTGGTAACAACATAGGGTTTGATGGAGGCCTAAAGAAAATACGATGGAAAAAGGTTCTTTCTGGAGCATTGTTTCGGAAACAGCGACATGCGTTGTTGTAAGGAGGGAATCCTTAATGAGAGGGATGTTATAGAGAGGGAGCACTGTATTAATGTGGATTCAGTGTTTACTTGTATTTGGGAAGATGCATACATATTAGAAAAGACCGAGATGTTATCATGGTTTGATAGAAGTTATGACTTTAATAAATAAGTCCACATTGGGAGAAAGCTATGGATATATATTTTCCGATGCTGATCCTGACCAAAGTACGTGCTCTTTAATGCATAACATTTGGAATAGTCAAATTCAGTGTCTCAAAAACAGATCGCATTGAACATTTGACTTCCCACATATCAGCGTTAAAATTGTTCATATTCATTTAAGGTCGAACGCACAGATGGTTCTAAAATGAGGACAACAGTGTGGCCATATAAACAAGACTGTTCAGAGCTCTACGAGCATTTGTACCATGAAGATGGTGTCTACATGATACTTCCTCCGGGCGGGTACCTAACGGACACGTGGTGTGATATGGTCAATGGCGGCTGGACGGTTGTTCAGAGACGCATGGACGGATCTGAGGAGTTTTACCGTGGTTGGAATGACTACGTTATGGGATTCGGAAACAGGACAGGAGAATACTGGTTTGGTTTGGAAAACATGCACCGTTTGACAACAAATGGCAGTGAACTTTATATATATATGGAGGCATTCTCCGGCATCACTCCTTCTATGATGTGGGCACATTACTCTTATTTTAAGATTGGCGATATAGCCTCAGAATATATGCTTGAGATTGGTGATTTCACAGGTATATGTAGTGACGCACTTGGACATAAAAATGGACAATCCTTCTCGACCTTTGATAATGATAATGATAACTCAGTGCGAAATTGCGCTGTTGAATTCAAAGGTGCCTGGTGGTACAAAGCTTGTCATCGGGCCCACCTGAATGGGTTGTACTACAAGGAAGGTGAATATTCCTTTACACAGCACTACGGTACAGGGCTACACTGGTATCACTGTTGGTACAACAGACAGTCAGCAAAATTTGCTTTAATGAAAATTAGACGACACTTGTAACATTTACGTATTAGATGACTGAGATGATATTAATTCGTGTGCAGTACGTGCTATTTGTAAAGTCTTCACTTCTATATAAAATGCGGTTTCTTATACAAAGTGATTGTACACACAGATACGTGTTTAATATGCCTGTTGAGATAACTGTTTAACAGCAAAAAGTGAACTAAATTCAGTTCATTAGATTAACAATGACTAAGACTTTTTTCACAGGAATTATATGTGGCTGTAATGTTGATTAGTTTTACGTTCTCTTACCACCATAACATTTTCTGCGCTAATTCTGTTGGCGGACAATTCAGCACATATAAATTCTAGAATCACTGTTTTCTCCATTGTCTTGACACAATGCACATAAAGTTGAACTAGGCTGAACGACACGACTTCTAAACTGGAGCTGAAAAGAAACTTCAACTTCGTCTATATCAAGGTTCTCTCCCATTTGACCAGAATAATTCTCATTGTAATTATACAGTAAGTACTCGATAATACGCCTACTGACAAGAAGTATAGTTCTGCTTTGTTTTAGACATGTGGTAGCCTAATGCATAAAAGGCTATACAGAAACCTGCTATTATATTTGCCCTGCGTTAAGCAATCACCCACTTTTACATTTGTCAATACCCTGTTGTTTAATTACATATATCTTCACTGTGTACAAGTATATCGCTGTACAATCACTGCTGTGGAGTGCACTGGTTGCACAATCAACTTGTAAATTGTGCAGACCTTGATGAGACAGCTCCTGCATGAGCTGTTTCATCCGGGTCTTCACTATTTACAGGTAGGTATATTGACGTGAATGGCAAGCGAAGGTTTACATATCTAGCCACACACGTTTTAGTTAACCGGGTTATGCATTATATAATTGATGATCGCCAGTGCCAGGGTTCATTCCCAATATTTACAGACTGATAATGCAGTATAACATAGAAAACGTTTTTTCTCGGATTGATTAGATATGCAAGTGTCCAAGTAAACCATACATGGTATTTACTAGTTAAACAAGGATAGAAGACGTTGTGGTAAAAGACGAAATACTCTCTAACAGTCTTACACCGAGAGTTTATACATGACCACCTTTGATATAGACACTCTTTTTGCAATTTGGTTTGTATTCAGGCAAAACTCAATGCTTTACAATCAATGCAAATGCTCTGTACACATTCCGGCAAAATTAATTTCATTGTCTCAACGTACGGGGATATCGAAAACATTATATTTTCTGATCCTTCGGGGTCATTAATTTCATTGTTATTTGTTTTTCTAATTGAATACCGCTTTTAAAGCCGGTGCAATGTGTGGGGGTGGGGGCGTGAGTAGTGTTGCAGTTTTAATTACTGCTCATGAACAGACTCAACCAGACTGTAATTTAGTCTTTTTGCATTGCCGCGTTTGCTTTCGAAGGATCTCGTACTTTCAGAATTTATTATGTTATAACAAATTTGGAGTGCAATCGTTTATTAAGTACATGGAATGTAGAATGGCAGAACAAATGTTTGGTGTCATATCCTGTCAGCTCAAACATAAGCACAAGTACTTACTTGATTATTCGGAAAAAGGTGTGTAAGAGTAATATAATCAAATATGGGGTTTGTTAATGACGGGGTTTCTATACCCGAGGTTGGTCTGTTCCTGTCGGAAACTCGCTAAAGCTCGTTTTCGACTGGAAAAGACCAATCTCGGGTATAGAAACCCCCGACCTTAAACAAATCCCATGATTGATTATTTTTCTCGCTGAAATACGCCCTAAAACCAAGTAAAGTAACATATTTTGTGAAATACTACGTTACATTGCGTAATACGACTTCCATATCTAATAGCAACAAACTACAGCATAAAAGCGTGACACCAAATGACGTCATTTGTTATGACAACCACAAACGTTACGTGTTGGCGTAAAATATAAATGACTAAGTGGCTACAAATCAACGTCGTCGGTTAATTAAATAGGCTTTTAACATGTTTATATGATAAATAGAATTTCATATTCGTGCTAATTACTTATATCAATTTTAATTTATAAGGCTGTTGGCTATAGAAATGTAAGAGTTACTTCCCTTTTTATTAATTTCGCCTAATCGCGCGTATGAATACACTAGACAAGGGGTGTTCCAGATAAGGATTTCTAGTACGGCTATTTTTAGTAACTCAGCTTATCTAGCACGTCTGAAAAGCGAGAATAGGATTATCTCGGTAAGAGAAATTGGCTCAGGTTTCAATCTAGTTAGAGTAAAATGCACTATGCCGTCTCAGCACATGTCTGAAAGACGTCCCCTGCCCCATCTACTTCGTAAACACCATCGATGTGTCAAGTAGTTTAGATCCGAATAGGACGTTTAGTCATTAGTGGCAGCTTTGATGCTTTTGTTTCCGAATGATCTCCTACTATTGGCTTTTACGTACAGTAAAACCTCTCAATAACAACCACTTAATTACAGTAAAACCTCTCTATTAGGGCCACAAATACAGTAAAACATCTCTATAATGGCCATAAATACAGTAAAACATCTCTATAACGACCACTAAATTACAGTAAAACCTCTCTATAATGACCACTAAATTACATCAAGTATTTTATGTTAAAGGTAGATGGATGCTTAAAGCAAGGTGAAAGTAAAATAGAACGCTCCTACAGGAGCGTTGTGTTAAACTTTCACCTTGCTTTAATCAAACCACCTGCCAAAATACCAACTAATTAACACAATTTAGTGGTCGTTATAGAGAGGTTTTTCTGTACTTCCTTAGGGTTTATTTTTCGACTGTAAAAGTTGTCCCATACATCATTCTGAGTGTGTTGTTTTTATTTTGAGGTCATTCTGGATCATCAGATTCAATGCAATCAGTTATGTAAATTGAATGCCGCTTAAGTTCTTGCTCTGGGTGGGGGTCTAAGTAGTGTTGCACTGCCCATGAACAGACGCCATAAAAACGAATCTGCAATATTGTTGATTTTGCTATCAAAGAATCTCCTACTTCCAGAATTTATTTACTGACTTGCTGTAAATAATGACATAGGCCTGTAAATGTATTACGGGGAGCAAATCAGGAATTTCAAAGTACCAATATAAGGAGAGTGGTGTTGCAAATGCGAGCGAGGTCGCCCTGACTGATAAGGGTTGCATTATGTATACAAGAGAATCTGTCCTTCGCGGTCATTCATTTATGAACACATGAGTCCGACCCCTCATATAACAAACTGACCCCCGTAGTAGATCGACCGGGGTCGACTTATTATATAGTGCTATGACCCCGGTCATAGTACTATAACCGGGAGAGTCGTAGTACTATGACCCCCCTTACATATAAAAAGTTGACCCCCTAATATAACAAACTGATCCCCATAGTAGATCGACCGGGGTCGAGTTATTATAAAGTACTATGACCCCTTACGTATAAGAAACTGACATCACATACGATATCCTAAATAGTGTGCATAAAAGTGAAATGAGTTCCTACTTAATTATAATGATCTCCAACAAATGCATATGGGGCTCTGACAGAAAACCCAAGAGAGCCGAAGTCGGCGGTGCTTGGTCTCACAGGCACCTTCTACTCCAAACCTTAGCACCACCCGATGCATACCACATTGTCCTCGTGGAACGCAAACAAACAACAACACCATTTGGAACCAAACTTCGAGATCATGAATTTCAGTACGTGGTTCGTGGATGTATTTTGGCGCAGGAGTCACTTTATGTTATAGTAAAATGACGGGGGTTATAGTACTATATGATATATCGACCCCCTGATGACTGTAGTTTGGCAAGGTTATCACTATAGTTTATAGTAAAATGGCCTGGGGTCATATATCTATTTTATAATTATATCGATTCCCGGTGGATGTATTTTGGCAAGGGAGTCACTATATATTCTAGTACAATGGCATGGGGTCAAAGAACTATATGATATATCGACCACCGTGGTGGGTGTATTTTTGCAAGGGAATCGCTATATTTTATAGTAAAATGACATGGGGGTCATAGTACTATATAAGATATCGACCCCCTTTGGTGGATGTACTTTGGCAATGGAATCACTATAATTTATAGTAAAATGGCATGGGGGTCATGGTACTATATTATATATCAACCCCACCTTGATGGATGTATTTTGGTAAGGGAATCACTATATTTTATAGTAAAATGGCATAGGGGTCATAGTACTATATGATTTATCGACTACGTACCGGATGTATTTTTGCAAGGGAGTCACTATATTTTATAGTAAAATGGCATGGGGGTTATAGTACTTTATAATAAATCAACCTCCCATCTTGGATGTATTTTTGTAAGGGAGTCACTATAATTTATAGTAAAATGGCCTGGGGGTCATAGTACTAAATATTATATAGACCCCCAATCGTGGATGTATTTTGGCAAGGGAGTCGGTATAGTTTCTAGTTAAATGTTATGGGGTCATATAACTATATGATATATCGACCACTGTGGTGGATGTATTTTTGCAAGGGAGTCACTATAGTTGATGATAAAATGGCCTTGGAGTCATAGTACCATATAATATATCGACCCCCTGGTGGATGTATTTTGGCAAGGGACTCTCTATATTTTATTGTAAAATGGCATTTGGGTCATAGTAATATATTATATATCGAACCCCTAACCTGATGGATGTATTTTTCGCAAGGGAATCTTATAGTAAAATGACATAAGGGTAATAGTACTATATGATTTGTTGACTTCGTGGAGGAATTTTTTTGCAATATATTTTTATAGCAAACTGGCATGGGGGTCTTAGTACTATTTTTATAATATATCGACTTGCCATCGTGGATATATTTTTGAAATGGAGTCACTGTATTTTATAAAGAAATGACATGGAGGTCATAGTACAATATAATATATCTACACCCCATCCCTCTGATTGATGGATTTTGTCAAGGGACTCACTTCATAGTAAAATGTCCTGGGGTCATAGTACTATCTAATATATCGACCCCTCGGTGTGTGTATTTTGGCAAGGGAGTCTCTGTACATGTATTTTAAAACGAAATGACGTGGGAGTTATCATATAGTACTATATAATATATCGACTCCCCTGATGGTTGTATTTTATAGTAAAATGGCATGGGGTCATAGTACTATAGAATATATCGACCTCCTGGTGGATGTGTTTTGGCAAGGGAGTCACGTTATTTTAAAGTAAAATGGCCTGGGGATCATAGTACTATATAATATATCGTTCCACCCCCATTGTGGATGTATACATCAAATATCGACGACCGTGATAGATATATTTTAGCAAGGGGTCACCATATTTTCTATTAAAATGACATGGGATCATATTACTCTATAATAAATCGAACCCAAGATCATGGATGTATTTTGGCAAGGGCGTCACTATATTTTATAGTAAATGACCGGGGGTAATAGAACTATATGATATATCGACGGCCGTGGTGGATGTATTTTTGCAAGGGAGTCTGTTTTATAGTACAATTGCATGGGGACATAGTAGTATATAGTATATGGACCCCTCTGGTGGATGTATTGTGTCAAGGGACTCACTATATTTTCTAGTAAAATGGCACGGGGTCATAGTACTATATATTATATATCGACCCCCTTCCTGATGGATGTATTTTGGCATGGGAATCACTATATTTTATAGTAAAATGGCATATGGGTCACAGTACTTTATAATTTATCGACCCCGTGGTGAATGTATTTTTGCAAGGGAGCCAGTCACTATATTTCATAGTAAAATGACCGGGGTCATAGTATTATATGATATATCGACCACCGTGGTGGATGTATTTTTGCAAAGGAGTCACTACATTGTATAGTAAAATAACATGGGGGTCATAGTACTATATAATATATCGTCCCCTCCCCTGGTGGATGTATTTTGGCATGAGAGACACTATATTTTATACTAAAATGGCCTGGGGTGATAGTACTATATGATTTATCGATCCCGTAGTGGATGTATTTTTGCAAGGGAGTCGCTATATTTTATAATAAAAGTACAAAAATGAGTCATGCAGGAAACACCACATACAGAACAAACACTCGCCCGAACAGCAACACAAGGAAACAGCAAATGTACATAGGTAGAAAAAACAACAAGAGACGCACAAAGACAAAACAAACATACAATAGGGGGAAGATGGAAGTACCGCCTTGGAACGGTCAGTGACAAAAGTCACTGGGGGGTTTAAACCGGTTTATGGGCGCCCAACCTCACCCTTATTCCATCCCCATCCTAAAAGACAAACAGTGTAAATAAACGTATCCCCTCTCCGACTAATCTACAACAACCGCGACAGCAAATACAGTGGTAAAGTGCATGTATAACAAAGAAAACATTTAATTGAACATACTGTATCCACCTATCGCTAGTGTACTCAATGATTGAGCTGCAAACAGAGTAACTGTAGAAAAGTAATAAAGGGTACGACAAAAATGAAATAGTACAGATATCCGACGTTCTCCTTCCATTTCTGGATTTAAGAGGTCGCCTTCATAGAGTACTAAACCTTTCTTGTCGGCGTACATGCAAAGAGGCCAGCGTGATTGCCAACTGTAAAAATGACATAGGGTCATAGTACTATATAATATATCGACTCATTATGGATGGATTTTGGTAAGGGAGTCACTATATTTTATAGGCGGTCATAGTACTATAAAATATATAGACCTCTCGGTCGACCTACTACGATAATAAGAGTGGGTCACAATACTATAAGGGGGTCAGTATATCATGGCAAAGGAGTTTTCGGGTCATAGTACTATAATTTTATAATATATCGACGCCCTGGTATTTTGGCAAGAGAGTCACTGTATTTTTATAGTAAAATGGCATAAGGGTCATAGTACTATATGACTTAACGATTCCGTAGTTGATATATTTGTGCAAGGGAGTCACTATATTATATTGTAAAATGGGGGTCATAGTACTATAAAATATATAGACCTTTCGGTCGACCTACTACGATAAAAAGAGTTGGTCACAATACTATTAGTGGGGATCATTATATTATAGCAAGGGAGTCACTATACTTTATAGTAAAATGGCCAGGGGTAATAAAATCGACACCGGTCGATCTACTACGGGGGTCACTTTTCCTCATTACACCGACTATACCGTATTGTTAGTAGAAAAGACCTAAGGTACTTTTAAGTAGGCGACAGCTTATGCAGGATGGAAGTTACGCAGAAAATTTCGGAGCTTTCTGCATGGGCTTTAGGCTGCATTAGGCTTCTTACAGACCGGCATTGATATAAATTTGAACGTCCTCATAACCCTTCTCTTGCTGAATTTTAAAATACATTTCTCCTTCTTTACCCATGCCCTGTTGAATAATTGCATATATCGTTACTGTGTACACGTATTTCGCTGTGCAATCACTGCTGTGGAGTGCACTGGTGTCACAATCAATTTGTAAATAGTGCAGACCCTGATGAGACAGCTCCTGCAGGAGCTGTCTCATCTGGGTCTTCACTATTTACAGGTAGGTATATTGACGTGAATAGCAAGCTAAGGGTTAATTCAGAGGGGTTTTATTGTAATATTTAGCGATTTACAGTTATTAATAATTGACGATGTTTTGAGTAACCATAACATGTGTGCACTGACGTGCAGTCGAATGCCGTCTATGTCACACTAGAGCCACAAAAGACATATAATACTCGGAATCTCAAAATACCGGCGCTGTCTGACACTTCCTAAATACTTCTTCAAAAGTTTGATCAAATCGAAAGTATTCTAATAGTACCAAACCAAATATTGAGCAGTCATGGTTTTATTCCAACAGTGTAAGTGTTAATCCAGTGGACACTATGCACAGTTACAATTAACCTGAACAGACATTGTGTTGCCAAAAATATATGTATTCCAACTGTGGGTATGGCGTTATTCCAACGGAAAGCAACATATCGAACTGTCTGACATGTGGATTGGAATTTATATTTGAATTTTGTTTTGAACAGTGCTACAACACGATGCGTTAAACGATATACTGAATGTCTGCGTTAAAGTATTACATGTCCCGTGGCAGAGTCGGCGGCAACACATGGAAGCAACATTTGTGCTAACTGAACATCTTTACCGAATGACAGATGGACAATGTCTATATCAATATGTGATGAACTGAATAAATTTCTAAACTGTCCTTAAAATTGTTTAATGTTAAAGTAAATACAGTGTATGCAATAAAGTGTAATAATCTGGTTGTGCTGTGCTTTTCAGACAAGCCGCGATTATTTGAAATATATCAATATTAGATTATGCTGCAAATCACTTACATACAATTTTGTTGTCTTTGATAGACACACTAAACCATGATACAATGGTGTCTTCTTTAACCATATTTCGCAACCATATATTGAGAGTGACAGTTGTAGTATGTCTGACTTTCGTTTTGATCGGGTCCACAGAAATATCGAGACTGACGACTGAGTGGAACTTTCAAACTGTTCGGAAGTATATAGATAGCACTATTGCAGTAGCTCGTATAACTTCAAAGTCTTTGACCGTGTGTGTAACTGCATGTACAAACGTTGATAGTATTGTGGTGCCATCTCTCTTCTTTACACAAGATACAGGACAATGTGTCTGTAACTCTGCCGTAGATGATACCAGCGAGGATACAAGTCAACCCAGTGTTGTGTACGGGACCCGACAGAAGCTTCTAAAGGTAACATGTCGTACACTTTCAGCGCTGAATTGTCCAATAGACTATTCCAGAATTAAAATCAGCCACCATTACCGTAAATATTCAAGGAGATATATACAGAAAAATGTAACATGACAAACAGTACAGAACCTGATGATCGGGCTCCTCTAGGAGTCCTCTCATCTGGTTCTACACTGTTTGCAACCGATGTAAATGACTGATTTTCTACACTGGAAGGGTAGAGACCCTTTTTGTCGTAAATAATTTTCTTTTGCACATATTGGCGATTGCGTTAAGTGTTAGAAGAGACTTTCCTTCAGTTTTGTCGTTATAAATGCAAGTGATATGTGGTTCCTGGTGATAAGCCGCGTTACTCGTTGCCTTTCCAAACTGTTTGCAAAGGTAATCACAGGTTCACCAATTTCAACAAGTATGAGTGACTTCAGCTGCCAGTCTCAGTTTTCGTGGTCGCCTAGCAGTACAATTAAAGTTGAGATTCTTTACATTCTAGCACGTCTGGACCAGCACTGTTTGCAAAGGGCATTTGTTACTCGTGCCTGTAATGAATGGGGTATTGAGTCCACGGTGAATTACCCGACACCTCTGTCACCCTTCCCTGAACATAAAGTTAAAGTTTATATTAAAACTACATGTACTTTTTTATTCGATCACATTTTTCAGAAATTATGTTCCGATAGTCAGACAGCTTAAACCGAGATTAGACCTCAGGCTTTTGATTGGTCAGATTTGAGTTCTCAAGCTTTTGATTGGCCAGATTTGAGCCAAAGGCTCAAATCTGACCAATCAAAAGCTTGAGAACGATCTCAGACTCAACTAAAAGCTTTATAAGCATGGACCCTGTTTGTAAAACGCTATATGAACGGGAACTCTCGTAGAGAAGAATTTAGATGCTTTTAGGCAATTGAAGCTTTCTATATGACTTTTACCCTGCATTAAGATGCCAGCTGTGTCCAAGACCGATGCTTATACCAAATTCAACGTCCGGTTTAGAAAGGTTTAATTGTACTAGTCAGGATGTCGAAAACGGGATAATACTTGATTAGCACTACTGAAAAATGTCAGGCATTGTCATATAAATAATGACCAAGAGTACTGACGAGAAACTTGTATGAATATTGCCTGATGTTTATAATGACATGTGAATAAACAAATCGGTATGGTAAAACCGCATTATATATCATAATTCCATAAACAAACAACAAAACAATGTTAATTGTTTGTATCATTTAAGGTCGAACGCATTCATGGTTCGAACTTGAGGACAACAGTTTGGCCATATGAACAGGATTGTTCAAATCTATACGAGCATTTGTACCATGAAGATGGTGTCTACATGATACTTCCTCCAGGTGGGTACCTAACGGACACGTGGTGTGATATGGAAAATGGCGGCTGGACGGTTGTTCAGAGACGCATGGACGGATCTGAGGAGTTTTACCGTGGTTGGAATGACTACGTTATTGGATTTGGAAACAGGACAGGAGAATACTGGCTTGGTTTGGAAAATATGCATCGTTTGACAACGAATGGCAGTGAACTTTATATATATATGGAGGCATTCTCCAGGGTTACCCCTTCTATGATGTGGGCACATTACTCTAATTTTAAGATAGGCGATATAACCTCAGAATATACAGTTGAGATTGATGCTTTCAATGGAACATGTGGTGACGCATTTGGATATCACAATGGACAATCTTTCTCGACCTTTGATAATGATAATGATCGAAATTGCGCTGCTATGTTCAAAGGTGGCTGGTGGTACAACAACTGTCACGAGGCTCAGCTGACTGGGGTGTACTACAAGGAAGGTGAATATTCCTTTACACAGCTCTATGCTACCGGGCTACACTGGTATCGCTGTTGGTACCACAGACATTCATCAAAATTGACTCTAATGAAAATTAGACGACACTTGTAACATTAACGGATGTCTGAAATGATGTAAACATGTGTGCGGTGTGTGTTATTTTTTTAAGTCTACATTGATATTTAAAATACGGTTTTATACAAAATGGTTTTATACAATAATGCGTGTTCGATAAGTTTGTTAAGATAACTGTTTAACAGCAAAACGTAAACTAAAGTTGACTAGATTAACATTGACTATTAATTATGTTGTTATGTTGATTGATTTGACGTATACGTACTACCATAACCTTTAATTTTCTGGGCAAATTCTGTTGGCAGAAATTTCAGCATATAAAAATGCTGGCATTTTCTCCATTGTCTTGAAACATTGCACATAATGTTTAGATAGGCTGAACGTGACGACTTCTAAACTGGATCTGAACAGAAACTTCAACTTCAACTTCAAACTCTGTTTGCAGCTCAATCATTTGGTACACTAGCGGTAGGTGGATATAGTTTGTTCACTTAAATGTTTTCGTTATACATGCACTATACCACTGTTTGCCATCGCGGATGTTGTATATAAGTCTGAGAGGGGATACGTTTATTTACACTGTTTGACTTTTAGGGTGGGGATGGAATAAGTGTGAGGTTGGGTGCCCATAAACCGGTTTAACCCCCCCAGTGACTTTTGTCACTGGCTGTTCCAAGGCGGTACTTCCATCTCCCCCCTATTGTATGTTTGTTTTGTCTCTGTGCGTATCTTGCTGTTTTTATAGTTATGTACATTTGCTGTTTCCTTGTGTTGCTGTTCAGGCGACTGTTTATTCTGTATGTGGTGTTTCCTGCATAACTCATTTTTGTACTTTTCGTCTATATAGATATCACTTTTAATTATTACTCATGAACAGACTCAATAAAACCGAGTCTGTAATTTTCTCATTTTGCATTTCTACTTTTGCTTTCGAAGGATCGCCCATTTTCAGAATATATTTATCTGATTTAATCAGGATAATTCTCATTGTAATTATACAGTAAATGCTCGATAACACGACCACTGATAAGAAGTATAATTCTGTTTTGTTTGTTTTAAAAACATTAATGCATGGTATTTATTTAGCATCTGCCTGCTTTTACAGACCATTACCTTTGTCAATACATTTTGTGGTCGCAATAGCGTGAATTAGCGTGAATTCCATGTAACAGCTTATAGAGTGAAGACTAGAGCTTCGTCTATTACCCATACATAGCAAAATACGGATGGTAATTCATGTATTCAGATATCTCGTATGTAAGGAGAACTCATCCAGTATCTATATTATGTAATGAAAAAACCAGTCCAGTATCTACCAGTCCAGTCTCTTTATCATGTAAGACGAACCCGTGCAGTATCTATATTATGTAAGGAGAACCTGTCCAGTACCTATTTCTGGAACCCATCCGTTGTTTTAGTTTTTAATTTCAGTTATGTGTCGGTAACTTGATACATGTATACGCCATTGCCACCGATGAGTTTAGCAATCAATGCAGATTTCAAGAGATCGAATTGCTATCATGTGGCCTCCTCATCAAAGGGCTATTCTGGTGCACCCTTATCAAAGGGCTATTCTGGGGGCCCCTGATATAGAAAATATTTATTATGCAATATGTTCATGACTGTATGAATTTGAACTATTTTCTTCAGCGGAGGAATAAATCAAACACGCTAAAAGTCGCTTCTATCAGGTTAAACCAGAATACGTTAACTGTGTGTCATTACATATCATGTCAGTATTTATTGCATGATAAGGTTTCTACGCATAAATTCAGTCAATGACTGAATGATTCGTATGTGAGATCAGCCCTTTACTTTATAAATACGCCTTTCTACGCCTTCGCAAACAGAGTAGACCAAAATCAGACGGCTACTATAGGAGCCGTCTGGACAGAGTCTGTTCTATGTTTTTATAATCAAATATAGATATGATTCTACAGTGTCTCTCATGTGTCCATGCGCTTTTATGATACTCAAACTAATTAATATTCATACGTTCAGTATTTCTTTCATGGATATTAATGGAGTAAAGGGTTAAAGTGTTTAAATGATCTTATCTTGACTACTTGTAGATTAAAGTGTGTCATCTATGACTTGGCAGTTTTTAATGTATTAACCCTTAATCTGCTGAATAATTAAAAATGACCCCTTTCTGGCCCCTCTCCTTTTTGAATATTTATTAAAGACAAAATGCAATGCTAATCACTGAAAAAAGAATTATTATAAAAGTGCGGATCCTGATCAAAAGGTTTCTTCCTAAGAAGCATTTTTATCTGGGTCTACATTGTTTGCAAAGGTCGTGTGTACTTGATATTCAGTGCAAAGTCGATATTACAAAATTCAAGTAAGGATAAAATTATGACTTTGTATGTGACTGCTTAACCCGTTCCACTATTCCGTTCGGCTATTTCTTAAATCATACATGTATCTTTTGGAAAAAAATACCGAAAAGGAGCATTTACTAGAGAAAAGGAAACTTTTAGAATTGTGCAGTTTTGAACCATTGTGATATAGGAGCAAATGCTGTATTTATCACAATGGTGATTATTTGTGTGTTCGAATAATCGATTATTCGCTGTACTTGGTTCTGTAACATTAATTCTTTCGGCGCCACATTGCTAATTGTCGTCTGCAAACCAATTTTGTTAAATCGTTCGGTAAATGAGATAAATAAATGCAAATTTCAAATGGATAAAGCACATATATAGAAATAAAGTTTGAGACAAAAAGTGAAGTCCCTGATCAGATGCCGCCTTGAAAAGGCGGCGTCTGATTTGAGACTGCACTATTTGTCGTGGCGAATTTTTGCGCCATTGGCGGTGGAAGGGTTAATGGTTAACCCTTATCAGGTAAAGCGTGACTTGACGTACGTTTGCCAACACCTTTGTCCGTTCTCCCGCCGGAAGAAGACATTTTGACACTCGGTCAATGGTTTCTCAAACGTTGGAAATAAGTAAAAGATATCACTGAACAGAGTCTGAAACAACATTTAATTTTGAAAAGCATAAATAATGAATTAATCCGCAGTGACGAAATGGGTATAATACATATATAAAGGCAATGTGCTGTTACTGGAACTACACAAACTGGATAAAAATGTCAGACTGTTTATTATTTAACCATTTCAACGCTGGATTAACAGAATAGAATAGTCCGTCAGTGTTTAACTATATGCAGTAAAACCTCTCTATATAGACCTCTACATTGTGTTTATTAGTTGGTATTTAGGGCAGGTGGGTGCTTAAAGCAAGGTAAAAGTAAAAACAGAACGCTCCACTAAGTTCAAAAAGCACACACTTTCTAGATGAGTTTGAATAACAAACAGCACAGCCTCTGATCTGAGGACCCCTCTACACTGTTTGCAACTGACAGAACATACTTCCACATTCAGAGGATGGAAATTCAATTTTATTTGCAAATACTTCCTTGTTAAGGACTTGTCCGACTGACTATCGATACAGTATAAGTGTTACACGGCTGCAATATATTTAACCATTTCAATGTTTTGTAAAACTGTTGTACGCCTGCAAAAGTGTATATCTACATTAAACTGGTCATAACAAATTATACCCTTACATGCTGAATGGACTGCATGGTTGAGCAGTAATGGACCATACCATGTTTGATATTCAGGTCAGCATTCAACGGGTTAAAGATACGGGTCTCAGTAGTCACCAAGCGGTCAGAATTTGGCCCTTTCTTGTTATTTTTATCTCCAACATGTGTTCTACAAACGTGTTGGCTTTGGGATACACACGTTTGGAATGCACTCGGTCGAGCAACTAGTTACATATGCATGGACGTTTTGACCTAAAGGAATTTGGGAGCTTTTTATATAGTTGCTTATACTTTATAACAAGCACTATTTTCTGTAAGGTATTTTTCAGCTGCCGCTGAAATAGTATTTGCATATGGAATTAATGACCATTTGTATCTGTTAACAATCCCCTTGCAGATTACAAGTGTGTGTTGTTATCGTGTTGCCACACATCGTTTATCTTTTATTAATACCGTTTATATTGCCAAATCGCCGGATTAGCTACGGATACGATCCGGCGTCATTCGTGAAAATCTGTATTGTTCCGTAACTTTCCGTATTTTAGCCGTATTCATACGTAGTAGTACTTCTATATTCGTAGCTTTCCGTATTTTAGCCGTGGTCAGACGTAGTAGTACTTGTATATCCGTGACAATTTTGAACATGTTTAAAATTTGACCACGGATCAAACAACCGTAGTGCATCCGTGTTATTGTGTATTAGACCGTTCTTATTCGTACTAACTCTTACTATACCGTGGCAAACCATTGTTCATCCGCAGTGCACACGCCCTGATACTTGTCGTTCCGTATTAAACTGTGTAATTTTCGTATTAAACCGTGTCAGTTTCGTATTTATGCCTAGGTCACACAATCTGCTACGGATTAAATCTCACGGACGATCCCGGATATGCCAATTTCGTTAGTGCGATACGGATGCACACCACGGTGTGACTACGGGTATTGACTTACCTATGGTAAGATAATGTAGGAATGGATTACGAGGGATACGAATTGTTACGGTACGACACGGTTTAATACGGAAATGACACGGGTTAATGTGGAACGATACGGTTTAGTACGGACTAAAATGGATCCGTACGCTTTAATATGATTCAGTAATGATGTACTACGGCTGTTTTATCCGTGGTCAAATTTTGAACATGTTTAAAAATTGTCAAGGACACACAGGTACTCCTACGTATGACTACCTACGACTAAGGCTAAAATACGGAACGCTATGGACCAGTACAGATTGCCGAGAAAGATGCCGGATCGTATCCATAGCTAATCCGGCGTCAAATCCGTGAATGTGTGACCGCACAGCCCGTTGCCATACCGTTGTGTGCCTCCGTAGCGCACTACGGAACTTGGCATTTCCGGGGTTATCTGTGGGATTTAATCCGTAGTGGAACCGGCGAGTTGATCCGTGAATGTGTGACCTAGGCATTGTAAATCAAATGGTTGCATATTAAAAGCAACAATAATGCAGAATGCCCTATTATGAGCTTTCGGCATAACTGTTGACCCGCATAAAGCTCCCGCCTGCATTAAAAACCCATAATTGACAAGACTGAGGTCATTCTGTTTCATACAAAAACACAAAAGTACCTGCAGAGGTTAGTGTGCAAGTAGAACCCTCTAAAATCAGGTCATCTTTGTGTATAAAGAATCTCGGTGCATGGCTCGATTCACAAATGGATATGACATCACATGTCAATTCCGTGTGTAGGTCTAGTTATGCACAGCTCCGACAAATAGGCCACAACAGAAAGTACCTCTCACCTGATGCTACCATCTCTTGTTACATCGAAAATAGACTACTGCAATTCACTGCTGCATGGAATTTCAAACAACTCACTGCGGTAATTTCAAAGAGTGCAAAATGCAGCAGCCCGCATCATAACCGGAACTCCTCGATATAATCATATCACACCGGTTTTGAAGGAACTTCACTGGCTTCCGGTTCAACATCGGATTGAATTCAAAATTCTGACTCTTACGTATAAAGCCATGCACAATGAATCTCCCAAGTACATTGTCGACATGCTTGACGTATACAGGCCGCGCAGAGAGTTAAGGTCAGCAAATAGATCATTGTCGTTGGTTGTCCCACAAAGTCGTAAGGTAAAATACGGTGAGAGAAGGTTCATGCATGCAGCTCCGAAACTTTGGAATGCTCTACCTTCAGGCATTAGAGACGCAAGGTCACTGGCATGTTTCAAAAGGTGTCTGAAAACGCATTTTTAAACGTTTGTTACTAGGACAGTTTTGTTCCGAATAGGAATGGCTTTCAGCCAAACTATTAAGCTAACATGTTACCAAATATCCAGGTACAGTGGCAACTAAGCTAAGGATAGGAATGGCTTTCAGTCAACCTTTTAAGCTAACAGTTGACCTGGTAGTCATGTACATTTGCAACTGAGTTCAGGATAAGAATGGCTTTCAGCCAACCTATCAAGCTAACAGTTGACCCAACAGTCATATAAATGGAATGATTTTCAGTCAGCCCATTTATTCTAATTTATGATATTGATGAGCATGGCTTTCAGTCAACTTGTCTGTATCAAGTTTTGTTAATACAGATTATTCTAATTTATGATATTGATGAGCATGGCTTTCAGTCAACTTGTCTGTATCAAGTTTGTTAATACAATTTATGTTATTCCTTGCGGATAGTGATTTCATATATATTGTATATCTTTTGCATATCTTTCACTGACCGGATGGAAAATCATGTAGTTCCTTCCCGCTAGTGATTTCATATATATTGTACATCTTCCATTTTCTGGATAGATAATAATGCGGATCGTTCCGGTAAGTGATTTCATACATGTGAAGCGCTTTTGAACGAACATATCCAGTGTGAAAAGAGCGCTATATAAATCTGGTATAATAATAATAATAATAATAATAATAATAATAATAATAATAATAATAATTGTGTATTGTTGATGGCAGTTACTACTGTACAGTGATAAACTTTTAATTACTACTCATGTACATACCCAATAAAACAGTTTGCATTTTTTTGCATTGCTGCTTTTGCTTACAAAGGATCTCCCACTTTCAGAATATATGTACTTCAGAACAGTATGTGTTAAGGGCTTGTGTGACGGCCGTAAAAGGTCGCCCGTACTTCATTCTCAGTGTTCTGGTATTTTCTGGTCCTTCGAGATCATAAGTTTTGATGTTATTAGTTTTGAAAATTGAATACTGCTTCTCAGTGTTGTTATACCTTCTGATCCTTTGAGATCATTAATTTCAGTACTTCTTGTTCTGAAAATTGAATATCGCTTAAACCGGTGCTAGGGGTGTGAGCAGTGTTGCATTTTCAATTACTGCTCATGAACAGACTCAATAAAACCGAGTCTGCAATTTTCTCTTTTTGTGTTGCAAATTTTGCTTTCGGGGATCACCTGCCTTCAGAATTTTTAAACCGGTGCTAGGGGCGTGAGTAGTGTTGCACTTTTAATTACTACTCATGAACATGCTCAGTAAGACCGAATCTGCATGTTTCTCTTTTTGCATTGCTACTTTTGCTTTCGAAGAATCTCCTACTTTCAGCATTTATATACTTTTAGGAATAGTGACATCATTATGCAGCATGAAAGTAATGCAGAAAACTCTTTTTGAGCTTTCTGCCTGGGTTTCAGACTGCACTAGGCTTCTTACAGACCGGCATTGATATTGATTTTAATTTACGTTTTAAATTCTAGCGACTTACAGTAATTAATTATTGATGATGTTTTGTATAACCATAGCAACACATGTGCATTGACGTGGAGTCGGGTGTCGTTTTTATAATACTACAGCTACAATGACATAATTATAGGACTCGGAATCTCAACCACACCGGCGCTGTCTTAAACTCGATACTTTTTTAAAAAATGATCAAATCCAAGTATTCTAGTTGTACCAAGCAGATTTTGTTCATTACAACGGTGTAAGTGGACATATGCAAAATTACACTTAACCTGAACGGACATTGTGTTACCAAATATTTGCTTTTAGGGTACGGAATTGTTCCAACGGAAAGTAATATATCAAACTCTCTGGCATGTCGAATGGCAATTATATTTGAATGAATCGACTTTAGAAGTTTCCTTTTGAACAGTGCAACAACAAGATGCGATAAACGATGCTGCGTTGAATGACTACGTTAAAGTAGTACTGTATGTTCCTTGTCAGTCTGCAACACATGGAAAGCAACATATACGCTAACTGAACATCTTTACTGAATGACAGATGAACAATATTCGTTTGTAAACTGTTCTTAAAGTTGTTAAGTGTTTAGTAAATACAATGTATACAAAGTGTTATCTGGTTGTGCTCTCGTTTACATCAGAAATACCGCGATTGAAGTTATAAACAAGTTATTTGAAATATATTTATATCAGAATATAAGGCAAAACACCTTTATACATTTTTCTGTCTTTGATAGACACACTAAACCATGCTACGATGGTTTCTTCATTAACCATATTTCGCAACCATACACCGAGAGTGGCAGTTGTATTATGTCTGACCATCGTTTTGATCGGGTCCGCAGAAATATCGAGACTGACGACAAAATCCACTGAGTGGAATTTTCAAACTGTTCGAAAGTATATAGATAGCACTATTGCAGTAGCTCGTATAACTTCAAAGTCTTTGACCGTGTGTGTAACTGCATGTACAAACGTTGGTAGTATTGTGGTGCCATCTCTCTTCTTTACACAAGATACAGGACAATGTGTCTGTAACTCTGCAGTAGATGATACCAGCGAGAATACAAGTCAACCCAGTGTTGTGTACGGGACCCGACAAAAGCTTCTAAAGGTAACACGCATAAATATGTTGTACACTTTCAACGCTGAATTGTCCAATAGACTATTCCAGATTTCAAATCAGCTAACCTTACCGTAAATATTGAAGGACATATATGCAGAAAAATGTAACATGACATACAGTACAGAACCTGATGATCGGGCTCCTCTAGGAGTCCTCTCATCTGGTTCTACACTGTTTACAACCGATGTAAATGACTGACTTTCTACACTGGAAGGGTAGAGACCCTTTTTGTCGTAAATAATTTTCTTTTGCACATAATGTCGACTGCGTTAAGTTTCAGAATAGACTTTCCTTCAGTTTTGTCGTTATAAATGCAAGTGATATGTGGTTCCTGGTGATAAGCCGCGTAACTTGTTGTCTTTCCAAAATGTTTGCAAAGGTAATCACAGGTTCACCAATTGCAACGAATATGGGTGAATTCAGCTGCAAGTCTCCGTTTCCGTGGTTGCCTAGCAGCACATTTAAAGTTGAGATTCTTTACATTCTAGCACATCTGGACCAACACTGTTTGCATAGGGCATTTGTTGCTCGTGCCTGTAATGAAGAGGTATAGAGTCCACGGTGAATTACCCGATACCTCTGTCACCCTTCCCTGAACATAAAGTTTAAGTTTATATTAAAACTACATGTACTTTTTATTCGATCACATTTTTCAGAAATTATGTTCCGATAATCAGACTGCTTAAACCGAGATTAGACTCCGAGATACTCGTTGTGTCAACTGGGTCCAATCTGTTTGTAGAGGGGTGATAATATGCTGTCCCTCACCTTTCACATGATATAAAAGTCATAAAAATTTACCTTTAAAAGAATATTTTATCTTTGCCTAGTTAATATGGCATACATTAGTGAGAATATAGTGATAACCAGTGAGAATTTATGTTCATTTTCTTGGAATCGACTTTCAAGTATGAAAGGGGGTGCAAAATTCCCATGTCCCTCATCATACAACACATAATAGAATGAGATATCTTGACCTTAAATCATCTTAAATTTGATAATTTTTCTCTATTGATAATGTCATTATATTATCATATAATGAATGAATACAAAATATAGCTGTTAGTTTAATCTTTAGTGGCTTTTTTCAGATGCTGATTTCTGTCCCTCGTTTTCCTGTCAGTACCGAAACGGTGTGGTGGTTTAGCCTGTATCTATTTTATCTTGAAATTAAGGGAAATCCCCTCTGACGTCATCAGATGGTTTTCCCCATGCAGTCATTATAGGATACACTTCGATTTAGCAATCCCGGTTCTATTATAAGAAATGGCCTCCCAAACATCTATTTCTATTGAGTATGTTTTAGGCTGTCAGCACCGAAACGCCCTCAAACCAGGCAAGCTGAACTATAAATTCATGTTAACAGACCTGGTTGTATACGCTGTGTGTACACGATGCTTAAATGCATAAAATAATTGAAACATGTACTGGGTAAATGCCTGAAATTATGAAAAATATACAAAATTGTCATTACCGAAACGGTCATTACCGAAACGGCCTGTGTTTCGGTACTGACGTAACCCTTAATTATTTTGGTATCTAAACAACTATTTTGTGAAAATACGACTTTAACTTGCATCCAAAAACAAAATAAATAATATTTCTGAATAAATTCAGTACTATTTGGCTTTACTTTTTGCTGTCAGTACCGCAACGTCATTACCGAAACGTCATTACCGAAACGTTTTTCATTCATTTTTTGGCATTTTTGTACCATTCTTTAAAAGTTGAGCAATGGAAATGTTTGAACTGTATAATTTTACGACAAATTAGTCCTAAAGATAGTATAAAGCATGCTTTTAGTTAATCAAAAGAAATTTAGCAACACTTTGGAGACATTTTCGATACATTAAAATCTTAAAGATTAGCTGTTTCCACCACCTTAAGAGACAATTTTTGATTTTGCAAGATGTATTTCTAAAAGAAACAGAATTACGTTATTCATATTCATAATGTACACACATCTTGAACGATATACACCCTTTAACTAAATATTTAGATAAAACGAGGTCCAATTTTACATCGTTGCGGTAATGACATTTTCAGGTCATTGGCAATTTATAAAATGTAAAAAATATTTTTTCTATTGAACAATCAGCACGGACATTACTCTTTATAAGTCAAAGACAGTTCATAGTTATGGTATACGTGTTAAGCAAACGGTTTTATAAGCAAAATGTTTTTGAAAAATTTGTAGACAAAATTACCAATTTTTGAAGAATCACCCAGAGATTGTTTCTAGTAGAGAAGAATTTAGATGCTTTTAGGCAATTGACTGCTTAATGCAGGATAAAAATCATACAGAAAGCTCCTAGTGAAGCATTCTGTATGACTTTTACTCTGCATTAAGATGCCAGCTGTGTCCAAGACAGATACTTATACCAAATTCAACGTCCGGTTTAGAGAGGTTTAATTGTACGAGTCAGGATGTCGAAAACGGGATAATACTTGATTAGCACTACTTAAAAATATCAGGCATTGTCATATAAATAATGAAGAAGAGTACTGACGAGAAAACTTGTATGAATATTGATCACTGTTTATAGTGGCATGAATAAATACCTCTTTAATCAGGGTGCCACAGAATAAATAAATCGGTATGATATCTCGATCTCGGATAACTCAAACAAAACTTGGGGATAACTCGAACAAAAAGTTCAGTCCTTCCAAAACTTACTATACAGAATTGCTCTAAAATGCATCGCTACAGATATCTAGAAACACATGTGATAGCTTAATACAGGTCTAACGTAATTCTGAAAGCTCCTAGAGGAGCTTTCAGAATTATTTTGGACTTGTATTAAGCCGTGACCTTGGTAAATCGTTTAGTTCGAGTTTGAGTTATCTAAGTTCAACTGTAATTCCATAAACAAACAGAACAACGTTTGTATCATTTAAGGTCGAGCGTATTGATAGTTCGAAGACGAGGACAACAGTGTGGCCATACAAACAAGACTGTTCAGAGCTCTACGAGCATTTGTACCATGAAGATGGTGTCTACATGATACATCCTCCAGGTGGGTATTTAACAGACGCGTGGTGTGATATGGTCAATGGCGGCTGGACGGTTGTTCAGAGACGCATGGACGGATCTGAGGAGTTTTATCGTGGTTGGAATGACTACGTTATGGGATTCGGAAACAGGACAGGAGAATACTGGCTTGGTTTGGATAACATGCACCGTTTGACACCAAATGGCAGTGAACTTTATATATATATGGAGGCATTCAACGGCATCACTCCTTCTATGATGTGGGCACAGTACACTAATTTTAAGATAGGCGATATAGTCTCAGAATATAAAGTTGAGATTGGTGATTTCACTGGAACATGTGGTGACGCATTTCGAACGCACAATGGACAATCCTTCTCGACCTTTGATAATGATAATGATAACCATCTGATCAATTGCGCTGTTGAATTCAAAGGTGCCTGGTGGTACAACAAATGTCACGATGCGCACCTGAATGGAATGTACTACAAGGAAGGTGAATATTCCTTTACACAGCAGGAAGGTACCGGGCTACACTGGTATCACTGTTGGTACCGCGGACAGTCATCAAAACTGGCTCTAATGAAAATTAGACGACACTTGTAACATTAACGGATGTCGGAGATGATGCACAACGTGTGCGATGTGTGTTATTTTTAACGCATTACCTCATAGGCTATTTTTAGATGCAACCTCTCCAAATAAATATACTGAAAAGGAGCATTAGCTAGAGAAAAGGAAACTTTTAGAAATTTGTAGTTTGAAGCCATTGTGACAATAGAGCATTTGCTGCTGTAGGAGCAAATGCTCTATTTATCACAATGGTTTCACAAAGCGGCTTTTACAGAGTCGCCAAAAGTCGTCAGTATGAGGGAAAGGGTTAATATCTACATTGATATTTAGAATAAGTGGTTTTACACTTGAATGCGTGTTTGATAAGCTTATTAAGATAACTGTTTAACAGCAAAACGTGAACTAAAGTCAATTGACTAGATTAACAATGATTATGAATTTATTTTCACAGGAAACATAAGTATGTTGTTGTTACGTTGATTTATTGTATGTATTCTTACTACCATAACCTTTAATTTTCTGCGCAAATTTTGCTGGCAGAAATTTCAGCATATATACGTATATATATAAAAATTCTAGAATTCTTGACACATTGCACATAATGCTGAACAAGGCTGGACGACAAGACTTCTAAACTGGATCTGAACACAAACTTCAACTTCGTCTATATCACTTTTACATAGTACTAATGAACAGACTCAATAAAACCGAGTCTACAATTTTCTCTTTTTGAATATCTACTTTTGCTTTCGAAGGATCACCCATTTTCAGAATATATTTCTCTCATTTAATTAGGATAATTCTCATTGTAAATGCATAGTGCATTCTCGATAACACAATCACTGATTAGAAGTATAATTCTGTTTTGTTTGTGCATTGCATGACAAAAATTATACAGACAGTCCCTATTACTCTCGCCATTTATTAAGCATCCAGACCCCTACCTTTATCAATACATTATGTGGTCGCATTAGCGTGACTTCCGTGTTATAGCTTATAAAGTGAAGACTAGTAGCTTCGTCTATTACTCATACATAGCAAAATACGGATGGTAATTCATTTAGTGACATACTATGTAAGGAGAACCCGTCCAGTATCTCTATAATGTAAGGCGAACCCGTCCAGTATCTATTTATTTATTCACATATTATGAAATGCGAACCCACCCAGTATCTATGTTATGTAATGCGACCCGTCCAGTATCTATATTATGTAGGGCGAACCCACCCAGTATCTATATTATGTAAGGCGAACCCACCCAGTATCTATATTATGTAAGGAGAAACCTCCAGTATCTATATTATGTAAGGAGAACCCGTCCAGGACCTATTTTTGGAACGCATCCGTTGTGTTTGTTTTTAATTTCAGTTATGTGTCGGTAACTTGGTATACGCCATTGCCACCGATGAGTTTAGCAATCAATGCAGAGTTCAAAATATCAAAGGAATATTCTGTGGCCTCCTGATCAAATGGCTATTCTGGTGCCCCTAATAAAAGGACTATATTCTGCCCCCCTCCCCCCCTGATCAAAGGGCTAATTCTGAGGACCCCGGATATGGCTCTGCGTTGTTTGCCTACGTATAGGATAGCGAAAGTAACTGGGTTCAACTTGAAAATATTAACAATCTCATTCATAAAGTTACTATGAATACATACAGGGAAAAGACTTAAAGTGAATAAAATATACCCCTTTAGCAAATGATATTCCCGAGAGACAGTTTGGATCCCGACTGAACATGGAGTCTGGTCAATAACGCATGCACTTTATTCTGCACTGTTATAGAATTACGTGTACGTACCAATATTAGCAAACGATATGCATACATTGAAACAAATGAAAACTATCTAGCGGAGCAAAGAACGAACTCGCTAACAAACGCACAATCTGGGCATTTGTATTTGCAAATACATGTAATTATTACATTAATTTATATGTAATTAGTACATACGAACACATCTTTGGCTACTGCGCAAACTGTAGAAACAGAATTATATTTGAGACATACGTTCACTTTGTGTCGCAGATCATATGATTTCGTTATATTATATTGGAAGGTAAGTTTCAATCAAATGTTAAACGCATGTTTCAAATGCATACATTTATAAGTGAAGAATTGACTGCAATCCGTAAATTGCGCTTCAAAGCATCATATTGAAGTTGAGGCATTGACCAGCCGTCTCGCTGGCTTGTGGCTGTAGTAGTTGTTCACAGTTATAGTTTATTGTTTTATTGTTGGTCCTAAAGCTGAATATTATTGATCACCATAACACAGTTGTGTGTATAGTTTGTTTCATGTTTTCATAGTGTTCGTCTCAGGCAAAATATCCTCAGAACACTATACTGTTGTCATCGGCTAGCATAACCCAGTCGTATTCATTTATAGTTTCAAACCGTGTGCAGTGTTTGGCTCATGACATTGTCACCTGACAGAGCGCCCCAAACATTTAAAAAAAGTCTGATGTTGGATCTTGTCATTGGGGCATCACCCAGCATCCTGACAAATATTTACTCGGCGAATATACATGCAATACCTATCAACGCTATCTGACTATTAGGTAGATGCATTTATATAATGTCACGTGATCATAGACAAGTTTGTCTATGGCAGAAACTGTAGTATCAGACATATATCATACATTATGCAAACATCACCTTCATGCGTCGTATGATCTTGTCTACTATGTTTGCAAAGGCGTTAACCCTTTACTCAATAAATACTCCTTTCTACTACCTTTGCAAACAGAGTAGACCCAGATCAGATGGCTCCTATAGGAGCCGTCTGATCAGGGTCTACTCTGTTGCTTATGATATAATTTAGATATTGGTGTACAGTTTCTGATATGACAAAAAGTTCCTGTGTCAATGTTCTATTATAACAAAATAAGCTCACTCATATTCATGACGTCATTATATTTATTCTTACATAACTATTCATGGAGGAAAGGGATAAAAGGCAAGGGTTAACTTTTAACCCATGTTTTCTAACGAAATTAAATATTAGATGGACTATCATCTCGTGCGTTATCGTGCGTGTGTGTGTGCGTGAGTATGGGTGCAACCTGTAATGAAACCTACATTGATTTTCAGACCAGTGATGCCAATGCTGGGTCCTACATTTGTAGCTACGCCACTTTACATTGGACGTTGTCAGACTTATTCTGTGTTCGAAATTGTTGAAATTGGCGTACCAGACACTGTGAAAAACATATCGCTGAAAATAACACATCAGGCTGAACGACCCTGATATTGGAATCCCATGTATAGACAATTGCAAGCACTGTAGATCCAAATTAGCTGCTTCATCGAAAATGTCCAATCTGATCAGGGTATGCACTGATTGCATCTCATCTGATTCGAATCTGAATTGCTCAGCTGCCTGGTTCACATTGCAGCATGTGACCAGTTGATACATCTGACTGGAGCTGATCTGAATTTACACTGCTTGCAGTGACATACAGAGGGAATCACCATACCTGAAGTTTAGTTGGTAATATCCCTACACTGTATTCTAACATGTAATTGGTTCCCTTTGTATTAACTCATTCCCTCATAGACCATTTTAGAACCAACCTCTATGAAAAAATCTACCGAAAAGAGCATTAATTTTACTAGAATAATGAAACATTTTAGAATTGTGTAGTTTTGAAACGATTGTGATAAATAGCAAATGTTCTATTTATCACAATCGCTTCAAAACGTGACTTCACGCAGGCGCCAAAATGCGTTACTAGGAGGGGAGGGGTTTAACAGTAAAACTTCTCTAAAACTGAATTCTATTACAGAAGACTTTAAACAGTGTTATGCAGTTGGCTAATAAATGCAGGGCGAAAGTCATGCAAAAAGCTCTTAGTGCATTAAGCTACCACCTGTCCCCAAGACCGATATTTATACAACATTGAACACCCGATTTAGAGAAGGTTTACTGTATATTTGATCTTCGCCACACGTTGTATTGTGCTGGTTTGGTAGCATTATATCTCCGTGGCCCCACAGACGAAACCATCAGTAATACCGCGGCAAACAAAATGGACCCTAAGACGAGATGTCGAATAATTCGTTGTTTTATCAGGAACTAATTTGTGTGTCACTCTAATTAGGTTTTCAAAAAGAAATTGAAGAAGTTCCAATTTGCAGGTCTACGAATTTTATGAGGCGGCGAAATGGTTAATCGTAGTCCTACTATCACGGTATGAGTGGCATTTACACGATATGAGTGGCATTAACACGGTGTGAGTGACATTTACACAGTATGAGTGTCGGTATGAGTGGCATTTACACGGTGTGAGTGACATTTACACGGTGTGAGTGTCGGTATGAGTGGCATTTACACGGTATGAGTGACATTTACACGGCATGAGTGTCAGTATGAGTGGCATTTATACAGTACACGGTATAAGTGTCGGTATGAGTGGCATTTACACGGTATGAGTAGCATACACACGGTATGAGTGCCGAGTAACTTTGTTTCATCACAAGCTGTTTGACGATTGGTCAGCAGTTTGTTATTAACCCTTTAAATTTCGTCTGCACGAGTGTCATCTTCAGGTTTCAATGTCAAGTATTTTTCAATTTCTTTTCAAAACCATAATCAAAGTGTCAAACAGTTTGGATTCCGACGAGACGCCGAGTTACTAGGCGTCTCATCTGGATCAAAACGTTTTGCAGAAGTTAACACGAATTCGCCTATGGTAATTAAAACCAGAATGCGTCAAATGGGTGTCATTACATATCATGTCAGTATTTATTGCATGATAAGGTTTCTACGCATAACTTCAGTAGATGACTGAATGCTTTGTATGTGATATTAACCTTTCACTTTATAAGTACGCCTTTCTACGCCTTTGCAAACAGAGTAGACCAAAATCAGACGGCTCCTGTAGGAGCCGTCTGACCAGAGTCTGCTCTGTTTTTTTATGATAAATTATAGATATGATTCTACAGTGTCTCTCATGGTCATATATTCCTGTGCCCATGCGCTTTTATAATAATCAATCTAATTAATATTCATACGGTCAGTATTTCTTTCATGAATATTCATGGAGTAAAGGGTTAAAGTGTTTAAATGCAGGTGTTAAGTGCTTGTGTGGCGGCCGTAAAACGTCGCCCCGTACTTCATTCTCAGTGTTGTTATACCTTCTGGTCCTTCGAGATCATGAATTTCAGTACTTCTTGTTCTGAAAATTGAATACCGCTTAAGCCGGTGCTAGGGGGCGTGAGCAGTGTTGCACTTTCAATTACTGCTCATGAACAGACTCAATAAAACCGAGTCTGCAATTTTCTCTTTTTGTGTTGCAATTTTTGCTTTCGGGGGATCACCTCCCTTCAGAATTTATTATCTTGACCACGTGTAGATTAAAGTGTGTTATCTATGACTTGGCAGTTTTGAATGTATTAACCCTTAATATGCTGAATAATTAAAACTGACCCCATTTCTGGCTCTTCTCCTTTCTGAATATTTATTAAAGACAAAATGCAATGCTAATCACTGAAAAAAGAATTATTATAAAGTGCGGATCCTGATCAAAGGGTTTCCTTCCTAAGAAGCATTTTGATCTGGGTCTAAATTGTTTGCAAAGGTCGTGTGTACTTGATATTCAGTGCAAAGTGGATATTTCAAAATTCAAGTAAGGATAAATTTATGACTTTATAGGCAGGTGACTGCTTAACCCGTTCCAGTATCGGCTATTTTAGATCATATTTCTTGGAATAAATCTACCGAAAAGGAGCATTTACTAGGGAAAAGGAAACGTTTAGAATTGTGCAGTTTTGAACCACTGTTATGAATAGAGCATTTGTTCCTATGGAGCAAATTCTCTATTTTTCACAATGGTTTCAGATAGTGACTTTCACAGAGCCGTCAAAATGCATCAATATGAGGGAATGGGTTAATGCAAGATGGCGTTCATGCAGGAAGCTCATAGAGGAGCTCTCTGCACGACTTTCATCTTGAATTAAGCTGCCATCGGTGTTAAAGATCGATATTGGTACGCATTTGAGTGTTCGAATAATCGAGTATTCGCTGTTATCGGTTTTCTAACAATAATGGTTAATTCTTACGTATTTGAGTGTTCGAATAATCGAGTATTCCCTGTACATGGTTTTGTAACATTAACCCTTTTGGCGCCACATTTCCAATTGTCGTCTTCAAACTAAATTTGTTAAATCATTCGGTAAATAAGGAAATGAGATAAATAAATGCACATTTCAAATGAATAAAGCACAGATATAGAAATAAAGTTTGAGACAAAAGTGAAGTCCCTGATCAGACACCGCCTTGAAAAGGCGACGTCTGATCTGGGACTGCACTATTTGTCGTGGCGCATTTTCGCGATATTGACGGTGGAAGGGTTAATGGTTAACCCTTATCAGGTAACGCGTGACTTGAAGTACGTTTGCTAACACCCTTGTTCGTCCTCCCGCCGGAAGAAGACTTTTTGACACTCAGTCAGTAATTTCTCAAACGCTGGAAATAAGTAAAAGATATCACTGAACAGAGTCCGAAACAACATTTAATTTTGAAAAGCATAAATAATGAATTAATCCGCAGTGACGAAATGGGTATCATAAATGTACAAAGGCAATGTGCTGTTACTGGAACTACACGAACTGCATACAAAATGTCAGACTGTTTATTATTTAACCATTTCTACGCTGGATTTTCAGAATAGAATAGTCCTTCAGTGTTTAATTATATGCAGTAAAAACTCTAAATAAAGACTTCTACATTGTGTTTATTAGTTGGTAATTAGGGCAGGTGGGTGCTTAAAGGAAGGCAAAAGGAAAACAGATCGATCCGATAAGAGCCTTCTGTTTTACTTTCACCTTGCTTTAAGCAGCCACCTCTATTTAACACAAAATACTGGATGTAATTTAGTGGCTGTTATAGAGAGGTTTTACTGTGGTCCACTAAGTATAAAAAGCACACAATTTCCAGATGAGTTTGAATAACAAACAACCCAGCCTCTGATCAGAGGGCCCCTCTACACTGTTTGCAACTGACAGAACATACTTGCCCCGCATTCAGAGGATGGAAATTCAATTTTATTTGCAAATACTTCCTTGTTAAGGACTTGTCCGACTGACTATCAATATAGTATAAGTGTTTCACTGCTACACTGTATTTAACCATTTCAATGTTTTGTAAAACTGCTGTACGCCTGCAAAAAGTGTATATCTACATTAAACTGGTCATGGCAATACCCTTATATGCTGAATGGACTGCATGGTTGAGCAGTAATGGACCATACCATGTTTGATATTCAGGTCAGCATTCAACGGGTTAAAGATACGGGTCTCAGTAGTCACCGAGCGGTCAGAATTTGGCCCTTTCTTGTTATTTTTATCTCCGACATGTGTTCTACAAACGTGTTGGCTTTGGGATACACACGTTTGGAATGCACTCGGTCGAGCAACTAGTTACATATGCATGGACGTTTTGACCTAAAGGAATTTGGGAGCTTTTTATATAGTTGCTTATACTTTATAACAAGCACTATTTTCTGTAAGGTATTTTTCAGCTGCCGCTGAAATAGTATTTGCATATGGAATTAATGGCCATTTGTATCTGTTAACAATCCCCGTGCAGATTACAAGTGTGTGTTGTTATCGTGTTGCCACACATCGTTTATCTTTTATTAATACCGTTTATATTGCCAAATCGCCTGATTAGCTACGGATACGATCCGGCATCATTCGTGAAAATCTGTATTGGTCCGTAACTTTCCGTATTTTAGCCGTAATCACACGTAGTAGTACTTCTATATTCGTAGCTTTCTGTTTTTAGCCGTGGTCATACGTAGTAGTACTTGTATATCCGTGACAATTTTTGAACATGTTTAAAATTCGACCACGGATCAAACAACAATAGCGCATCCGTGCTATTGCGTATTAGACCGTTCTTATTCGTACTAACTCTTACTGTACCGTAGCAAACCGTTGTTCATCCGCAGTGCACACGCCCTGATACGTGTAGTTCCGTATTAAACCGTGTCAGTTTCGTATTTATGCATAGGTCACACATTCTGCTACGGATTAATCTCACGGACGATCCCGGATATGCCAACTTCGTTAGTGCGATACGGATGCACACCATGGTGTAACTACGGGTATTGACTTACCTATGGTAAGATAATGTAGGAATGGATCACGAGGGATACGAATTGTTACGGTACGTCATGGTTTAATACGGAAATGACACGCGTTAATATGGAACGATAGGTTTAGTACGGACTAAAATGGATCCGTACGCTTTAATATGGTTCAGTAAGGATGTACTACGGTTGTTTTATCCGTGGTCAAATTTTGAACATGTATACAAATTGTCAAGGACACACAGGTACTGCTACGTATGACTACGTACGACTAAGGCTAAAATACGGAACGCTACGGACCAGTACAGATTGCCGAGAAAGATGCCGGATTGTATCCATAGCTAATCCGGCGTCAAATCCGTGAATGTGTGACCGCACAGCCCGTTGCCCTACCATTGTGTGCATCCGTAGCGCACTACGGAACTTGACATTTCCGGGGTCATCTGTGAGATTTAATCCGTAGTGGAACCGGCGGGTTGATCCGTGAATGTGTGACATAGGCATTATAAATCAAATGGTTGCATATTAAAAGCAACAACAATGCAGAATGCCCTATTATGAGCTTTCAGTATAACTGTTGACCCGCATAAAGCTACCGCCTGCATTACAAACCCATAATTGTGTATTTTTGATGACCGCACAAGATAGTCAGTTACTAATGTACAGTAATGAAATTTTAATTACTACTCATGAACATACCCAATAAAACAGTTTGCATTTTTTTGCATTGCTACTTTTGCTTTCGAAGGATCTCCCCTATAGAATATATGTACTTCACAACCGTATGTGTTAAGGGCTTGTGTGGCGGCCGTAAAAGGTCGCCCGTACTTCATTCGCAATGTTCTTGTATTTTCTGGTCCTTCGGGATCATTAGTTTTGATGTTATTAGTTTTGAAAATTGAATACTGCTTCTCAGTGTTGTTATACCTTCTGATCGTTCGAGATCATGAATTTCAGTGGTTCTTGTTCTGAAAATTGAATACCGCTTAAACCTGTGCTAGTGGGCGTGAGCAGTGTTGCATTTTCATTTTCTGCTCATTAACAGACTCAATAAAACCGAGTCTGCAATTTTCTCTTTTTGTGTTGCAATTTTTACTCTCGGGGGATCACCTCCCTTCAGAATTTATAATCTTCACAACAGCAGGTGGTAAGTGCTTGTGTGGCGGCCGTAATACGTCGCCCCGTATTTCATTCTCAGTGTTGTTATACCTTCTGATCCTTCGAGATCATGAATTTCAGTATTTCTTGTTCTGAAAATTGAATACCGCTTAAACTGGTGCTAGGGGCGTGAGCAGTGTTGCATTTTCAATTACTGTTCATGAACAGACTCAATAAAACGGAGTCTGTAATTTTCTCTTTTTGTGTTGCAAATTTTGCTTTCGGGGGATCACCTCCCTGTTAGAATTTTTAAACCGGTGCTAGGGGCGTGAGTAGTGTTGCACTTTTAATTACTACTCATGAACAGGCTCAGTAAGACAGAATCTGCACTTTTCTCTTTTTGCATTGCTACTTTTACTCATACTTTCAGCATTTATATACTTTTAGGTAGGTATCATTATGCAGCATGAAAGTAATGCAGAAAACTATTTTTGGAGCTTTCTGCATGGGTTTCAGACTGCACTAGGCTTCTTACAGACCAGCATTGATATTGATTTTAATTTACTTTCTAAATTCTAGCGACTTACAGTAATTAATTATTGATGATGTTTTGTATAACCATAGCAACATATGTGCATTGACGTGGAGTCGGGTGTCGTTTTTATAATACTACAGCTACAATGACATAATTATAGGACTCGGAATCTCAACCACACCGGCGCTGTCTTAAACTCGATACTTTTTTAAAAAATGATCAAATCCAAGTATTCTAGTTGTACCAAGCAGATTTTGTTTATTACAACGGTGTAAGTGGACATATGCAAAATTACACTTAACCTGAACGGACATTGTGTTGCCAAATATTTCCTTTTAGGGTACGGAATTGTTCCAACGGAAAGTAACATATCGAACTCTCTGGCATGTCGAATGGAATTTTATTTGAATGAATCGACTTTAGAAGTTTTCTTTTGAACAGTGCAACAACAAGATGCGATAAACGATGTTGCGTTGAATGACTACGTTAAAGTAGTACTGTATGTTCCTTGTCATTCTGCAACACATGGAAAGCAACATATACGCTAACTGAACATCTTTACTGAATGACAGATGAACAATATTCGTTTGTAAACTGTTCTTAAAGTTGTTCAGTATTTAGTAAATACAATGTATACAAAGTGTAATCTGGTTGTGCCTTCGTTTACATCAGAAATACCGCGATTGAATTTATAAACACGTTATTTGAAATATATTTATATCAGAATATAAGGTAAAACACGTTTATACATTTTTCTGTCTTTGATAGACACACTAAACGATGCTACGATGGTTTCTTCTTTAACCATATTTCGCAATCATACACCGAGAGTGGCAGTTGTATTATGTCTGACTATCGTTTTGATTGGGTCCGCAGAAATATCGAGACTGACGACAAAATCCACTGAGTGGAATTTTCAAATTGTTCGGAAGTATATAGATAGCACTATTGCAGTAGCTCGTATAACTTCAAAGTCTTTGACCGTGTGTGTAACTGCATGTACAAACGTTGAAAGTATTGTGGTGCCATCTCTCTTCTTTACACAAGATACAGGACAATGTGTCTGTAACTCTGCAGTAGATGATACCAGCGAGGATACAAGTCAACCCAGTGTTGTGTACGGGACCCGACAAAAGCTTCTTAAGGTAACACGCATAAATATGTCGTACGCTTTCAACACTGAATTGTCCAATAGATTATTCCAGAATTCGTATCAGCCAACCTTACCGTAAATATTCAAGGAAATATATACAGAAAAATGTTACATGACAAACAGAACAGAACCTGATGATCGGGCTCCTCTAAGAGTCCTCTTATCTGGGTCTACACTGTTTGAAACTGATGTAAATGACTGACTTTCTACACTGGAAGGGTAGAAATCCTTTTTGTCGTAAATAATTTTCTTTTGCAAATAATGTCGTCTGCATTAAGTTTCAGAAGAGGCTTTCCTTCAGTTTTGTCGTTATACATGTACATTTAAGTGATATGTGGTTCCTAGTGATAAGCCGCGTGAATCGTCTTTCCAAACTGTTTGCAAAGGTAATCACAGGTTCGAAAATTGCAACAAATATGAGTGACTTCAGCTGCCAGTCTCCGTTTCCGTGGTCGCCTAGCAGTACATTTAAAGTTGAGATTTTTTACATTCTAGCACATCTGGACCAACACTGTTTGCAAAGGGCATTTGTTACTCGTGCCTGTAATGAAGGGGTATAGAGTCCACGGTGAATTACCCGACACCTCTGTCACCCTTCCCTGAACATAAAGTTAAAGTTTAGACCTACTGTAATTAGGACTACATGTACCTTTTTATTCGATCACATTTTTCAGAAATTATGTTCCGAGTGTCAGACAGCTGAAACCCAGATTAGACCTGTTTGTAAAACGCTATATGAACGGGAACTCTCGTAGAGAGGAAATTAGATGATTTTAGGCAATTGACTGCTTAATGCAGGATAATAGTCATACAGAGCGCTCCTAGTGAAGCTTTCTGTATGACTTTTACCCTGCATTAAGATGCCAGCTGCCTCCAAGACCGATGCTTATACCAAATTCAACGTCCGGTTTAGAGAGGTTTAATTGTACGAGTCAGGGTGTCGAAAACGGGATAATATATATATATATATATACTTGATTAGCACTGCTGAAAACTGTCAGGCATTGTCAGTCATATAAATAATGAAGATGAGCTCTGACGAGGAAACTTGTATGAATATTGATTGATGTTTATAATGACATGTGAATAAACAAATCGGTATGGTAAAACCGCATTATATATCATAATTCCATAAACAAACAACAAAACAATGTTAATTGTTTGTATCATTTAAGGTCGAACGCATTCATGGTTCGAACTTGAGGACAACAGTTTGGCCATATGAACAGGATTGTTCAAATCTCTACGAGCATTTGTACCATGAAGATGGTGTCTACATGATACTTCCTCCAGGTGGGTACCTAACGGACACGTGGTGTGATATGGAAAATGGCGGTTGGACGGTTGTTCAGAGACGCATGGACGGATCTGAGGAGTTTTACCGTGGTTGGAATGACTACGTTATTGGATTTGGAAACAGGACAGGAGAATACTGGCTTGGTTTGGAAAATATGCATCGTTTGACAACAAATGGCAGTGAACTTTATATATATATATGGAGGCATTCTCCAGGGTTACTCCTTCTATGATGTGGGCACATTACTCTAATTTTAAGATAGGCGATATAACCTCAGAATATACAGTTGAGATTGATGGTTTCAATGGAACATGTGGTGACGCATTTGAATATCACAATGGACAATCTTTCTCGACCTTTGATAATGATAATGATAATGATAATGATCGAAATTGCGCTGCTAGGTTCAAAGGTGGCTGGTGGCACAACACATGTCACCAGGCTCAGCTGACTGGGGTGTACTACAAGGAAGGTGAATATTCCTCAACACAGCTCTTTGCTACCGGGCTACATTGGTATCCCTGTTGGTACCACATACATTCATCAAAATTGACTCTAATGAAAATTAGACGACACTTGTAACATTAACGGATGTCTGAAATGATGTAAACATGTGTGCGGTGTGTGTTATTTTTTTAAGTCTACATTGATATTTAAAATACACTTTAGTGTTGTAATACCTTATGATCCTTCGAGATCATGAATTTCAGTACTTCTTGTTCTGAAAATTGAATACCGCTTAAGCCGGTGCTAGGGGCGTGAGCAGTGTTGCACTTTCAATTACTGTTCATGAACAGACTCAATAAAACCGAGTCTGCAATTTTCTCTTTTTGTGTTGTAATTTTTGCTCTCGGGGATCACCCCCTTTCAGAATTTATACAAAATGGTTTTATACAATAATGCGTGTTCGAAAAGTTTGTTAAGATAACTGTTAAACAGCAAAACGTTAACTAAAGTTGACTAGATTAACATTGACTATTAATTATGTTGTTGTGTTGATTGATTTGACGTATACGTACTACCATAACCTTTAATTTTCTGGGCAAATTCTGTTGGCAGAAATTTCAGTATATAAAAATGCTGGCATTTTCTCCATTGTCTTGAAACATTGCATATACTGTTTAAATAGGCTGAACGTGACGACTTCTAAACTGGATCTGAACAGAAACTTCAACTTCAACTTCAAACTCTGTTTGCAGCTCAATCATTTGGTACACTAGCGGTAGGTGGATACTGTTTGTTCACTTAAATGTTTTCGTTATACATGCACTATACCTCTGTTTGCCATCGCGGTCGTTGTATATAAGTCTGAGAGGGGATACGTTTATTTACACTATTTGTCATTTAGGGTAGGGACGGAATAAGTGTGAGGTTGGGTGCCCATAAATCGGTTTAACCCCCTCCCCCCCCCCCCAGTGACTTTTGTCACTGACCGTTACAAGGGTGTACTTCCATCTTCCCCCTATCGGATGTTTTTTTTTCTCTGTGCGTATCTTGCTGTTTTTATAGTTATGTACATTTGCTGTTTCCTTGTGTTGCTGTTCGGGCGACTGTTTGTTCTGTATGTGGTGTTTCCTGCATAACTCATTTTTGTACTTTTCGTCTATCTAGATATCACTTTTAATTATTACTCATGAACAGACTCAATAAAACCGAGTCTGTAATTTTCTCATTTGCATGTCTACTTTTGCTTTCGAAGGATCGCCCATTGTCAGGATATATTTCTCTGATTTAATCAGGATAATTCTCATTGTAATTATACAGTAAATGCTCGATAACACGACTACTGATAAGAAGTATAATTCTGTTTTGTTTGTATAAAAACATTGGTTAATGCGTGACATTTATTAAGCATCCATCTGCTTTTACAGACCATTACCTTTGTCAATACATTTTGTGGTCGCACTAGCGTGAATTAGCGTGAATTCCATGTAACAGTTTATAAAGTGAAGACTAGGAGCTTCGTCTATTACCGATACATAGCAAAATACGGATGGTAATTAATGTATTCACATATCTGGTATGTAAGGAGAACTCATCCAGTATCTATATTATGTAATGAGAACCCGTCCAGTATCTACCCGTCCAGTCTCTATATCATGTAAGACGAACATGTCCAGTATCTTTATTATATTTGAGACATACGTTCACTATGTGTCGCAGATCATATGCTTTCGTTATATTATATTCGAAGTTAAGTTTCAATCAAATGTTAGACGCATGTTTCAAATGCATGCATTTATAAGTGGAGAATTGACTGCAATCTGTAAAATGCGCTTCAAAGCATCATATTGAAGTTGAGGCATTGACCAGTCGTCTCGCTGGATTGTGGCTGTAGTAGTTGTTCACAGTTATAGTTGCTTGTTTTATTGTATGTGCCAAAGCTGAATATTATTGATCACCATAACACAGTTTTGTGCATAGTTTGTTTCGTGTTTTCATAGTGTTCGTCTCAGGCAAAGCAGCATTAGCACACTATACTGTTGTCATCGACTAGCATAGCCCAGTCATGTTCATTTATAGTTTCAAACCTTGTGCTGTGTTTGGCTCAAGACATTGTCACCTCACAGAACGCCCCAAACATTTAAAAAAGGTCTGATGTTGGATCTTGTAATTGTGACATCACCCAGCATCCTGACAAACATTTACTCGGCGAATATACATGCAATACTTATCAACGCTATGTGACTATCAGATAGATGCATTTATATAATGTCACGTGATCATAGACAAGTCTGTCTATGGCAGAAACTGTAGAATCAGACATATATCATACATTAAGCAAACAGAGTATACCCTAATAAGACGGCACCCTCATGCGTCGTATGATCTTGTATACTATGTTTGCAAAACCCTTTACTCAATCAATACTTCTTTCTACTACCTTTGCAAACAGAGTAGACCCAGATCAGACTGCTCCTATAGGAGCCGTCTGATCAGGGTCTGCTCTGTTTGCTTATGATATAATATAGATATGGTTCTACAGTTTCTGTGTCAATGTGCTATTATAACAAATTAAGCTCATTGATATTCATGACGTCAATATATTTATTCTTACATAACTATTCATGGAGGAAAGGGATAAAGGGCATATTCATGGGACAGGGGTTAAGTTTTAACCCATGTTCTCTAACGAAATTAAATATTAGATGGACTATCATATCGTGCGTTATCGTGCGTGTGCGTGTGCGTGGGTATAGGTGCAACCTGTTATGAAACCTACATTGATTTTCAGACAATTGATGCCAATGCTGAGTCCTACATTTGTATCTACGCCACTTTACATTCGACGTTGTCAAACTTATTCTGTGTAAGAAATTGTTAAAATTTGAGTACCAGACACTGTGAAAAAAAAACGCTGAAAATAACACATAAGGCCTAACGACCCTGATATTGGAGTCCCAGGTATATTAATTTGCAAGCAGTGTAGATCCAAATCAGCTGCTGCATCGAAAATGTCCAATCTGATCAGGGTTTGCACTGATTGCATCCCATCTGATTCGAATATGCATTGCTCAGCTGCCTGGTTCACATTGTAGCCTGTGATCAGTTGATGCGCCTGACTGAAGCTGATCTGAATCTATACTGCACACCACAACTGAATTATGTCTCCCCCATTTATGGGGAGATATATTGTTTTTGCCAGAGTTGTCTGTCTGTCCGTCCGTCCGTCTGTCCGTCCGTCCGTCCGTCCGTCCGTCCGTCCGTCTGTCTGTCTGTCTGTCCGTCACAAACTTGTGTCGCGCGTATCTCTGAAACCAGTTGAGCTAGAGTCACCAAACTTCACAGGAATGTTCACCAGCATGAGTTGTTGTGCACCTGGGGTTTTTGAATTGTCTCCCCCTGATAACTTTAGAGTTATTGCCCCTGATGACTTAAAATTAGAAAAACTTTGTGTCGCGCGTATCTCTGAAACCGCTAGTACTAGAGTCACCAAACTTCACAGGAATGTTCACTAGCATGAGTTGTTGTGCACCTATGGTTTTTGAATTATATCCCCCTGATAATTCTTGAGTTATTGCCCCTGATATGAATACTTAAATTTATACAAACTTTGTGTCGCGCGTATCTCTGAAACCAGTAGGGCTAGAGTCACCAAACTTCACAGGATTGTTCACATGCATGAGTTATTTTGCTCTTGGGATTTTTTAATTGTCTCCCCCTGTTAACTTTGGAGTTACTGCCCCTGATGACTTAAAATGAGACAAACTTTACTTAGTGTTGTGCATATCTCTGAAACCACTAGGGATAGAGTCACCAAACTTCACAGGAATGTTGACCAGCATGAGTTGTTGTGCACCTGGGATTTTTGAATATTCTCCCCTTGATAATTCTTGAGTTACTGCCCCTGATATGATTACTTTAAATTAGAGAAACTTTGTGTCATGCATATCTTTAAAACCAGTAGGGCTAGAGTCACCAAACTTCACAGGAATGTTCACCAGCATGAGTTGTTGTGCACCTATGGATTTTTAATTGTCTCCCCATAATAATTCTTGAGTTACTACCCCTGATATGTTAACTTAAAATTAGAGAAACTTTGTGCTGCACGTATCTCTGAAACCAGTAGGGCTAAAGTCACCAAACTTCACAGGAATGTTCACCAGCATGAGTTGTTGTGCATCTGGTTTTTTTTAATTGTTTCCCCCTGTTAACTTTGGAGTTACTGCCCCTTATGACTTAAAATAAGAGAAACTTTACTTTGTGTCATATGTATCTCTGAAACCACTAGTACTAGAGTCACCAAACTTCACAAGAATGATGACTAGCATGTGTTTTTGTGTACCTGGGGCTTTTGAATTATCTCCCCTGACAATGTTGGAGTTATTGCCCCTGATGACTTAAAATTAGACCTTGATAAGTTTGGAGTTACAGACATTACACTTGTGTATTGGAAAGAGGATGGGAGGGGGAGACATCTGTTTTTGTGACAAAAACAAACCTCTAGTTTTAGTTGGTAATATCCCTACACTGTATTATAGGGTCCTTTTGTATTAACTCATTCCCTCCTAGACCATTTTAGACCCAACCTCTATGAAAAAATCTACCGAAAAGGAGCATTAATTTTACTAGAACAATGAACCATTTTAGAATTGTGTAGTTTTGAAACGATTGTGATAAATAGAGCATTTGTTCCACTGGAACAAATGCTCTATTTATCACAATCGTTTCAAAATGTGACTTTACACTGGCGCCAAAATGCGTCACTAGGAGGGAATGTGGTTAACAGTAAAACTGCTCTAAACAGAAGACTTTAAACAGTGTTATGCAGGTTGCTACTAAATGCAGGGCGAAAGTCATGCAAAAAGATCTTAGTGCATTAAGCTACCACCTGTCCCCAATTGAACACCCGGTTCAGAGAAGATTTACTGTATATTTGATCTTCGCCACACGTTGTATTGTGCTGGTTTGGTAGCATTATATCTCCGTGGCCCCACAGACGAAACCATCAGTAATACCGCGGCAAACAAACTGGACCCAGACGAGATGTCGAATATTTCGTCGTTTTATCAGGATCTAATTTGTTTGTCACTCTAATTAGGTTTTCATAAAGAGGTTCCAATTTGCAGGTCTACGAATTTTATGAGGCAGCCAAAGGGTTAATCGTCATCATACTATCACGGTATGAGTGGTATTTACACGGTATGAGTGGGATTTACACGGTATGAGTGGCATTTACACGGTAAGAGTTGCATTTTCACGGTGTGAGTGACATTTACACTGTATGAGTGGCATTTACATGGTATGAATGGCATTTTCACGGTATGAGTGACATTTACACAGTATGTGTGGCGGTATGAGTGATATTTACACGGTATGAGTGGCATTTACACGGTATGAGTGACATTTACACGGCATGAGTGTCGGTATGAGTGGCATTTACACAGCATGGGTGGCATTGACACGGTATGAGTGCCGAGTAACACTGTTTCCTCACAAGCTGTTTGACGATTGGTCAGTAGTTTGTTATTAACCCTTTAGCTGCCAAATAAATTTCGTCTGCTATGAGTGTCATCTTCAGGTTTCAAGGTCAAGTAGTTTTCAATTTCTTTTCAAAACCACAATCAAATGGTCAAACAGTTTATATTCCGACGAGACGCCGAGTTACTAGGCGTCTCTATTGGATCAAAACATTAAGCAGAAGTTAACACGAATTCGCCTATGGCAATTAAAACCAGAATGCGTCAACTGGGTGTCATTACATTTCATGTCAGTATTTATTGCATGATAATGTTTCTGAGCATAACTTCAGTAGATGACTGAATGCTTCGTATGTGATATTAGCCTTTCACTTTATAAGTACGCCTTTCTACGCCTTCGCAAACAGAGTAGACCAAAATCAGACGGCTCCTATAGGAGCCGTCTGACCAGTGTCTGTTCTGTTTTTTATGATCAAATATAGATATGATTCTACAGTGTCTCTCAAGTCATATATTCCTGTGTCCATGTGCTTTTATAATAATCTATCTAATTTATTCATACGGTCAGTATTTCTTTCATGAATATTCATGGAGTAAAGGGTTAAAGTGTTTAAATGATCTTATCTTGACTACTTGTAGATTAAAGTGTGTTATCTATGACTCGGCAGTTTTGAATGTATTAACCCTTAATATGCTGAATAATTTAAACTGATCCCCTTTCTGGCTCTTCTCCTTTCTGAATATTTATTAAAGACAAAATGCAATGCTAATCACTGAAAAAATAATTATTATAAAAGTGCGGATCCTGACCAAAGGGTTTCCTTCCTAAGAAGCATTTTTATCTGGGTCTACATTGTTTGCAAAGGTCGTGTGTACTTGATATTCAATGCAAAGTAGATATTACAAAATTCAAGTAAGGTTAAATTTATGACTTTATAGGCAGGTGACTGCTTAACCCGTTCCAGTATCGGCTATTTTAGATCACATCTCTTGGAATAAATCTACCGAAAAGGAGCATTTACTAGGGAAAAGGAAACTTTTAGAATTGTGCAGTTTTGAACCACTGTGATGAATAGAGCATTTGTTCATATGGAGCAAATGCTTTATTTAACACAATGGTTTCAGATAGTGACTTTCACAGAGTCGTCAAAATGCATCACTTTGAGGGAATGTGTTAATGCACGATGGAATTCATGCAGGAAGCTCATAGAGGAGCTCTCTGCACGACTTTCATCCTGAATTAAGCTTCCATCGGTGTTAAAGATCAATGATGGTACGCATTTGAGTGTTCGAATAATCGAGAATTCGCTGCTATCGGTTTTCTAACAATACTGGTTAACTCTTACGTATTTTGTGTGTTCGAATAATCGAGTATTCACTGCACTTGGTTTTGTAACATTAACCCTTTGGCGCCACATTTCCAATTGTCGTCTTCAAACCAATTGTGTTAAATCATTCGGTAAAATAAGGAAATGAGATAAATCAATTCAAAATTCAAATAAATAAAGCACAGATATAATAATAAAGTTTGAGACAAAAAGTGAAGTCCCTGATCAGATGCCGCCTTGAAAAGGCGGCGTCTGATTTGAGACTGCACTATTTGTCGTGGCGAATTTTTGCGTCATTGGCGGTGGAAGGGTTAATGGTTAACCATTATCAGGTAAAACGTGACTTGACGTACGTTTGCTAACACCTTTGTCCGTCCTCCCGCCGGAAGAAGACTTTTCAGCACTCGGTCAATAATTTCTCAAACGTTGGAAATAAGTAAAAGATATACTGAACAGAGTCTGAAACAACATTTAATTTTGAAAAGCTTGAAAAATAAATTAATCCGCAGTGACAAATGGGTATAATACATGTACAAAGGCAATGTGCTGTTACTGGAACTACACAAACTGGATAAAAAATGTCAGACTGTTTATTATTTAACCATTCCAACGCTGTATTTTCAGAATAGAATAGTCCGTCAGTGTTTAACTATATGCAGTAAAACCTCTCTATATTGTGTTTATTAGTTGGTATTTAGGGCAGGTGGGTGCTTAAAGCAAGGTCAAAGTAAAACAGAACGCTCCACTAAGTACAAAAAGCACACACACTTTCTAGATGAGCTTGAATAACAAACAGCACAGCCTCTGATCAGAGGACCCTCTACTTTGTTGGCAACTGACAGCACATAGTTGCACATTCAGAGGATGGAAATTCAATTTTATTTGCAAATACTTCCTTGTTAAGGACTTGTCCGACTGACTATCGATATAGTATAAGTGTTACACGGCTACAATATATTTAACCACTTCAATGGTTTGTAAAACTGTTGTACGCGTGCAAAAAGTGTATATCTACATTAAACTGGTCATAACAAATTATACCCTTACATGCTGAATGGACTGCATGGTTGAGCAGTAATGGACCATACCATGTTTGATATTCAGGTCAGCATTCAACTGGTTAAAGATACGGGTCTCAGTAATCACCAAGCGGTCAGAATTTGGCTTTTCATGTTATTTTTTAACTCCGACATGTGTTCAACAAACGTGTTGGCTTTGGAAAGCACTCGGTCGAGCAACTAGTTACATATGCATGGACGTTTTGAGCTAAAGGAATTTGGAAGCTTTTTATATAGTTGCTTATACTTTATAACAAGCACTACTTTCTGTAAGGTATTTTTCAGCTGCCGCTGAAATAGTATTTGCATATGGAATTAATGACCATTTGTTTCTGTTAACAATCCCCGTGCAGATTACAAGTGTGTGTTGTTATCGTGTTGCCACGCATCGTTTATCTCTTATTAATACCGCTTAAATTGCTAAATCGCCGGATTAGCTACGGATACGAACCGGCATCATTCGTGACAATCTGTATTGGTCAGTAACTTTCCGTATTTTAGCCGTAATCATACGTAGTAGTACTTCCATATTCGTAGCTTTCCGTATTTTAGCCGTGGTCATACGTAGTAGTACTTGTATATCCGTGACAATTTTTGAACATGTTTAAAATTTGACCACGGATCAGACAACCGTAGATAATGTAGGAATGGATCACGAGGGATAAGGATTGTTACGGTACGTCACGGTTTAATACGGAAATGACACGGGTTAATACGGAACGATATGGTTTTAGTACGGACTAAAATGGATCCGTACGCTTAATATCATTCAGTAAGGATGTACTACGGTTGTTTTATCCGTGGTCAAATTTTGAACATGTTCAAAAATTGTCAAGGACACACAGGTACTGCTACGTATGACTATGTATGACTAGGGCTAAAATACGGAACGCTACGGACCAGTACAGATTGCCGAGAATGATGCCGGATCGTATCCATAGCTAATCCCGCGTCAAATCCGTGAATGTGTGACCGCACAGCCCGTTGCCATACCATTGTGTGCATCCGTAGCGCACTACGGAACTTGGTATTTCCGGGGTCACCGTGAGATTTAATCCGTAGTGGAACCGGCAAGTTGAATGTGTGACCTAGGCATTATAAATGAAATGGTTGCATATTAAAAGCAGTAATAATGCAGAATGCCCTATTATGAGCTTTCGGCATAACTGTTGACCCGCATAAAGCTACCGCCTGCATTACAAACCCATAATTGTGTATTTTGATGGCCGCACAAGATAGTCAATTACTAATGTACGGAAATGAAATTTTAATTACTGCCCATGAACATACCCAGTAAAACAGTTGGCATTTTTTTTGCATTGCTACTTTTGCTTTCGAAGGATCTCCCACTTTCAGAATATATGTACTTCGCAACAGTATGTGTTAAGGGCTTATGTGGCGGCCGTAAAAGGTCGCCCGTACTTCATTCGCAGTGTTCTTGTATTTTCTGGTCCTTTGGGATCATTAGTTTTGATGTTATTAGTTTTGAAAATTGAATACTGCTTCTCAGTGTTGTTATACCTTCTGATCCTTCGAGATCATGAATTTCAGTGGTTCTTGTTCTGAAAATTGAATACCCCTTAAACGGGTGCTAGGGGGCGTGAGCAGTGTTGCATTTTCAATTTCTGGTCATGAACAGACTCAATTAAACCGAGTCTGCAATTTTCGCTTTTTGTGTTGCAATGTTTGCTTTCGGGGGATCACCTCCCTTCAGAATTCATAATCTTCACAACAGCAGGTGTTAAGTGCCTGTGTGGCGGCCGTAAAACGTCGCCCTGTACATCATTCTCAGTGTTGTTATACCTTCTGATCCTTCGAAATCATGAATTTCAGTACTTCTTGTTCTGAAAATTGAATACCGCTTAAACCGGTGCTAGGGGGCGTGAGCAGTGTTGCATTTTCAATTACTGCTCATGAACAGACTCAATAAAACCGAGTCTGCAATTTTCTCTCTTTGTGTTGCAAATTTTGCTTTCGGGGATCACCTCCCTTCAGAATTTTTAAACCGGTGCTAGGGGCGTGAGTAGTGTTGCACTTTTAATTACTACTCATGAACAGGCTCAGTAAGTCCGAATCTGCATGTTTCTCTTTTTGCATTGCTACTTTTGCTTTCGAAGAATCTCCTACTTTCAGCATTTATATACTTTTAGGTATACATGTAGTGACATCATTATGCAGCATGAAAGTAATGCAGAAAACTCTTTTTTGAGCTTTCTGCCTGAGTTTCAGACTGCACTAGGCTTCTTACAGACCGGCATTGATATTGATTTTAATTTACGTTTTAAATTCTAGCGACTTACAGTAGTTAATTATTGATGATGTTTTGTATAACCATAGCAACTTTTGTGCATTGACGTGGAGTCGGGTGTCGTTTTTATAATACTACAGCTACAATGACATAATTATAATACTCGTAATCTCAACCACACCGGCGCTGTCTTAAACTCGATACTTTTTTAAAAAATGATCAAATCCAAGTATTCTAGTTGTACCAAGCAGATTTTGTTTATTACAACGGTGTAAGTGGACATATGCAAAATTACACTAAACCTGAACGGACATTGTGTTGCCAAATATTTGCTTTTAGGGTACGGAATTGTTCCAACGGAAAGTAACATATCAAACTCTCTGGCATGTCGATTGGAATTTATATTTGAATGAATCGACTTTAGAAGTTTTCTTTTGAACAGTGCAACAACAAGATGCGATAAACGATGCTGCGTTGAATGACTACGTTAAAGTAGTACTGTATGTTCCTTGTCAGTCTGCAACACATGGAAAGCAACATATAAGCTAACTGAACATCTTTACTGAATGACAGATGAACAATATTCGTTTGTAAACTGTTCTTAAAGTTGTTAAATGTTTAGTAAATACAATGTATACAAAGTGTTATCTGGTTGTGCTTTCGTTTACATCAGAAATACCGCGATTGAAGTTATAAACAAGTTATTTGAAATATATTTATATCAGAATATAAGGCAAAACACCTTTATACATTTTTCTGTCTTTGATAGACACACTAAACCATGCTACGATGGTTTCTTCTTTAACCATATTTCGCAACCATACACCGAGAGTGGCAGTTGTATTATGTCTGACTATCGTTTTGATCGGGTCCGCAGAAATATCGAGACTGACGACAAAATCCACTGAGTGGAATTTTCAAACTGTTCGGAAGTATATAGATAGCACTATTGCAGTAGATCGTATAACTTCAAAGTCTTTGACCGTGTGTGTAACTGCATGTACAAACGTTGATAGTATTGTGGTGCAATCTCTCTTCTTTACACAAGATACAGGACAATGTGTCTGTAACTCTGCAGTAGATGATACCAGCGAGAATACAAGTCAACCCAGTGTTGTGTACGGGATCCGACAAAAGCTTCTAAAGGTAACACGCATAAATATGTCGTACACTTTCAACGCTGAATTGTCCAATAGAGTTTCGTTCTCAGGCTTTTGATTGGTCAGATTTGAGTTCGCAAGCTTTTGATTGGTCAGATTTGAGCCAAAGGCTCAAATCTGACCAATCAAATGCTTGAGAACGTTCTCAGACTCAACTAAAAGTTTTATAAGCATGGACCCAGAATTCAAATCAGCCAACCTTACCGTAGATATTCAAGGAGATATATACAGAAAAATGTAACATGACAAACAGTACAGAACCTGATGATCGGGCTCCTCTAGGAGTCATCTCATCTGGTTCTACACTGTTTACAACCGATGTAAATGACTGACTTTCTACACTGGAAGGGTAGAGACCCCTTTGTCGTAAATAATTTTCTTTTGCACATAATGTCGACTGCGTTAAGTTTCAGAATAGACTTTCCTTCAGTTTTGTCGTTATAAATGCAAGTGATATGTGGTTCCTGGTGATAAGCCGCGTAACTCGTTGTCTTTCCAAACTGTTGGCAAAGGTAATCACAGGTTCACCAATTACAACGAATATGGGTGAATTCAGCTGCAAGTCTCCGTTTCCGTGGTTGCCTAGCAGTACATTTAAAGTTGAGATTCTTTACATTCTAGCACATCTGGACCAACACTGTTTGCAAAGGGCATTTGTTACTCGTGCCTGTAATGAATGGGTTATAGAGTCCACGGTGAACTACCCGACACCTCTGTCACCCTTCCCTGAACATAAAGTTAAAGTTTATATTAAAACTACATGTACTTTTTTATTCGATCACATTTTTCAGAAATTATGTTCCGATAGTCAGACAGCTTAAACCGAGATTAGACCTCAGGCTTTTGATTGGTCAGATTTGAGTTCTCAAGCTTTTGATTGGCCAGATTTGAGCCAAAGGCTCAAATCTGACCAATCAAAAACTTGAGAACGATCTCAGACTCAACTAAAAGCTTTATAAGCATGGACCCTGTTTGTAAAACGCTATATGAACGGGAACTCTCGTAGAGAAGAATTTAGATGATTTTAGGCAATTGACTGCTTAATGCAGGATAAAATTCATACAGAAAGCTCCTAGTGAAGCTTTCTGTATGACTTTTACCGTGCATTAAGATGCCAGCTGCCTCCAAGACCGATGCTTATATCAAATTCAACGTCCGGTTTAGAGAGGTTTAATTGTACGAGTCAGGGTGTCGAAAACGGGATAATACTTGATTAGCACTACTTAAAAATGTCAGGCATTGTCATATAAATAATGAAGAAGAGTACTGACGAGAAAACTTGTATGAATATTGATCACTGTTTATAATGGCATGTGAATAAATAAATCGGTATGACATCTTGAACTCGGATAACTCGAACTTCGGGATAAATCGAACAAAAAGTTCAGTCCTTCCAAAACTTACTATACAGAATTGCTCTAAAATGCATCGCTACAGGTATCTAGAAACACATGTGATAGCTTAATACAGGTCTAATGTAATGCTGAAAGCTCCTAGAGGAGCTTTCAGAATTACTTTGGACTTGTATTAAGCCGTGACCTTGGTAAATCGTTTAGTTCGAGTTCGAGTTATGTTATCGAAGTTCAACTGTAATTCCATAAACAAACAGAACAACGTTTGTATCATTTAAGGTCGAGCGTATTGATGGTTCGAAGACGAGGACAACAGTGTGGCCATATAAACAAGATTGTTCAGAGCTCTACGAGCATTTGTACCATGAAGATGGTGTCTACATGATACTTCCTCCGGGCGGGTATCTAACGGACACGTGGTGTGATATGGTCAATGGCGGCTGGACGGTTGTTCAGAGACGCATGGACGGATCTGAGGAGTTTTACCGTGGTTGGAATGACTACGTTATGGGATTCGGAAACAGGACAGGAGAATACTGGCTTGGTTTGGAAAACATGCACCGTTTGACACCAAATGACAGTGAACTTTATATATATATGGAGGCATTCAACGGCATCACTCCTTCTATGATGTGGGCACATTACTCTAATTTTAAGATAGGCGATATAGTCTCAAAATATAAAGTTGAGATTGGTGATTTCACTGGAACATGTGGTGACGCATTTCGAACGCACAATGGACAATCCTTCACAACCTTTGATAATGATAATGATAACTATCTGAACAATTGCGCTGTTAAATTCAAAGGTGCCTGGTGGTACAACAAATGTCACGATGCGCACCTGAATGGAATGTACTACAAGGAAGGTGAATATTCCTTTACACAGCAGGAAGGTACCGGGCTACACTGGTATCACTGTTGGTACCGCGGACAGTCATCAAAACTGGCTCTAATGAAAATTAGACGACACTTGTAACATTAACGGTTGTCGGAGATGATGTACAACGTGTGCGATGTGTGTTATTTTTAATGTCTACATTGGTATTTAGAATAAGTGGTTTTACACTTGAATGCGTGTTTGATAAGCCTTTTAAGATAACTGTTTAACAGCAAAACGTGAATTAAAGTCAGTTGACTAGATTAACAATTATTATGAATTTATTTTCACAGGAAACATAAGTATGTTGTTGTTATGTTGATTTATTGTACGTATTCTTACTACCATAACCTTTAATTTTCTGCGCAAGAAATTGCAGCATATATACGCATATATATAACAATTCTAGAATTCTTGACACATTGCACATAATGCTGAACTAGACTGGACGACAATACTTCTAAACTGGATCTGAACAGAAACTTCAACTTCGTCTATATCACTTTTACATAGTACTAATGAACAGACTCAATAAAACCGAGTCTACAATTTTCTCTTTTTGAATATCTACTTTTGCTTTCGAAGGATCACCCATTTTCAGAATGTATTTCGCTCATTTAATCAGGATAATTCTCATTGTAAATATACAGTGCATTCTCGATAACACAACCACTGATTAGAAGTATAATTCTGTTTTGTTTGTGCATTGCATGACAAAAATTATACAGACAGTCCCTATTACTTTTGCCATTTATTAAGCATCCAGACCCCTACCTTTGTCAATACATTGTGTGGTCGCATTAGCGTGACCTCCCTGTTATAGCTTATAAAGTGAAGACTAGTAGCTTCGCCTATTACTCATACATAGCAAAATACGGATGGTAATTCATTTAGTGACATACTATGTAAGGAGAACTCATCCAGTATCTCTATAATGTAAGTCGAACCCATCCAGTATCTATTTATTTATTCACATATTATGAAATGCGAACCCACCCAGTATCTATATTATGTAAGGCGAACCCGTCCAATATCTATATTATGTAAGGCGAACCCGTCCAGTATCTATATTATGAAAGGAGAACCCGTCCAGCATCTATATCATGTAAGGAGAAACCTCCGGTATCTATATTATGTAAGGAGAACTCGTCCAGTATCTATATTATGTAAGGCGAACCCGTCCAGTATCTATATTACGTAAGGCGAACCCGTCCAGTATCTATATTATGTAAGGAGAAACCTCCAGTATCTATGTTATGTAAGGAGAACCCGTCCAGTACCTATTTTTGGAACGCATCCGTTGTTTTAGTTTTTAATTTCAGTTATGTGTCGGTAACTTGGTATACGCCATTGTCACCGATGAGTTTAGCAAACAATGCATAGTTCAAGAGATCAAAGGGCTATTCTGTGGCCTCCTGATCAAAGGGCTATTCTGGTGCTCCCTACTAAAAGGGCTATTCTTGCCCCCCCCCCCCCCCCCCTGATCAAAGGACTAATTCTGAGGCTCCGGATATGGCTCTGCGTTGTTTGCCTATGTATAGGACAGCGAAAGTAACTGGAATTGTTAACCATCTCATTCATAAAGTTACTATGAATACATATAGGGAAAATACTTAAAGTGAATAAAATATACCCCTTTAGCAAATGATATTCCCGAGAGAGAGTTTGGATCCCGACTGAACATGGAGTCTGGTCAATAACGCATGTACTTTATTCTGCACTGTTATAGAATTACGTACCAATGTTAGCAAACGATATGCATACATTGAAGCAAATGAAAACTATCTATCGGAGCAAAATACGAACTCGCTAACAAACGCACAATCTGGGCATTTGTATTTGCAAATACACGTAATTATTACATTTATATGTAATTAGTACATACGAACACAGCTTTGGCTACTGCGCAAACTGTAGAAACAGAATTATATTTGAGACATACGTTCACTTTGTGTCGCAGATCATATGATTTCGTTATATTATATTCGAAGGTAAGTTTCAATCAAATGTTAGAATGAAGAATGAAGAATTGACTGCAATCCGTACAATACGCTTCAAAGCATCATATTGAAGTTGAGGCATTGACCAGCCGCCTCGCTGGCCTGTGGCTGTAGTAGTTGTTCACAGTTATAGTTGATTGTTTTATTGTTAAGCTGAATATTATTGATCACCATAACACAGGTTTGTGCATAATTTGTTTCATGTTTTCATAGTGTTCGTCTCAGGCAAAGTATCCTCAGAACACTATACTATTGTCATCGGCTAGCATAACCCAGTCGTATTCATTTATAGTTTCAAACCGTGTGTTGTGTTTGGCTCATGACATTGTCACCTCACAGAGCGCCCCAAACATTTAAAAAAAGGTCTGATGTTGGATCTTGTCATTGGGGCATCACTCAGCATCCTGACAAACATTTACTCGGCGAATATACATGCAATACCTATCAACGCCATGTGACTATTAGGTAGATGCATTTATATAATGTCACGTGATCATAGACAAATTTGTATATGGCAGAAACTGTAGAATCAGACATATATCATACATTAAGCAAACAGAGTAGACTCTAATAAGACGGTACCTTCATGCGTCGTATGATCTGGTCTACTATGTTTGCAAAGGCGTTAACCCTTTACTCAATAAATACTCCTTTCTACTACCTTTGCAAACAGAGTAGACCCAAATCAGATGGCTCCTATAGGAGCCGTCTGATCAGGGTCTGCGCTGTTTGCTTATGATATAATATAGACATGATTCTACAGTTTCTGATATGGCAAAAAGTTCCCGTGTCAATGTGCTATTATAACAAAATAAGCTCACTCATATTCATGACGTCATTATATTTATTCTTGCATAACTATTCATGGAGGAAAAGGATAAAAGGCATATTCATAGGTAAAGAGTTAAGTTTTAACCCATGTTTTCTAACGAAATTAAATATTAGATGGACTATCATATCGTGCGTTATCCTGCGTGTGCGTGTGCGTGTGTGTGTGCGTGAGTATGGGTGCAACCTGTATTGAAACCTACATTGATTTTCAGACCATTGATGCCAATGCTGGGTCCTACATTTGTAGCTACGCCACTTTACATTGGACGTTGTCAGACTTATTCTGTGTTAGGAACTGTTAAAATTGGAGTACCAGACACTGTGAAAAACATTTCGCTGAAAATAACACATCAGGCTGAACGACCTTGATATTGGAATCCCAGGTACAGACAATTGCAAGCAGTGTAGATCCAAATTAGCTGCTTCATCAAAAATGTCCAATCTGATCAGGGTATGCACTGATTGCATTTCATCTGATTCAAATCTGCATTGCTCAGCTGCCTGGTTCACATTGCAGCTTGTGATCAGTTGATGCATCTGACTGGAGCTGATCTGAATTTACACTGCTTACAGTGACATACAGAGGGAATCACCACACCTGAAATTTAGTTGGTAATATCCCTACTCTGTATTCTAACATGTAATAGGTTCCCTTTGTATTAACTCATTCTCTCCTAGACCATTTTAGAACCACCCTCTATGAAAACATCTACCGAAAAGGAGAATTATTTTTACTAGAATAATGAAACATTTTAGAATTGTGTAGTTTTGAAACGATTGCGATAAATAGCAAATGCTCTATTTGTCACAATCGCTTCAAAACTTGACTTCACACAGGCTCCAAAATGCGTCACTAGGATGGGAGGGGTTTAACAGTAAAACTTCTCTAAAACTGAATTCTATTACAGAAGATTTTAAACAGTGTTATGCAGGTGACTACTAAATGCAGGGCGAAAGTCATGCAAAAAGCTCTTAGTGCATTAAGCTACCATCTGTCCCCAATTGAACATCCGGTTCAGAGAAGGTTTACTGTATATTTGATCTTTGCCACACGTTGTATTGTGCTGGTTTGGTAGCATTATATCTCCGTGGCCCCACAGACGAAACCATCAGTAATACCGCGGCAAACAAAATGGATCCTAAGACGAGATGTCGAATAATTCGTTGTTTTATCAGGATCTAATTTGTTTGGCACTCTAATTAGGTTTTCAAAAGGAAATTGAAGAAATTCCAATTTGCAGGTCTATGAATTTTATGAGGCGGCGAAAGGGTTAATCGTCGTCCTACTATCACGGTATGAGTGGCATTTACACGGTATGAGTGGCATTTACATGATATGAGTGGTGGTATGAGCGGCATGTACACGGTGTGAGTGACATTTACACGGTATGAGTGGCATTTACACAGTATGAGTGGCATTTAAAAGGTATGAGTGACATTTACACGGTATGAGTGGCATTTACACGGTATGAGTAGCATTCACACGGTATGAGTGCCGAGTAATTTTGTTTCATCACAAGCTGTTTGAGGATTGGTCAGTAGTTTGTTATTAACCCTTTAAATTTCGTCTGCACGAGTGTCGTCTTCAGGTTTCATGGTCAAGTATTTTCAATTTCTTTTCAAAACCATAGTCAAAGTGTCAAACAGTTTGGATTCCGATGAGACGCCGAGTTACTAGGCGTCTCATTTGGATCAAAACTTTTGCAGAAGTTAGCACGGATTCGCCTATGGCAATTTAAACCAGAATACGTCAACTGGGTGTCATTACATATCATGTCAGTATTTATTGCATGATAAGGTTTCTACGCATAACTTCAATCGATGACTGAATGCTTCGTATGTGAGACCAGCCCTTTACTTTATAAGTACGCCTTTCAACGCCTTTGCAAACAGAGTAAACCCATATCAAACGGCTCCTGTAGGAACCGTCTGACCAGAGTCTACTCTGTTTTTATTATAAATTATAGATATGATTTTACAGTTTCTCTGATGGTCATATATTCCTGTATCCATGCGTTTTTATAATGATTAATCTAATTAATATTCATACGGTCAGTATTTATTTCATGAATATTCATTGAGTAAAGGGTTAAGGTGTTTAAATGATCTTATCTTGACTACTTGTAGATTAAAGTGTGTCCTCTATGACTTGGCAGTTTTGAATGTATTAACCCTTAATCTGCTGAATAATTAAAAATGACCCCCTGTCTGGCCCCTCTCCTTTCTGAACATTTATTAAAGACAAAATGCAATGCTAATCACTGAAAAAAGAATTATCATAAAAGTGCGGATCCTGATCAAAGGGTTTCCTTCCTAAGAAGCATTTGAATCTGGGTCTACACTGTTTGTAAAGGTCATGTTTACTTGATATTCAGTTCAAAGTCGATATTACAAAAGTCAAGTAAGGATAAATTTATGACTTTATAGGCAGGTGACTGCTAAACCCGTTCCATCATCGGCTATTTCTTAAATCATATCTTTTGGAATAAATTTACCGAAAAGGAGCATTCACTAGAGAAAATGAACCTTTTAGAATTGTGCAGTTTTGAACCATTGTGATGAATAGAGCATTTGCTTCATAGGAGCAAATGCTCTATTTATCACGATGGTTTCAGATAGTGACTTTCACAGAACCGTCAAAATGCATCAATATGAGGGAATGGGTTAATGCAAGATGGAATGCATGCTGGAAGCTCATAGAGGAGCTCTCTGCACGACTTCCATCCTAAAATTAAGCTGCCATCTGTGTTAAAGATCAATAATGGTGCGCATTTGAGTGTTCGAATAATCGAGTATTCGCTGCTATATGTTTTCTAACAATACTGGTTAACTCTTACGTATTTGAGTGTTCGAATAATCGAGTATTCGCTGTACTTGGTTCTGTAACATTAATTCTTTCGGCGCCACATTTCTAATTGTCGTTTGCAAACCAATTTTGTTAAATCGTTCGGTAAAATAAGGAAAAGAGATAAATAAATGCAAATTTCAAATGGATAAAGCACATATACAGAAATAAAGTTTGAGACAAAAAGTGAAGTCCCCGATCAGATGCCGCCTTGAAAAGGCGGCGTCTGATATGGGACTGCACTATTTGCCGTGGCGCAATTTTTGCGACATCGGCGGTGAAAGGGTTAATGGTTAACCCTTATCAGGTAAAGCGTGACTTGACGTACGGAAGAAGACTTTTGACACTCGGTCAGTAGTTTCAGAAACGCTGGAAATAAGTAAAAGGTATCACTGAACAGAATCTGAAAAAGATATTTAATTCTGAAAAGCATAAATAATGAATTAATCCGCAGTGACAAATGGGTATAAATGTACAAAGACAATGTGCTATTACTGGAACTACACAAACTGCATACAAAATGTCAGACTGTTTATTATTTAACCATTTCTGCACTGGATTTAAAGAATAGAATAGTCCGTCAGTGTTTAACTATATGCAGTAAAACCTCTCTATAAAGACCTCTATATTGTGTTATTAGTTGGTATTTAGGGCAGGTGTGTGCTTAAAGCAAGGTAAAAGTAAAACAGAACGCTCATATAGGAGCGTTTTGTGTTACTTTCACCTTGCTTCAATCACCCACCTGTCTTTAATACAAAATACTTGATGTAATTAAGTGGCCGTTACAAAGAGGTTTTACCGAGGTCCACTAAGTATAAAAACCACACAAACTTTCTAGATGAGTTTGAATACCAAACAGCCCAGCCTCTGATCAGAGGACTCCTCTACACTGTTTGCAAATGACAGAACATACTTGCCCCGCATTCAGAGGATGACAATTCAATTTCATTTGGACCTCCGGTTGCCTAAATACTTCCTTGTTAAGGACTTGTCCGACTCACTAGCGATATAGTACAAGTGTTACACGGCTACAATAGATTAAACCATTTCAATGTTTTGTTAAACGATTGTACGATTGCAAACAGTGTAGATCTACATTAGACGGTGCATGGCAAATTATACCCTTACATGCTGAATGGACTGCATGGTTGAACAGTAATGGACCGTTTAGTGCTCCCTCTCTACAACGACACCCTCTTTGATACGAATATTCTATGTGTTGTTCAGAAGGAGTTGTAATAGGGAGGGAAAATCAAACACAATTGGCTTGTTTGTAGATCCCCAGATAAAGTGTATTTCGAGAACTAAAACCGTTATGCCTCAATCAAACCCTATGTTGTGACCACTCTTTTGAATCGTCACAAAGTGACGATTCTAAAGAGTAGTCACAATATAGGGTTTGATGGAGGCATAAAGAAAATACGATGGGAAAAAGTTGTTTCTGGAGCCTTGTTGTTTCGGAAACAGTGACATGCGTTGTTGTAAGGAGGGAATCGTTATTGAGAGGGCCGTTGTAGGGAGGGAGCACTGTACCATGTTTGATATTCAGTTCAGCATTCAAAGGGTTAAAGATAAGGGTCCCAGTAGTCACCGAGCGGTCAGAATTTGGCCCGTTTATGTTCTTTTTATCTCTGACATGTGGTCTACAAACGTGTTGGTTTTGGGACACACACGTTTAGAAAGCACTCTGTCAAGCAACTAGTAACATATGCATGGACTTATTGACCTAAAGGAATTTGAGAGAGCGAATCTGCTTTTTACATAGCTGTTAATACTTTATAACAAAAAACAGAAGTTGCTGCACGGTATTTTTCAAGTGCCCTTGAAATAGTACTTGCATATGGAATAAATGGTTATTCGTATGTGTTAACAATCCTCGTGCCGATTACAAGTGTGTGTTGCTGTTTTACCGTGTAAATTGCCAATCAGTGTGTGTTGTTGTTGTTTCTGAGTGGACATTCGTGTTATATTTGGTCTGATCAACTATTAATTATTGAAGACAAGGACATGGATCACATTCGTGGAATATTCAGTAAGTAATGTTGTATAGTTTTATCTGTCTTCTATGAATTAACACTACAAGATTCACCAGACCTTTTTCGTAATTTAAAAAACAACATATTTGCAGATGCAATAACACATATTGTGAACACGTTTAAACTCTTGCCCATATAAAGACGACTTCTGTGCCTTTGCAAGCACGGTAGACCCGTATCGGATAGCTGCTGTAGGTCAGGGTCTGCTGTGTTTGCTTATGGAATAATATGGATAAGGGAATCTTAACCCGTTGTTCTAACTCGGAGATAAGGGAAGGTATGTGAGAAAAACCTCTCTATAACGACCACTAAATTGTGTTAATTAGTTGGCATTGTGGGCAGGTGGTTGCTTAAAGAATGGTGAAAGTAAAGCAGAACGTTCCTATAGGAGCGTTCTGTTTTACTTTCACCTTGCTTTAAGCACCCACCTGCCTTTAACAAAAATACTTTATGTAATTAAGTGGTCGTTATTGAGAGGTTTTACTGTATAACCATGTTGTCACATGGAATCAAATGTTTTATTTTCTGATACTTGATGTAGGGAAACACATGGTGGGGTAGAGTTTCAATATTACAAGTACGTAATATATAAACATATCATCGTGTAAAAGCAGGTGTTAATTTAATTTAACGCTTTACTCCATGCATATTCATGTAAAAATAATGGAATCATGAATATTGATTATTTTGACGTTTTAAATGGCAAATGAACAATATATTCTTTTTTTTATTTTCTTTATCATGGCTGAAAATGTAGAAGCATATATCGAGGGCTTGGTGCAAAACTATTCTAACTCCTTCACAAAGTGAAGGAGTTAGAATAGTTTTGCACCAAGCCCTCGATATAGGTTATATCAAAGGTAAACGCAGCAGACCCTGATAAAATATATCGCGGGCTTGGTGCAAAACTATTCTAACTCCTTCACAAAGTGAAGGAGTTAGAATAGTTTTGCACCAAGCCCTCGATAAAGGTTATATCATAAGTAAACGCAGCAGACCCTGATAAAAATGATCCTTCAGGATCCGTCTGATCTGTGTCTTCTCTGTTTGCAATATATCACAAAATAAGATTATATTAGAAGTAGATAATATTGCAATATATCTCTCTAAGATTATATTAGATGTAGACAATATATCCAGGCGCGGATTTAGAGGGGGCGGAGCCGACGTACGCCCCCTAAAATTTCCCAAATTATTTTAGTAATGTTTTAAATCTATATACAGTAAAACCTCTCTATAACGACCACTAAATTGTGTTAATTAGTTGGTATTCAGAGCAGGTGGCTGCTTAAAGCAAGGTGAAATTAAAACAGAACGCTCCCATAGGAGTTTTACTTTCACCTTGCTTTAAGCAGCCACCTGCCTTTAACACAAAATAATTGATGCAATTTAGTGGTCGTTGTATCTACTAAAAATCAATAAAACAGTGATTCAGTAGGAGCGGTTTATTTCCCTCACCCAATTAAGCTCTTTTTCAATATGTATTACAACCACACTGTTTATTTATGTCATCAAACATAAAAATCTACGCCCCCTCCAAAATATTTTCTACGCCCCCGCCCTCGCCCCCCCCCCCCCCCCCCCCCCCCCCAATCTGAAATCCTGGATCCGCACCTGATATCACACTAAGATTATATTAGAAATACACAACATTCCGAAACATCACAATGAGATTATAGTAGAAGTAATCAACATTGAAATGTATTATACCTCAATAGCACTGGGTGCCAACTACGTATTATTATCAAAATGTTTTGCTACGACAATTTATATGAGTATTTTAATAGATTTGTTTTCCTACGAAGGCAACTTTGTTATCGTAGGAAAACATTTCCCAAATGATACACTGGCTTCGTAGGAAAACAAATCTATTAAAATACCCATATAAATTGTCGTAGCAAAACATTTGATAATAATACGTAGTTGGCCCCCAGTGAATATATCCTTCAATCCTAACTCACATAGACCTAAAATGTGATCTTATGATATATCACCCTCAGAATGAGCTTCCAGGTGAATACATGTATATCAGGATATATCACCCTCAGAATGAGCTTCCAGATGAATATATCAGGATATACCACCTTACATTTATATGTATCATTAGTTATTTCTTTTAATTGTAAATATACCAATTCTCGGGTTGACAATATCCTCTATCATCCCGACAGCCATGTGGTAATTATATAATATAACAATACGATTATATTAGAAGAAGTCAATATTACAACATATCACACTAAGGTTATATTTCCACAATTTTTGTATTTTTGTTATTAATAATTATATTAACAATCTCATCCATTGCGTTAATTAATAGATTAATCATCCCATCCATTGTGTTAATTAATAGATCAATTATCTCATTCATTTTTTTAATTAGTAGATTAATAATCTCATCCATTATGTTAATTAATATATTAATAATCACGTCCATTTTTTAATAAATAGATTAATAATCACATCTATTTCGTTAACCAATAGATTATTCATCTCATCTATTGCATTAACTATTAATCAGATCGCTTATCAAAAGATTAATTATTTCGTCTATTGCGTAAATTAACATATTAATCATCCCATCCATGTGGTTAATAGATTAATCATATCATCCTTTGCGTTGATTAATATAATAATACTCTCATCCAATGCGTTAATTGATATTAAATAATGATTAGTCCGAATATACCAATAATTGATCCTTTGTTTCATTCATATTCAAACTAATGCATTTCCTCTTTTTTGTTTTAAAGTTTTGCAACATAACATTTTGCATTATTTTGTGAATACAGTTGAACTTCGATAAGTCGAACTTCAAGGGAACGTACACATTAGTTCGAGATAACAGATGTTCGAGTCATCCGATTCCAAATCTGAACGACTTGTCAAAACCACAGCTTAATACAGGTCTAAAGTAATGCTGAAAGCTCCTATAGGAGCTTTCAGCATTACTTTAGACCTGTATTAAGCTGCCACATGTGTTTCTAGATATATGTAACGATACATTTCAGAGCAGTTCTGTATTGTTAGTTTTGGCAGGACTGGACTTTTTGTTCGAGTTATCCCGAAGTTCGAGTTATCCGAGTTCGAGATATCGAAGTTCAACTGTATTTTGTACGTAACGTTATGAGTACGAACCGCAAGGCCATGCTAAACAATACTATTTCATACATTCGACCTCCCTATCAAGCCCATAATGTCTTCCAATTTGAAGACAATATGCAGCTACTTGATTGTCACAGTGTGTAGAAATTTAGTAGATACTTAACTTTCAAATCTATTCTTGGATCAAGAGATAACAGTATTAACCATTTACTCCATGAATACACTTTTCTACGCCTTTGAAAACAGTAGACCCAGATCAGATGGCTCCTATAGGAGCCGTCTGATCAGGGTCTACTCTGTTTACTTATGATATACTATAGATATAGATATGATTCTACAGTTTCTGTCATTGCCACAAAACATGTGCTGATTGTAGGTTTTTACATGAATATTCATGGAGTAAATGGTTAAACTGATCCTGTGGTGGTTATACAAGTAATGTGGAAAATCGTGTTTGACCCAGGCCTCCAAACATCCATATTTGGCAAACATTTGACATGATTCAATTCTTCCAGTAATCGACCGTGAATCACATAATTATTAGTTAAACTAATCACTAAACTGGAATGCAACAATAAATTTAAAGTAAACTGAACATGTATTGCTCGTAAGAGTAATGTGCCAATAAACCAATTTATTCTCCTATTATTTAAGGAAACACTGTACTTTTTAACCCATCTACTTTTCATGTGGAAGGTGCACAGCAAACGAAATGTTTACTGGAAAAGGCAAATATACACCCACAACCAAGTGATGGGGCATACTTTTAACATGATTTGAAAAGGAAATTCATTTCACTTTACGATGTCCCGGATTTGAAATTATGTTACGTGTCTACAAGGTTCTGTTGTATTCAGATGTTGTATCACATACATATAGGGGGATTCATCTGACTAGAGTATCCATTGTACATGGACAGTCATCTGCCTATGGTATTAATTCTCAGGGGGAGTCATCTGACTGGAGTATCCATTGTACAGGGCCAGTCATCCGACTAGAATATCCATTGTACAGGGACAGTCATCTGACTAGAGTATCCATTGTACAGGGGCAGTCATCTGACTAGAATAAACATTGTTTGCTTCACATAGGGAAACAGGTCATAACTGGAAAATAAGCATACTCATTCAAATAATAATTAGATCATTTCATAATACAGTAAAACCCCTCTAATGCGACCACCAAAAATGAGCATAATTCTGGGTGGCAGAGGCAGGTGGTAGCTAAATGCAGGAAGAAAGTTATGCAGAAAACTCAGCTTTCTGCATAACTTTCGTCCTGCATTAAGCAACCACCTGCTTTAAACGACAACAGTGGCTGATTTTATTAAGTGGTAGCGGGGTTTTACTGTATATAAAGGAGTGTGCACTTAGGGATAAATTGCATTTGGTCATCTCTTGGTACTACCCAAGATCAGGTTAGATGATATAGCACAAACAGGCGTAGACAGGCGTATTTATGGAGTAAAGGGTTACACAGTTTGCAAATGACTGTTATGTTGCCATGGTTACGATAATGTATAGTGTTAGATGTCTTAATACCTTCAGTGCCATGAACACAGGTGTGTGGTATCATATATATTACAAACAGTTTAGACAAAGATGAGACACCGATAATAGGTATCTCATCAGGATCAAAACCGTTTGACACTCTATTTTTTTAACTCTTTTGGCGCCAAATTCAAAAGTGGCGTCTGCAATATTAATTTCATATTAAATATAAATTCTAAACTAAATAACAAAGATATACTAGTAAAACATTTGGGGTTTTTTGAAAACCTGTATGCTTGGGCTAAAATAATATAGAAAACAGTGAAAAGGCGGCATCTGACCTGGGACTGCACTGTTTTCAATTGTGCCAACAGGCGACATTGGCGCCGAAAGAGGTAAAGATAGATAGATGCTTTATTGACACAAACTTTACAGTTTCTGGTCATATAAACATCAACATTACATACGTACATACAGTCACATGATTATAGAAAAAAATAATGTAATATGGGGGAAAAACAGAAAATAAAAACAGACAGTAGATAATACTGCAGCCTGGTTTGATTACTCTAAAATATTATATTTTTAAAGACATTGAAGAAACGCTCACTCTAAAACTTGAAGCAGACAAACATGTGCCCAGCAGACGACAATGTTGACACTGAACGGATTAATTTAGAACACCGCCTAATACGTTGTAATGAGTGGTTATTTACGCTACTTGCCACTTGTATCTAAATTGTAATGTATCTCTCAATTTTTATCATCTCTTAAAGTGATAGTCCCTACTTGCAACGTGTTTTCAAACAATGCATAACAATTGCATAGATCATTTGTTGATATTCTGAAAAGAAGTATATCGAAAGAAAACCAGCCGAATAAACGCAGAAGGCACAATGTTCAAGTATTTTATATCGAAGACCCGATGTATTTGGCAATGTACAGTAAAACCTCTCTATAACGGCCACTAAATTGTGTTAATTAGTTGGTGTATATTGCAGGTGGCCGCTTAAAGCAAGGTGAAAGTAAAACAGAACGCTCCTGTAGGAGCGTTCTGTTTTACTTTCACCTTGCTTTAAGCAGCCACCTGCCTTTAACACAAAATACTTGATGTAATTTAGTGGCAGTTATAGAGAGGATTTGCTATATTAGTATTTATTCGACTTGCGTTTGACGTGTGAAGTGTAAGTGTGCAAGTTTGTATAAAGAACAAATATTTGTTGAATAAAATATATTTATTCAATAAATAATATATTTGTTCAATCTCATAAAAAAATATTTGTTCTAAAAACATAATTATGTTCTTCTTAAAATATATTTATGTGGTAAAACAATATTTTTTTTATTAAAAAAACAATTGTGTGATAAAATATTTATATTGACTAATACTGTATTTTTTAGGCAAATAAATATTGATTCTTATTTTTTATATGGACAATAATTAGAATTATGGTATAGCAGAATTGATTTTATTGGCTCGTATACAGACGCCTCGTATTTCCGCACTATACACTACACGGATATATATAATAAATACATTTTAATTCATTTGTTTACTTTAATCACTTTAAAACAACACGTTATATTCACTAAAATATTCTCCCTGGATACTGCGAGCTGCCATATTGGAATGTATGAGCCAATGGGGTGCGTTGTTACAAAATCATTTCTGGTATCCCGCAATTCTAATTATAGTCCATATAAATATTGTTTGTACTGACACATATATATTTAAGCCCATATAAATATTTTATCAACAAGTTATTTTTTATCAAAACATTAGTTTACGACATAAATATAATTTAAAAACACAATTATTCAGTTTTAACTGTTCGGCCATCCATGGCCGATAACAGATTTTATAGAACAAACAATGTAAATATCGATGAAAACAGTTTATTTTGTATACCACATTTGTATTTTTCGATATTTGTTCAAATTGACAATCCTCATAATAATGATTGAACATAACACGAACCAAGTTTTATGATATTATCGAAAAGATTGCGTTCATTGTATGGATTTCTCTTTAACGCTCAATAATTTATTTTGTTTGTTTACATTCAATTGCAGGTCTACTGTTTCTTTTAACTATCACCGGCGTTACCGAGGGTGAGTATCATGACTTTTACCACAGTTTAGTATGAATTAATCCAACGAGTGTCCTTCCTAACTGACTAATGTTCATACAATATAGATGTTCCTGTGTACATCTATGTAGCTATTGTCCATACACTATTTATATTCAATTGTATATCTATTTAGCTATTGTCCATACAATATATGTATTATTTTGTACCTCTCTGTAGCTATTGTCCATGCAATATAGGCGTTATTTTGTACCTCTCTTTAGCTATTTTCCATACAATATAGATATTCGTGCGCATCTAAATGTAGCTATTGTCCACACAATGTACAAATTCCTGTGTATCTCTATGTATATATTGTCAATACCATATACATGTTCCTGTGTACCTGTATGTAGATATTGCCCATACAATATAGATGTTTGTGTGTACTTCTATGTAGCTATTGTCCATACAATATAGGTTTTCCTGTGTATCTCTAAGTAGCCATTGTCCATACGATATAGGTTTTCCTGTGTATCTCTATGTAGATAGTGTACATACAATATAGATGTTCCTGTGTATCTCTTTGTAGCTATTGTCCATACAATATAGGTGTTCCTGTGTACCTCTATCTATTGTCCATACAATATAGGTTTTCCTGTGTACCTCTATCTATTGTCCATACAATATAGGTTTTCCTGTGTGTCTCTATGTAGATATTGCACATACAATATAGATGTTCCTGTGCATATCTACATGTATGTAGCTACTGTCTATACAATATAGATGGTACTGTGTACCTCTTTGTAGCTATTATCCATACAATGTAGATGGTACTGTGTATCTTTATGTAGTTATTGTCCATACAATATAGGTTTTACTGTGTATCTCTATCTCTAGCTTTTATCCATACAATATAGGTGTTCCGGTGTACATCTATGTAACCATTGGCCATACACTATAGATGTACCTATGTCTCCATGTGTAGCTATTGTCTTTACAATATAGATGATCCTGTGTACCTTTATGTAACCATTGTCTATACAATATACATGGTCCTGTGTACCTCTTTGTAGCCATTGTCCGTGGAATACACCGGAAGATGTTCCTATGTACCTCTAGATATTGTCCATACAATATAGATGTTCCATCCAATATAGATTTTCCTGTGTATCTCTATGTAGCCATTGTGCATACAATATAGATGGTCCTGTGTATCTTTATGTAGTCATTATCCATACAATATAAATGTTCCTGTGTACGCCTATGTAGCTATTGTCCATAAAATATAGATGGGCCTGTGTACCTCTATGTAGCCATTGTCTGTCCATACAATATAGACAATTGTGTGCGTCTTTATGTAGCCATTACTAATACAATATAGTGTGTGTGTGCGTGTCTCTCTCTCTCTGTGTAGCTAGTGTCCTTACAACATAGATGTTCCTGTGTTTATCCGTTTAGTTATTGTTCATACAATATAGGGCGGCCGTGTGACCCGGTGTAGATACTAATATCTATACAATTTAGGTGTCCATGTGCATCTCTATGCAGCTATTTTCTATGCAATATATACCTCCTTTATATCTCCGTGAAGCTATTACCAACTCAATATAGATGTTGCTGTATATATCCGTGTAGCTATTGTCTATACAATATAGATATTCCTGTGCATCTCCGTGTAGTTATTGTCAATAAAATACAGGTGTTTTCTGTATCGCGTTGTAGCTGTTGTCCATAGAACATAGATATTCAGATGTGTCTATATGCAGCTATTATCCATGATATATAGACTTTCCTGTGTATTTTCCAACAATGTACCTATGTCTCCATGCATAGCTATTGTTCATACAAAATTTATACCATTTATACCTCTGTGTAGTTATTGTCAATGCAGTATAGATGTCCCTTTATACCTCTATGTAGCTATTGTCAATGCAGTATAGATGTCCCTTTATACCTCTGTGTAGCTATTGTCAATGCAGTATAGATGTACCTTTATACCTCTGTGTAGCTATTGTCAATGCAGTATAGATGTCCCTTTATACCTCCGTGTAGCTATTGTTAATGCAGTAAAGGTGTCCCTTTATACCTCTGTGTAGCTATTGTCAATGAAGTATAGATGTTCCTTTATACCTCTATGTAGCTATTGTCAATGCAGTATAGATGTCTATTTATACCTCTATGTAGTTATTGTCAATGCAGTATAGATTGCCCTTTATACCTCTGTGTAGCTATTGTCAATGCAGTAAAGATGTCCCTTTATACCTCTATGTAGCTATTGTCAATGCAGTATAGATGTCCCTTTATACCTCTGTGTAGCTGTTGTCAATGCAGTAAAGATGTCCCTGCATACCTCTGCGTAGCTATTGTCCATACAATATAGTTGTCCATGCATACCTCTGTGTAGCTATTGTCAATACAACATTGTTGTTTATGTGTACCTAAAGTATTGTCTATGCAATATAGATGCCCTTGTGTGTATCTTTGTAGCTACTTTCAATACAGTATAGATGACCCTGTGTACCTCTGTGTAACCATTGTCAATTAAATATAGATATTCCGGCGTACCTCTATGTAGTTATTGTCAATACAATATTGTTGTTCCTGGGTACCTTTATGTATATACAATATAAATGTTACTGTGTATGTGCGTGCTGTTATTTCCCGTACGGAGGTCAGAAGGGCACGCCTCAAGGCTGCCAAGGAGAAACGCACAATCCATAAAACCAGGTCAGTCAGCATCCCATTTACAGATGTAACGTATCCCATATATAGCCATTAATATCGTGCTCGGAATGGACTAATCGGCAACCTCATATCTGCACAGAATGAAGACAATGCCGTCATCGTGCAAAGATGGACGGAAACCTATGCATTATAGATGTGTCTGTGTATCTCAATGTAGATAGTGTCCATACAATATCAATGTTCCTGTGTATCTCCTTGTATTTATTGTCCATACAATACCGATGTTCCTTTGTATCTCCGTGTATTTATTGTCCATACAATATCGATGATCCTATGTATTTCCCAGTATTTATTATCCATACAATATCAATGTTCCTGTGTATCGCCTTGTATTTATTGTCAATACAATATCGATGTTCCTGTGTGTCTCCTTGTATTTATTGTCCATACAATATCGATGTTCCTGTGTATCTCCTTGTATTTATTGTCCATACAATATCGATGTTCCTGTGTATCTCCTTGTATTTATTGTCCACACGATAACGATGTTCCTGTATATCTCCGTGTACTTATTGCCCACACAATATACATGGTCCTGTGTATCTCTTTGTATTTATTATCCATACAATACCTATGTTCCTGTGTATCTCCCTGTATTTATTGTCCATACAGTAATGATGTTCCTGTGTATCTCCGTATATTTATTATCCATACAATACCGATGTTCTTGTGTATCTCTGTGGCCATATTGTCCATACAATAGAAACTTTGTTTTGTATATCTTTGAAGTTATTGTTCGGCTTATGACAAATGCTATAACACTAGTGTAGCTTAGTATTGTTATAATATCCGCATAACGGAGGTAACGTCGTTCGCATAAAGGGAGACCATTCAAAAAAGTTTCATGAGTGTTGTTCGAACAGACAAACGGATATATAGAGGGTTGGGGAACGTATATTTACAATGTCGTTCAAGCATTTTAGAAACTAGTGACCAGGGTCTAAGGTTATAAAACATTTTCAGAGCCTCTGATTTATCAGGTTTTGAGCTACAGATTACGGTGCGTACTCAAATACTGAAATCGTCATTTCTCCACCAAACCCGATGTTGTGACAACTCTTTAGAATCGTCTCTTCGAGACGATTCTAAGGATAGGTGGCAACATAGGGTTTGGTGGAGAAATAAGGGAATTATACTTGTAAATATTTTAATTTACGCATCTTATCTGGAGCTCTGGATCTGGGCAATCTAACAAATTTAAATGAACTCATACTAAGACTCAAAAGTTTTACAACCTCGGACCCGAGCCTCAGACCTGAGTCAGTTTGTATACATGTAAGACATCCATTCCTATCTGGATTCTTGTGTTCATATGCCGGTATAAGAATTAATCTAATTAATATTCATGATGTTATTATTTCTTGCATGAATATTTACGGAGTTTGGGTGTGGAGATTGGGTGTCTGATAATGATCATTTTTGTAAGGCCCTGCCTATGTATCTATGATAACTATACCGTGAGTTTCTGTCTTTTTGCAGGAATAGTATGTTACAATTGTCAAAAAGTTCCACACCCAAGAGACTGCGGGAGAGTAGTGCAATGCGTAGCAGGCGAGGTTAGAACACGGATAATGACCATCCATACACTTGTGACCCCTTCATAGACTTGTGACCCCTTCATCGATATTCGACATAATAAGTAAACAGAGAGTTCCTGAATGTGCTGCCTGACCAGGATATGTTTGCTTATATGTTACATATCTTTCACTGTCATGAAAATATATCTGTACTTTATATTCCTTAGTTACTAGAAATAAGTCAGTTATGTAAATATCCGGATTTCAAATAAACTCGCACTATAGTTATTTAAACATCCGGGTTATCCTATAAACTGGCACTATAGTTATGTAAACATCTGGGTTATCCTATAAACTGGCACTATAGTTATTTAAACATCCGGGTTATCCTATAAACTGGCACTATAGTTATGTAAACATCTGGGTTAGCACATACACTTGCTCCATATCTATTCCTTAAAACTTTTACCACTTCACGTTGGTATTCCTAGTTACAGTAGTAAACAATGTGTATCCACATGAGATTATGTCTTATGGGAAAATGAGAAAGACATATTCTGCTTCGAAATCTTAATTAACACATTATATAATATTTGAACCTTTTGGCGTCTCTGTAAAAGTCACATGTTTGAAACCATTGTGATAAATAGAGCATTTTCTCCAAAATGCCCTATTGATCACAATGGTTTCTATTATACGCAATTCTAAAAGTTTCATTGTTTTGCTAGTAAATGATGCTCCTTTCCAGTAGATTTATTCAAAGAGATTGGGTCTAAAAATAACCTATGCTAGAATGGTCTAAAATTACCCTATGGTAGAATGGTCTAAAATAGCCTATGATAGAATGGTCCAAATATAGCCTATATGGGAATGGGTTAATAGGTTTCCACACTTGCTCAAATTCAATCCGAACCCCAGCGTGCTGAGCGAGTTATTAGAACTATTATCAGACTCCGTAATTATAAAATGTCTGAGTGTGAGACAGTGTTCTTCTCGGACATGTTATTAGTCTTTTTTTAGTTTAAACTTTAAAACTTGCTCAGACTCATAAGAAAACAATACATGCATAGCAAAGTGAGCAGTTTTTGGCTTAGATTTCTATACAATCTAGACCTCCATTAAACATTTCACAGATAAAACTCTGAGACGGAATTTAGAATGGCACATTTTATTACCCTTTGACCGGACCTTGAATACTGTGTCAAATGATATATTTGCTTATCATATACAGTAAAACTTTTACACAACTACCAATTAAAGGATTTTTATCATGAGAGTCAACCCTTTCACCGCCAATTTCGCAAAGTTGGACCACGACAAATAGTGCAGTCCCAGATCAGACGCCGCCTTTTGAAGGCGGTGTCTAATCAGGGACTTCACTTTTTGACTCACGCATTATTTCTATATCTGTACTTTACTCCTTTGAAAATTGCATTAATTTATCTCATTTCCTTATTTTACCGAATTATTTAACACAATTCGATTGCAGACGACAAATAGAAATTTGGCACCGAAAGGGTTAATCAGGCAAGTTTGTAGTAGCGAAATGGAGGAAGAACTTAATTGTAACCAATCAAAAGGGGGAGACGGTAGCCGATGATTGCATTGTATGTAAACCACTGCTCATGTTTCATTGTTAGTTTAAAGACAAATACTTCTATGTACTTCTATGTAAACCTCTACTAATGACTCATTGTACATACTCATAATCCATAACCGTTTGTTTATTGTCATGACACTATGTTTGTATTACCTTGAGAGAGGGCATTATATAAAGTTGTAAAAACATGTAGCCCAATCTCATGCATGACATTATATGCAATAAATATGTTTAAACTAATGGTAAAATGAACTTAAGATACACCCCTTTCTATGATATATGTGTGCTCTATCTAGAGATAAATATTAAAGTAAGGAATAATGACATAATGAATATCAATTTCATTATTTTTTTAAAATGACATACGAATATGCCACAGCAGAAACTGTAGAATCAGATCTATATTATTAGCAAACAGAGAATACCCTGAGTAGACGGCTCGTATAGTAGCCACCTGGGTCCATGATTATAAAGCTTTCAGTTGAGTCTGAGTTTCGTTCGCAAGCTTTTGATTGGTCAGATTTGAGTTCTCAAGCTTTTGATTGGTCAGATTTTAGCCAGAGGCTCAAATCTGACCAATCAAAAGCTTGAGAACGTACTCAGACTCAATCAAAAGTTTTATAAGCAGGGACCCTGATCTTCGTCTATTCTGTTTACAAAGACGTAGTAATGTGTAAAGGGATGACCCTGTATAACCATCTGTCAATAATATATAGTATTACCGTCTGTCTATAATAGCCTAATAAGACATATCTATAGTAGTACAACAAAATATTACCATTTTTCTATAATCTAAAAATGGTTGATCCCTCGAAAGCAAAAGTAGAAATGCAAAAAGAGAAAATTGCAGACTAGGTTTTAATGAGTCTGTTCATGAATAGTAATTAAAACTGCAAACACTACTCACGTCCCCTAGCACCGGCTTAAGCAGTTTTCAATTTTCAAAACTATTAACATCAAAACTAATGGTCACGAAGGATCAGAAAATATAACAACACTGAGAATGAAGTAAGGACGACTTTTTACAGCCGCCATACTTTTACCATCTGTTTATAAAGACAATATATTGCAATCTTTCTATAAACACAATATATTCCGGAAACGTTGATGTTTTTACACTATATTGATTTTAACGGAATAACAGATTTTGGTCCGAAAGTTTTAGGTTTTCCAGGTTTTTTTCTAAACTCTAGCAGATGTTGAAGTGATATTTGATATTTAGCTTTATTATAATGAGTTACAAATCAAAGTTGAATTTTGTTACGCTACATTGATTGTCACGAGTAACATCAGTTCGAATTCAAACTCAACTGATGGGGGACTATGACATTGTTTTCACTGCTCCCCTTACTTGTCACAATGTGTCCATCAGACACAGCGCCCAGCTCTACGTTTTGAACACATCTGGTCGCGGTTAGAGGGAATGGAAGTAACTTCATGTGTTACGAAATATAAACATAAAGGTTTCCTTTTGTGTGCAACAGTCGTCTAAATTTGAGGAAACTTCGTGTTTGGTGATTAAGTGGCCTCTTAACCCTTCGCTTGCTGAATTTTAAAATACATGTCTCCTTCTTTACCCATGCCCTGCTGTATAATTACATATATCTTCACTGTGTACAAGGATTTCGCTGTGCAATCACTGCTGTGGCGTGCACTGGTTGCACAATCAACTTGTAAATAATGCAGACCCTTATGAGACAGCTCCTGCAGGGGCTGTCTCATCTGGGTCTTCTCTATTTACAGGTAGGTATATTGACGTGAATAGCAAGCGGGGAGTTAAGCCTGTATCCTGCTAAGTGAGACGTTCAATTCGCGAATGACTGCTTTAGACAGGTTCTACTGTAGTTTAAAGAGGTAACCGACAGTTTGCCTGTATGGAGCGTTTTAACGTAAGCCAACTCTTAACAATGTTCCTCATATCAACGTGTTTTTACGCCTTTGCAAACAGAGAAGACCAAGATCAGACGGCTCCTATAGGAGCCGTCTGATCAGGGTCTGCTCTGTTTCCTAATGAAATTTGATAGACCTAGTTCTGTACTTTCTAAAAGGATTACAATGTTCCATTTTCCAGATGTCTTTATAACTATGTTGTCCATTAATACTCAGTAGGTATTTAAATTTTTGATTAAACACAGAACAGGGAAAGGGTTAACAAAGTGTACATGTATATCTCAGATAAGAATAATGTTAGTATTAAGGACAAGGACATTGTACACGAGGACTAGTGCACTAATATCTCAAACATGAGAACTGAAATTTGGTTTAAGTTAGAAGCTTAGAATTATGTCTGAGAATTCTTGAAAATTAACACTTCGCTTGCTGATTTTTAATATACATCTCTCCTTCTTAACCCATGCTCTGTTGTATAATTACATATATCTTCACCATGTACAAGTTTTTCGCTGTGTAATCACTGCTGTGGGGTGCACTGGTTGCACAATCTACTTGTAAATAGTGCAGACCCTGATGAGACAGCTCCTGCAGGAGCTGTCTCTTCTGAGTCTTCACTATTTTCAGGTAGGTATATTGACATGAATAGCAAGCTAAGGGTTAACACTTATCCAACTATCCGCATTTAATAGCATTTAAAAACAGCTTGGATCCAGATGAGATTCCTAGTAACTCGGTGTCTAATCAGGATCTCACCTATTTAACAATTTGCAAACAAAGTATATCCAGACAAGACAGATCAGTTCAGAAGTATTTATTCATAAGTTGTTCTATAGGCCGAATCACGTAAAAGGCCAAGTACAGTTGAACACCTTTAATCCTTTGCTTGCTATTCACGTCAATATATCTACCTGCAAATAGTTAAGACCTAGATGAGACAGCTCCTGCAGGAGCTGTCTCATCAGGGTCTGTACTATTTACAAGTTGATTGTGCAACCAGTGCACTCTACAGCAGTGATTGCACAGCGAAATACGTGTACATAGTGAAGATATGTGTAATTATACAACAGTGCACGGGTAAAGAAGGGGAAATGTATTCTAAAATTCAGCAAGAGAAGGATTAACTGGGTGTTCAATTAAGTAAAACTAGTGGTTGTTGGGGCTGGTGGTAGCTTAATGCAGAGTGAAAGTTCTTCAGATAGCTCCTCACGTAACAATCTACTTCTTTGTTTTATACATGATTGCTATTTGCCAACTCACTCACCAACTCACTGTTACTATTATACACGAGCGCTATTATCTAGGTCACTCACAAACTCACTGTTACTATTATACACGAGCGCTATTAGCTAGCTCACTCGCCAACTCACTGTTACTATTATACACGAGCGCTATTATCTAGGTCACTCACCAACTCACTGTTACTATTATACACGAGCGCTATTATCTAGCTCACTCACCAACTCACCGTTACTATTATACACGAGCGGTATTATCTAGCTCACTCACCAACTCACTGTTACTATTATACACGAGCGCTATTAGCTAGCTCACTCACCAACTCACTGTTACTATTATACACGAGCGCTATTATCTAGCTCACTCTCCAACTCACTGTTACTATTATACACGAGCGCTATCATCTAGCTCACTCACCAACTCACTGCTACTGTTATACACGAACGCTATTAGCTAGCCCACCCACTAACTCATTGTTTGTTTAAATACGTAAGTGTTGGGATAGTAACCGGCTCACTTTTTGTTTTATACATGAGTGTTATTTGGCCATCTAACTCAACAACCCACTTTTTGTTTTATAAACGAGTGCTAGATAGTCAGAAAACTCAACAAATCGCTGTTTGTGTTATACATGAGTAATAGGTAGTCGGCTCATTTATCAATACGCTGGTTGTTTGTTTTATACATGGTTGGTAGGTAGGCACTGTACTCTCCAATTCGTTGTTTTATACATGGTTGCTAGGAAGTCAGTTCTTTCACCAACTTATCTGTTTAATGCATTAGTGATAGGTATAAAGTTCACTCTGTAACTCATTTTTTGTTTGATACACGAGGTAGCCAGTACACTCACTAACTCACTGTTTGTTTTGTACTGGAGTCGTCCTGTTTAGCAGCCCACTCCCAACTTCCACTCCACCGGTGCTAGGTAGCTAGCTCACTCACTAACTCGCTGTTTGTATTGTACTGGAGTCCTTTTTAGCAGCCCACTCCCAACCTCCCCAGGAGCTATGTAGCCAGCTCACTCACAAACTCACTGTTTGTTTTGTACTGGAGTTCTGTTCAGCAGCCTACCCGCACTTTCCCAGGTGCTATGTAGCCAGCTCACTCACCAACTCACAGTTTAATTTGTACTTGAGTCCTGTTTAGCAGCCCACTCCCAACCTCCCCAGTTACTTTGTAGCCAGCTCACTCACCAACTCACTGTTAGTTTTTGTACTGGAGTCCTTTTTAGCAACCCACTCCCAACTACTCCAGGTGCTATGTAGCCAGCTCACTCATCAATTCACTTTTTGCTATTACAAGAGTGTTATATGGCTTCCTCATTCACCAACCTACTCTTTGTTTCAAATAGGTTATACAGTAAAATCCCTATAAACCTGAAGTCTAGTAGAGAAGAAATTAGGTACTTTTAGACAGGTGGCTGCTTAATGAAGGGTGAAAGTCATGCAGAAAGCTCCTATCTAGAAGCTTTCTGAATGACTTTCACTCTGCATTAAACTGCCACTTGTCTCCAAGACCGATATTTTTTATTAGATTTAACGTCCGGTTTAGCTAGATTTTACTGTACATTAGTTTTGTAGAACCAAATAACTGTTGTAGGAATGTTACATGTATTTAGCAACTTTTTGTTTCGTATATGTTATACAGGAGCGCTATATACATTGTAGCCAGCTCAATAACCTGTTTAGGAGTGTTACACTAGCTCACTCGCCACTTTACTCTTTGTTTTACTAGGAGTGCTATGTGGAAAGTATTATCACCTCCTCTGGAAATATCTGGTATAACTCCGGCTGTGCATCTCAACAGGTGAGTAACCCGATTTTATAAAACCATTCGCTTGAGTCTGCGTTAATGCTCTATTGTCTAATTGGTTACATTTTAAATGCACATCAAAATCTGACCAATCAGATCCTTGGGATTAAACTCAGACTGGATTTAGAGGTTTCATAACACCGGGGCCTGATTAAGAATCGGTACTATGTCAGAGACGTCAACAGATGTGATATCGCCTTTGCTTTTTTAAACAGATTAGCCCAAACTCGGCGAAACGACGTCCGAGCAGATTCTACAGAATTTGGTCAGTTGGAGAATGAAATATTATAGCTGTTAATTGTCAAATTGTATACAGTTAAACTAGAACGGTCATTCAAAAGACCTCTGATATTAATCCTTCGCTTGCTAATCGCGTCAATATACCTACCTGTAAATAGTGAAGACCCAGATGAGATAGCTCCTACAGGAGCTGTCTCATCAGGGTCTGTACTATTTACAAGTTGATTGTGCAACCAGTGCATTCCACAGCAGTAATTGCACAGCGAAATACTTGTACACAGTGAAGATATATGTAATTATACAACAGTGCATAGGTAAAGAAGGAGAAATGTATTTTAAAGTTCAGCAAGCGAAGGGTTAAGTATATAATGCAGACGGAGTTTAAAGTACGATCTGTTCGATTTTAGGAGCAACCGTTGATTTTAACAGATCTTTACTCGTTTTCCGCTGTGATTCATTTTTTAATCTGATGCAATTTTGACTATTTCCAAAACGATGAAGCTTTTAACCCTTCGCTTGATGTTACCGTCAGTATACCTACCTGTAAATAGTGAAGACCCAGATGAAACAGCTCCTGGGGGAGCTGTCTCATCAGGGTATGCACTATTTACAAGTTGATTGTGCAACCAGTACACTCGACAGCAGTGATTGGACAGCGAAATACTTGTGATGAATTGCTACTGGGTAAATTTCCCATTCGGTTTCAAATTGTTTGATACTGGGTCAATGTTTTTAACCCTTCTCTTGCTGAATTTTCAAATACACTTCTCCTTATTTACCCATGCCCTTTGGTATAATTACATATATCTTCACTTTGTACAATTTTTTCGCTGTGCAATCACTGCTCTGGAGTGCACTGGTTGCACAATCAACTTGTAAATAGTGCATACCCTGATGAGACAGCTCCTCCAGGAGCTGTCTCATCTGGGTCTTCACTATTTACAGGTAGGTATATTGACGTAAATAGCAAGTGAAGACTAAACATTTTCTTCGAGTTATCCTGATGTTCAAATCATCCAAATTCGAGATATCGAAGGTCAAATGTATGTTGATGTTACATTTGAACACTTGTAATAGGTTATTACAGGAAAAACCGCCTAAACCGGAATTTTAATAAAGAACAATTGAAGTCTTTTGGGGCAGATGCCTGCTTAAGACTGGGTGAAAGTCACGTAGAAAGTTCTTATGGGAGCTTTCTACATGACGTTCAGACTGCATTAAGCTCATATGGGAGCTTTCTACATGACGTTCAGACTGCATTAAGCTCATATGGGAGGTTTCTACATGACGTTCAGACTGCATTCAGCTCATATGGGAGATAAACTCATATGGGAGCTTTTTACATGACGTTCAGACTGCATTAAGCTGTCACCGACACTGACGCTGATTCTAACGCCCAATTTAGAGGTGATTTACTGTATGTTTGTGTCGGTACATGTACAATAGTTACCATAAAATAGCACACGCATGTTTTACTGTACATTAATCAGCAATCAGCTTCACTGACACATAATTATGCAGTTTCACTAAAATGTTCTACTATATTCGAATGCCCTTTTTCGGTGACCCGGCTCAGTTTGTTCTTTTCTTTGTACGACAGACCCCCAGCAAAGCTATTGAAAAAGTGTCCTGATAACGGTTGTAAGTGGACACTTTTGTACGCTAGTGATTCTCGTTGTTAAAACCTATCTACCTAGGATTTGAATTGGGTGAACCAAGGGGAAAATATTTTGTACTTATTTGTGAAATATTCATTTTTAATCAAAATTAAAAGTCTACAACGTACTGTCGTACAAGTAAGATACATGTACTCGTCTTACTACCAAAGTGTCTTCTTACAACCGTTATCAGGACAGTTTGTTCGCATGACCTGAGACAAGTGTCCTCGCCTAAGCCTCGGACACGTCTTCGGTCATGCGAACAAACTGTCATGATAACGGTTGTAAGAAGACACTTTGGTAGTAAGACTCGTACTGTATCTATTACATATAGCGATGTAAAGCTGCTACCTCTGCCGGTAAGCGATCAGTCGAAGCTCAGGCCTCTGTCCAGGACAGTCAGCTACAGCAGAAAAGATCGGATATTGTTGCCTGCTACGACTGCTGCAAGGACTCGAGTTATTGTAATGACCACCAATGTGACCAAACAAAACCATGTAAGTACGGAAGCACGTTTGGACCATCTAAATTATCGTACTTTACACAGGCCAAATTTAACCCATTCATCACCAATGTCGCAAAAATGCACCACGACAAATAGTGCAGTCCCAGATCAGACTCAACTTTTTGTCTCACAACTTGATTTCTATGCCTGTGCTTTATTCCTTTGAAATTTGCATTTATTTATCTCATTTCCTTATTTTTACCGAATTATTTAACAAAATTTCTTTGCAGACGACAATTAGAAATTTGGCGACGAAAGGGTTAATACCTATCGTCCTGAAAAAAATATGTCTGCCCAAAATTCTGACCTATTACATGTTTAACCTCTTCTGATTTTGTACGAAGGGTTTGAAGAAACTGTTGGCTGAGTGTCAAACAACTTGGATTCTGATGAGACGCCGAGTTACTCGGCGTCTCATCAGGATCCAAACTGTTTGCAAATGAGAGTCAGATCAAGCTTAACATGCCAAGAGAAGCGTTAATTATCCTCTGTTATACATACAGTAAAACCTCTCTATAACGGCCATCAAATTACATCAAGTGTTTTGTTTCAAAGGCAGGTGACTGCTTAAAGCAAGGTGAACGTAAAACAGAACGCTCCTATAGGAGCGTTCTGTTTTACGTTCACCTTGCTTTAAGCAGCCTCCTGCCCTAAATACCAACTAATTAACACAATTTAGTCGTCGTTCTTGAGATGTTTTACTGTATACGAATCCTAAGAAATGCGAAGATTAAAGTTACCACTGCTTATGCTACTGAAACTCTAATTTGCAGAACTGGTTCGATAGAAAAAATAAGACATTATTGACCGAGTGTCAAATAGCTTGGATTCCTGATGATACACTGAGATGTTCGGCGTCTCATTTGGATCCAAACTATTTGCATATGCCAACCAAGATGTGCTTAGTCAGCATGATGAGAGTTTACTGTTTCGTGTATATTTTTATAACATGTGTGAGGGTCAATTATTTTATTTTGGCAAACAGACAAGGCAACAGAGAATAATTATCGCTTATTGCATATGTTAATCATTATCGTTTACTACACAAATAATCATGTAAGAATGTTGTTTATAGGATTTATATTACACTGTGTCTAGAGTTATCGAACATGTCTTACACTGTTATTCTAATCCTATGGCTGTTTTCGGATCTTTATTTCACTGTTATCCTATGTTTGTCTATAGTTATCGGACCTATATTACGATGTCATCCTATGTTTGTCTAGAGTTATTGGACCTATATTACGATGTCATCTTATGTTTGTCTAGAGTTATCGGATCTATATTACAATGTTTTACACTGTTATCCTATGTTTGTCTAGAGTTATCTGTGTATCGGAGTTATCAGACCTGTATTACACTGTTATCCTATGTTTGTCTAGAGTTATCGGACCTGTATTATACTGTTACTGCCTGTAACAGTATACTGCCTGGCCTTAATTTTTAATTTCGTTTTGTTTTATATTGAAATTCCTATCAGCAAACAGTGTATACTCTGATCAGACGCCGCATTATGCGGCGTCTGATCAGTCTACACTGTTTGCCTACGTCCAATATATGGGATTATTAGAGCAAATGGAAAGCGCCACTGTGGTTGCTATAGACAGGTTATATTGCATTGTCAATAAAAGCGGAAACTCTAAAGACGACAAATTTAATAGTAACGCAAAACGCATGACCCTAACATATGACCGCATGATAGTAACACAAAACGCATGACCGTAACACTTTCGGTGCCAAATAAGTAACGCAAAGGGCATTACCGTAACACTTTCAGTGCCAAATAAATTATGGCTTACTTCAAGTTTCAAAGCGACATTTTCTTCTATTTCTTTACAAATACATAATCACATGTTTAAACAGTTTGGATCCCGAGTTACTCGACGTCTCCTCTGGATCCAATCTGTTTGCTAAGAATATTTTGTCTGCACACTCTAATAGTCGCCTATGGTGGAGCAAGGATTAACGCAAAATATCAATACCTGGCATCCTTAACCATTCTCTTGCTGAACTTTAAAAACATTTCTCCTTCTTTGCCCTGTTGTATAATTACATAAATCGTCGCTGTGTACACGTATTTCCATGTGCAATCACTGCTGTGGAGTGCATTGGTTGCACAATCAGTTTGTAAATAGTGCAGACCCTGATGAGACAGCTCCTGCAGGAGCTGTCTCATCTGGGTCTTCACCATATACAGGTAGGTATATTGACGTGAATAACAAGCGAAGGGTTAATATCAAAGAGAAAAACAATCTACGGTTTATGCATGACAGGAACTTACTCAGTGGAGTCATGGTAACCCATTTCCTCATATTGCCGACTTTTGACGACTCTATAAAAGTCACTTTGTGAAACCATTTTGATAAACAGAGCATTTGCTCCTATAGGAGTCAAACAGTTTCCTTTTATTTAGTTAATACTCCTTTTCGGCAGATTTATTCAAATAGGTTGTATCTAAAAATAACCTATGAGGTAATGGGTTAATGTGAACAACTTGAATTCAAAAGGAATACATTTATATTTCATTATCATCATCATTTGCGTTTAGATTATACAGGTCTGATTTAATCCTTTCCGTCATATAAACGTGCTTTCGTTTTTTATTCATTCTAAAGCTACCTCGTTGGTCAATCGTACCTCGTGTTTATTCTGCCCGAACGTGGAGAGCCCCGACAAGTGTGAATTTACACAACTTTGTGACGTAAACGAGGTACGTGCACTCTGATGAATAGATATGACCTTCTGAATTATCGAACAAATTACGCCATAATGGCTTCTTAACCCTTCTCGTGCTAAATTTTAAAATACATTTTTCCTTCTTTACCCATGTCCTGTTGTATACTTACATATATCTTCACTGTGTACAAGTATTTCGCTGTGCAACCACTGCTGTGGAGTGCACTGGTTGCACAATCAACTTGTAAATAGTGAAGACCCTGATGAGACAGCTCCTGCAGGAGCTGTCTCATTTGGGTCTTCACTATTTACAGGTAGGTATATTGACGTGAACAGCAAGCGAAGGGTTAAACACCAAGTTTACATGACCGACGCACATGTAACACTTTTTCCTATAAACATTTATTGTAAGGAATAAGTGACACCATGAATACTAATATAATGATTTCTTCATAATACCAACTGAACACAGTATGTTGGCCATGGCAGAAACTGTAGAATCAATGCCAACTGAACACAGTATGTTGGCCATGGCAGAAAATGAAACTGAAGAATCAATGCCAACTTAACACAGTATGTTGGCCATGGCAGAAACTATGGAAGCAATGCCAACTGAACACAGTATGTTGGCCATTGCAGAAACTGTAGAATCAATTGTAGTAACGCTCTTATGGTAAACTGTAGCAACGTTCAGATGTTACACTGTAGAACATGGAGTTGGTAGGTGGAACACTGCTCCGATATTACAGTACAACCCCGCTAATGCGACCACTTAATAAACAGCCACTGGCGTCGTTTAAAGCAGGTGGTTGCTTAATGCAGGACGAAAGTTATGCAGAAAGCTCCTATAGGAGCTTTCTGCATAACTTTCGTCCTGCATTAAGCTACCACCTGCCTCTGTCACCCAGAATTATGCCCCTTTTTGATGGTCGCATTAGCGGGGTTTTACTGTATTTTATATGTTTATTATGTATCCTGGAATTCCAGTTCGTATAGTATAACAGTGGTAATTCACAAACAGTAAAATAACAAGTCCAAGATAAAACGTATCTATATGAAAGTAAAATAATTTAGTCAGGATATCCTGAATGCTAGAAATCTAGCATGGCCTAAACACGTGTTCCTTCCTCTAAATTGTAACTCTCTGCATCAGGGGACACCTTTAAATATATCCCGTGCCTTTTTTGACAGATCAAATATACACAAAGGATCTGATCTTAGCAAGCCTATTTTGATTCTTATCGCATCTTAATTGATGAAATCTTACGTAATAGCTATCACCCACCGCCGGTATATGATTTTATCTGTCGCTCTGGGTGACATTTATCACGTAAGATAATGATCTGCAGATCAACTGTAAATAACGAAATATTTATTAGTCTAACACAATGCCAACTGAACACAGTATGTTGGCCATGGCAGACCGTAGAATCATATCTATATTATTTCGGAGCAAACCCTGATCCTATATAGCTGGGTATACATTGTTAACACATACGTTATATGTATATGAATAGAGTAACTAAAGTAAAGACTATATTTAACTGTTTACCCCATGAATATTCATGGTAGAAATTATGACGTCATTAATATAAATTAGATTTAATTTTTAAAACCGCATATGAACGCATGACAGTTTTGCTAAAGCAGAAACTGCAGAATCATATTTATAGTATTTCATCATCAAACAGTGCATACCCTGATCAAGAGCCGTCTGATTTGTGTCTACTCTGATTGCAAAGGCGTAGAAAGGTGCATACATCATAACCTGTCTATAACGGCCACTAAATGACACCAAGTTGTTTGTGTTAAAGGAAGGTGGCTGTTTAAAGCAAGGTGAAAGTAAACAGAATGCTCCTGCAGGAGCGTTCTGTTTTACTTTCACCTTGCTTTAAACAGCCACCTGCCCTAAATACTAACCAATTTACACAATTAAGTGGTCGTTATAGAGAGGGTTTTACTGTATGTGGAGTAGAGGGTTAAACACATCACAAAGCTTATCACGATATGTAGGAGCGTTCTGTTTTACTTTCACCTTGCTTTAAACAGCCACCTGCTCTAAATACCAACCAATTAACACAATTAAGTGGCCGTTATAGAGAGGATTTTACTGTATACGGAGAAGAGGGTTAAACACATCACAAAGCTTATCAATTTTTGACGTGTTCAGATCTGACGTCAGATCTGAATGCATATTGTTTGACATGCCGTGAAACTTTTGGCAAAAGTAGGAATCATTCGAACGTAGATTATGCAGCAAATTTGTTCTTAATCAGGATCGAGCAGTCGTTTGATTATAGTTTGTAATTATATTCAACGTTACATATTAGCTGGCTTATGAAATTTGTTTTTACTTAAGCAAATAGTTTTCACAATAAAGTACAATAATTTGTTCATTAAAAGTTTATTCTATGAATAATTATATAACATATTTGTAAGCTTATTTTGTAATATCTGTTTCAACAGAGGGTTTCATTTTTCTGGAGTGTTCCTGCTTTATTAAGCAAATTTTAAGATGAATAACATATTGGTTTGATTGCTGTTTGTATGTTTAAGGTTTGCTATACAGAATTAGTTCGTATCAATGGAGAAGATCGATATCGGTTAGGTTGTGTACCGCCCTCGGTAAGTGTTCTATATTGTGTACCGCCCGCGGAAAGTGTATATAAGTTGTATGCCACCCTCAGTGTGTTAATGCTGTGTGCCGCCCTCAGTGTGTGTATGCTGTGTGCCGCCCTCAGTGTGTGTATGTTGTGTGTCGCCCTCAGTGTGTCTAGGTTGTGTGCCGCTCTCAGTGTTTCTAGGTTGTGTGCCGCCCTCATTGTGTCTAGGTTGTGTGCCGCTCTCAGTGTTTCTAGGTTGTGTGCCGCCCTCAGCGTGTCTAGGTTGTGTGCCGTGTGCCGCCCTCAGTGTGTCTATGTTGTGTGCCGCCCTCAGTATGTCTAGATTGTATGCCGCCCTCAGTGTGTCTAGATTGTGTGCCGCCCTCAGTGTGTCCAAATTGTATGCCACTCTCAGTGTGTCTTGGTTGTGTGCCACCCTCAGTATGTCTAGGTTGTGTGCCGCTCTCAGTGTTTCTAGGTTATGTGCCGCTCTCAGTGTTTCTATGTTATGTGCCGCCCTCAGTGTGTCTAGGTTGTGTGCCGTCCTCAGCGTGTCTATGTTGTGTGCCGCCCTCAGTATGTCTAGATTGTATGCCGCCCTCAGTGTGTCTAGATTTTGTGCCGCCCTCAATGCTTATGTTGTGTGCCGCCCTCAGTGTGTCCAGGTTGTATGCCACTCTCAGTGTGTCTTGGTTGTGTGCCGCTCTCAGTGTGTCTAGGTTGTGTGCGGCCCTCAGTGTGTCTATGATGTGTGCCGCCCTCAGTGTGTCCAGGTTGTATGCCACTCTCAGAGTGTCTTGGTTGTGTGCCGCTCTCAGTGTGTCTAGGTTGTGTGCGGCCCTCAGTGTGTCTATGATGTGTGCCGCCCTCAGTGTGTCTAGGTTGTGTGCCGCTATCAGTAGGTCCAGGTTGTATGCCGCCCTCAGTGTCTAGGTTGTGTGCCTCCCTCAATGTGTCTAGGTTGTCTGCCGCTCTCAGTATGTCCAGGTTGTGTGCCGCTCTCAGTATATCTAGGTTGTGAACCGCTATCAGTGTGTCTAGGTTATGAATCAAATCCTGTAAGTGTGTGTATGTTGTGTACTGCCCTAAGTAAGTATGTGTTGGTTGCGTGTTGCCCTCAGTGTGTCTAGGTTGTGTAACTCGCGGTAGGTGTGTCGAGGTTGTGTACCACCCTAGTAAGTGTGTCTAGGTTGCGTGCCGCCCTAATAAGTGTGTCGACATTGTCTACCGCCCTAGTAAGTTTGTCGAGATTGTGTACCGCCCTAGTAAGTGTGTCGATATTTTGTACCGCCCTAGTAAGTGTGTCGAGATTGTGTACCGCCCTAGAAAGTGTATCGAGGTTGTGTACCGGCCTAGTAAGAGTGGCGAGATTGTGTACGCCCTATTAAGTGTGTCGAGGTTGTGTACCGTCCTAGTAAGTGTGCCGAGATTTTGTACCGCCCTATTAAGTGTGTCGAGGTGGTGTACCGTCCTAGTAAGTGTGTCGAGATTGTCTACCACCCTTGCAAGTGTCTGGTTGTGTGTTCACCTCGGTAAGTGTGTCTAGGTTGTGTGCACACCTTGGTTAGTGTTCTTAGTTTATGTACCAACCTCAGTAAGTGTGTCTAGGATTTATACCTCCCTCGGTTAGTATTGAATTATACAGAAGTGATTGATCAGGTAGTTATACATATTAACCCTTCTCTTGCTGAATTTTAAAACACATTTCGCCTTCTTTACCAATGTCCTGTGGTATAATTACATATATCTTCACTGTGTACAATTATTTCGCTGTGCAATCTCTGCTGTGGGGTGCACTAATTGCACAATCAACTTGTAAATAGTTCAGACTCTGATGAGACAACTCCTGCAGGAGCTGTCTCATCTGGGTCTTCATTATTTACAGGTAGGTATATTGACGTGAATAGCAAGCGAAGGGTTAACGAATGTACACCCTGACTGTCTTTCGTTTAGCTTTTAAATATGTAACCGAACTCTAACATTACGATCTTTTTCAAATGAACAAAATAGACAATATTGGTTATATTGTCTGATTATTTTAAAACAACTAATATACGAAATATCGCTTACAGTAAAACACCTCTGAAACGGAATTCTAGTAGAGAAGAATTTATATACTTTTAGGCAAGTGGCATGCTGGATGAAAGTCATGCAGAATGTTCCTAGAGGAGCTTTTTGTATGTCCTTCAACCTGCATGAAGCTGCCACCTGTCTCGAAGATCGATATTTATACTAAACTGAACGACTGGTTTTACTGTAGCTCTATTTATTGTTATTAGGCTTGCTCCCTGGTCCAAAGCACCTCGTTGGTCGGTAGGAAACGTTTCCTAGTAAACTCGAGAATCGCCAATTACTGTGGAAAATGTTGTAAAGATGGTACTGGAAACTGTAACAGAGATCTATGTAGAACAGGAGCTGTACTTCAACCAGGTATCAACAAAAATGAATTGATTTTACATAAGTTTTTTTATATTTGAAACTGTCTTAAGTGGTCATTAAAACGAAATCTAAATTTGGTTTTAAGGCGGTTGGTAGCTTATCTAACATCAAAAGCAATACTGAAAGTTCCTATTATATATATTGGTGTTCTCTGTATTACTTTAGCCATACATTAAGCAACCACCTGCTTTTTTAAGTAAATGAATGATGGCTTAAGACATACATACATTCGTTTTGTGCAGTTTGAAGATATTTCATTACAAAAGGCTAGTTCGAAATTATAATAAGTAATATCTAAGGTGTATGTTAAACCGTTTGCCTGCTAAGCTCGACCTAACTGAAATTTGCAAACAGTTTAGATCATGATGAGACGCCGAGTAACTCGGCGTCTCATCAGGATCTAGGCTGTTTGACACTCTGTCAATAGAATCTCAAAAGCTTGAGCGAATCAGAAGTAAGTGGCGACTGCAGCATACCTCATTTTTCCATAGCAGGCCAAGGGTTAATAAATAAGTAGGCGTCCAAAAATGAAATACATGTACTGAAATTATCATCCTGATACACACTCTTCTTTTAAGGCAAAGGTGATAAATGTATGATTAATTTAATATTCATGTTGCTGTGGAAATATGGTTGCTAGTATGTGCAAAACATTTTTTTTGCATTTTCATAAATACCATGAAAATACATTGTACTATAGAAATAGCATATGAATGAAATTCTGTACTGTTAATGAAATGTGTTATCGTGACCCTTGACCTTGATGACATCATTTAATGTCCCTGAACGCCTTTGCATATAAAACATAATTATATGCTGAATGTACCCTTCAGTATACAATTTAAACAGTCTTGCTTTTCATTTGATCGTTTTCTGTTGAGAAACAACAATGAAACTCTAAAAATATATCGCGCTGTACTTTTTGTTCCAGCGGTCAAATAGGTATGACATTGTACTTTATAAATATTCGTTATAAATATAGTAAACACTTCGCGCATGCGCCCCTCGATATCAAACAATGCATTTGGAAGCCGAAGTGGGATGAGCACTGTCTCTAAAACAAACGTCGACGAAGAGGAAAGAAAAATGTAGAAATAAACATGCTCACAGTCTTTATATTTAAACCTACTTTCGTTTTATCTCTATATTTAAACCTACTTTCGTTTTCATCGATTTTAAAAAGAAAACATGTAGTTTAACACAAAAACTTACGTTTAAAACGTTTTTAAGACCAATTTCTTTCATATGGATGAGCACTTTATCAAAAGCACCAAAGTGTCATGTTTTCGATATCAGGACGTCCGGGGACTTTAATGTATTGTAAAATAGTATACTTGTTACAATCATTTAGACTGGTTCGGCGATTAAAACTGGGTTTACATCCATTTATTGACCACAATCCACCTTCAGGAACTAATATAATTGATATTATGTTTTAGATCTATTAGACAACTTTGGTCAGGCCTTGCCAGTTGGTTTTCGGAATCCTCGCACAATGTTCTGGTATTTCTAGTGTATTTAGGTGCTTGACGTTGCAATACACCTCCCTACACACCCCATTACCGATTTGGAAGGGTGTAAAAATGAAATAATTATTGTTCTAGTTCGGCTTTGTGTTGTGTTTTATGTTCTAAAGAGAATATTATATACGAATTACTTTCGATTTGCAACTAAGACGTCACCTGCTTTTAATGGCATTCAAGTTTATTCCTGAACCGATTACTTCAAAGACACGGCGGGCTTTTAACGCAATTACAAACAGACAATACCGAGATCAGACAGCTTCAACACAGGGGTCTGGACCGCTTCATGAGGGTCCATATGTACTATATAGTAACAAGGGTTCCAACTAGCAGGACGGATATCCGTGTACCGCGAGTACAAATATGACTAGAGCGGTCAGGACTCTTGTGATCTGATCAGCATTTATTCACTCTGCTTGCTTTGGAACAATATAGCACTGATGCTGCGATTGTTGTCATGACCAAACGTTCGAGCCGAGACCATATCCATGTGCACCATGATGTCGTTACTTGTTATATAAAATACAGTTGAAATTCAATATCTCGAACTGGGATAACTCCAACTTCGGGATAACTCGAACTTAAAGTTCGGTCCTTCCAAAATCTTACAATACAGAATTGCTCTAAAATATATCACTACGCATATCTAGAAACACATTTCACAGCTTGATGCAGGTCTACAGTAATGCTGAAAGCTCCTACAGGAGCGTTCAGCATTACTGTAGATCTGCATTAAGCTATGAACTTGAGAAATTGTCCAGATTAGAAATTGGATAACTCGAACGTCCATTATTTCGAACTAATTTATACAGTCTCTTGAAGTTCGAGATATCGAAGTTCAACTGTATTCAAAAAGTAAGGTGTGTTGTCGCTACAAAGATATTCTAACATACCCCACAACTAATGGTTTTATACTCTTCAAGGGTCGGTGACAGGGTCATTGATTAGCCCACCTTTACAAAGAGACTGTGAAGATATAGACACGTTACAGTGCCAGGTACTGCTGTCAAATGACCCAGACGCTTGTCTCAACACAACAATATCCCGGTATGTTTGCCGGAAAACGTGCCGATGTCGTAAGTATGACGCCACATCCGGGTATTCCATCCACAGTCGTCTCATGATAAAGTTAAACACTGTTGCCATTTGTCTTACTTATCCCTTTAAACGCCGAGTAAGTTTTAAAAGGTAATTCGCTGCTAATGTACATGTACAAAGAGTTTCGATCCATACTATTTGTTACTAGTACTATGGATCCAAACTGTATGTTACTAGTACGGTAATGCATTTTGAAAGAAAAGAGGAGAAACTTGAATAAACGAAATTTGTTGCAGACGACATTTGTGTAGACGACAATAGTTGGAAGCGAAAGAGTTAATTCTGAAATAGATTGTACAAAAAAACTACCTGGGTGTAATTTACCTGAATCCTACTGCGATGTATAGGATCTATCACCAGTTGTGATTTGAGATAAACCTTTCTTAAACGACTCCAGAATAAGAGTTATTAAGCGAGCCATTGACGAGCTTAATATTGGGTTTTTTCTGGACTCGTTTAACCCTTTCTGTGCCAATTTCCTAATTGCCGTTTGAAATCCAAATTTTGTGAAATCATTCGGTACAATAAGGAAAAGAGATAAATAAATGCAAATTTCAAAAGAATAAAGTACATTTTGTACATGTATAGAAATAGAGAATGAGACAAAAAGTGAAGTCCCTGATCAGACGCCGCCTTGAAAAGGCTGCGTCTGATTTGGGACTACACTATTTGTCGTGGTGCATCTTATCTGGACATATGTTTACATGTACTCTGTATGTTGGATTCTAGACTGACTAAATACTACCTCATAGATATAAATGTGGGTAGAAATAAGTCTAATGCTGAACGGTTTAAAACAGGTGATAGCTTAAAATGCAGGACAACATCACTTGTTATTGCAGAATCTTTACTGTATAAATTAAGTGTGAGTATAGCACCGTCAAACATATTTCATATTCATATATTTCAGCTTCATCACTGCCGCCTGGTAAGACATAATTATATATTATTTTAAACCTTTGCGATCTTTACATGGCATTGGTTGCTTCAGTTCAAAGTTGTTACTGTGTGTTTTATTACAAACATTCAGGTTATAAATCTCAAACGAAAGTCACATACGACATTATGAATGGTTAATATGTTTGTATTCAAATGTTTGCTCCCAGTGGATTCTTCCATGCTTATATATTGGATTAGTCTATCTTTTATCTAAGGGATGTCTGGTCTAAATTTTCATTTTTGCTTTGTTTTGTTTTGAATTTCCTATCAGCAAACAGTGTAGATTCTGATCAGACGCCGCATTAGTCGGCGTCTGATCGGAGTCTACACAGGTTTGCCTACGTCCCATATATTGGATCGTGGGAGCAAATGGGTTAAATCGCCATTTCTCCAATACATTCTATGATGTGACCACTCTAAAGAGTGACGTAGGGTTTGGTGGAGAAGTACAAATGTTATTTTTATAATATTTTTAATTTTTGCATCTCATCAGGACATCTGATGATTATATCTTTCACTATTTATTATATCGTTCACTATTTATTATATCGTTCACTATTTATTAAAATTAATTCACCTAAAATTGCCAAAACAAATGTTTTTAGTAATATGTGTAGATCTATATACAGTAAACCCTCTTTATAACGACCACTAAATTGTGTTAATTAGTTGGTATTTAGAGCAGGTGACTGCTTAAAACAAAGTGAAAGTAAAACATCACGCTCCCATAGGAGCGTTCTGTTTTACTTTCACCTTGATTAAAGCAGCCACCTGCCTTTAACACAGATCCTGGATCCGTACCTGTTTTAAAGGCAGACATCGTTGTTTGATTTTGCAAAATTACAAACTACATTCACAAAACATTCAAGCATGCGCAAATATTCAATTTGCCAAAAGAAAATGCGTTGCTATATCTAGTATTAAATGAAAATATACAAATAAGTATTTGACCTTATAAAGAAAATCTGGGCCATAAATTCAAGCTTGAAAATACCCGGCGGTGTTATATCGCAGCTGACTACAAAGAAATTGAACTAGATTTGCCCTCCATTAAATATTTCGTCGATATTAAGATTAACTAGCCAGATACAGTGCTCACTCCATACAACGGCCCTCTCAATAATGATTCCCTCCGTATAACAACGCATGTCACTGTTTCCGAAACAATAAGGCCCCAGGCACAACCTTTTTCCATCGTATTTTCTTTATGCCTCCATCAAACCCTATGGTGTGACCACTCTTTAGAATCGTCACTTTGTGACGATTCTAAAGAGTGGTCGTAACATAGGGTTTGATTGAGGCATAGCGGTTTTAGTTCTCGAAATACACTTTATCTGGGATCTGCAAACAAGCTAATTTTGTTTGATTTTCCCTCCCTATAACAACTCCCTTTGAACAACACATACAATCTTCGTATCCCAAAGGGTATCGTTGTAGAGAGGGAGCATTTTATTGACATGTAGATAATTGTGAAATTTTTTATAATAATATTTTAAGTCGGATTATACAGAGGTCCAGATATGATGCGTAAATTAAAACAAGAATAACTTCTTCATTTCGCTACGAAACCCTATGTTGTGACCACTCTTTAGAGGCGTTTCTCTTCGAGACAATTCTAAAGAGTGGTCACACTATAGATGGCGATTTTAGTATTCTATTACGCACCTTTCTGGTGTTTTAGCATACTTATACGTTTCGTAGATATAATGTATCGTGAAATATTGCAACACCATAACCCGGTGTTGTATTAAATGCCTTGGCAAACAGTGATTACCCGATCAGATGACTATTGTAGGATCAATCTGATAATTATTTGCTCTGATTGCTAATGAAATGATGTAGATCCGATTCAGCAGTCTGTCAGAGTGAAAACTTCAAATGTTAACGTCATTATAAAAACGTTGCGTTTTTAATGTGATGAATTACATTTTGTATAGCGCATATGGTAAAATATTGATAACAATAACAGCCCATACGGTAAAATATTGATAACAATAATAGCCCATACGGTAAAATATTGATAACAATAATAGCGCATATGGTAAAACATTGATAACAGTAATACCGCATATGGTAAAACATTGATAACAATAATAGCGCATACGGTTAAACATTGATAACAATAATAGCGCATACGGTAAAGCATTGATAACAGTAATACCGCATATGGTAAAACATTGAAAACAATAATAGCGCATACGGCTATATATTGATAATAGTAATAGCGCATATGGTAAAACATTGCTTACAATAATAGCGCATACAGTTAAACATTGATAACAATAATAGTGCATACGGTAAAATATTGATAGGAATGAAAGCTCATACGGTAAAACATTGATAACAATAATAGCACATACAATAAAACATTGATAACACAAATAGGGCATACGGTAAAACAATGATAACAATAACAGCGCATACGGTATTGAACATTAACAGGAAAAATAGCGCATACGGTAAAAAATTAATAGGGCTATTACTCACTATTGCCTATATACCTTTAATGTACTTATATTTTGACCATCTGTTATTTTTCTTTTCAGGAGGAACGACTGTTGTTTTACCGAAAACAGGTGAGTCAATATCAGTTAGATTAAACTCTCGCCAATTCAAACCTTTAGTAAAACAAATTAAGCAAGTTCCAGGGCAGTGTTTTTAATGTAAGGTGAAAGTCATTCAGATAGCGCCCTGCGTAAATTTGCCAACTTGTCTTGAAGACCAACGGTAATACATACTGAGTATTCGGATTAGCAAACCAGATATCATTATTTAGCTGTTAATGACAAAGACTGGATTAACTGTTTCATACATACGAGCATTGAAATGAGCAATTCTGTTGCCATTTCCGCTGGTATAGCGGATATCCTTTAATACGTAAGTATGGCAATGCTTGTCCGTATTACCGAACCTGTTGCCGTTTCCCAATGTTATTGGTGGTACACTTTCTTATGTTAGAATAGCAAAATATGTCTGAAACACGAGATCTATTGACATTTCTGTTGTTATTGGGTATACCTTTTCCTACAAAAGTATGGCAATAATGTCTGAAATACGGAGCCTTTAGCATTTTCTTTTTTCTGTTGTAGATTGTTTCTACGAGAGTACGAAATATAAGGGAGTCTACAGAACTGCGAGTTCGGGAGAGACTTGTATTTCTTGGTCCACTATTTACGGAGATTCACCACCGCCTGGACCCGGCTTTCCTGAGCAAAATATTATAGATGTTGAAAACAAATGCAGGGATCCAACAGGTGAGGATTATTCGTTACCATTTGACTGCTTCCTGATATTTCCTTAAGGGGTCGCATTGCACTGTGGTAATTTCCCTTGTGACCTACTTTCAAGCAATTCCCTTTGCAGAATTGTAAATGATGTTTTGGTCAATGTTTTTATAGGCACGATTTATTTATGTTTTTATTGAATATGATATCTACAGCGTTATTTAAATATCCGAGGTTTCAGTCTTAATTTTCAAAAGATGAATTTAACATTTTTTCCTAAAATCAAAAAGGTTTCAGAATTAGTTAACTCCTCGACCGCCACAGGCTAATCCATGGCAACCATTGCAATCAGGAACTCGGCGTATCCTCAGGATCTAAAATATTTTTAGAGGAATTGAAAAAAAACCTTAGTAGAAGACGATAATCTTAGCAAATCAAATTTATTGGGCCCCGAATGAGTTAAACATAACGCATGAATAGTAATTGTATTATAATTGATAATTTTAACAAGTAATTTAATATACTCTGAGTGCCGTACCGATGTTATGAAAACGGATTATCAAGTCTGACATTTAAGTATTTTAACTAAACTATTGCAAAATACAAACAGGTCAAGCTTACCGTCAAGGCATTCTTTAAAAGAAACGTGTAATTTGAAAAACTATGCAGACTCTTGAGAGAAGGTTCTACACTGTTTTCAAAGGATATTATCGACTAGCTTAAACACTGTATGACTTAATGGTAAAATGTCACGGAAAAATAAAATAAAGGGATTAAAACAAACTCGTAATACAAGTTATATCATAAAGGTTTATAATGTTAGACAAAATATTGATTCTAAAATATGTTTCTAGTATTACAGTCATCTGTAACATTGAGAAGTACAATCGTTCACGATAATATCTTGATAGAAGCATCAAGGTACAGAAAACAGAATACAATGTAGATTTAATTAAACTTTTTTTTTTCAAATCGCTATCTGCAACAGTTAGTTATTATTTACCATCATACGCTAAATGTCTACACCATTTTCTATCGTGTGTGTTTTGTCCCTGCTTTGAATTTTAATCTACACTATTTGGCAATGTGTGTGTCCTTGTTGCATGTCTGTTCCATTTGCCACTACGTGTCTTGTTCTTGCTTTGAATTTACACCTTTTGCCATTTTGTGTTTTGTTCTTGTTTTGGCATTTAACAATTTGCCAATGCTTGTGTACCTCTGTTGTAAATCTGCTCCATTGCCAATGATTACTTGTATTTTCGACCATGCACATGGTCTCGGTCTGTTATGTGTTCCTGTTATGTTTCTACACCATTTACCAATGTGCGCATGTCAATTTTCTAACAACACGGCATATAATGAATACTTCCGGTGCCGTTTGACTATGTCTGGTATGTGTTAAAATTCCCATTGAGTATGGACACAGTAAACCAGATCTACCGCCACGTTTGACCCTTCATCTCATGAATATTCATATAAGAACTAATAACATCATTAAATAAATCAGAGAATTTTTTCTGGCCATTTGGGCTCATTAGTTTCTATGCTATTAGTTGTGAAAATTGAATACTTTTTTTAACGCTTTTGGCGCCACATTTCTAATTGTCGTCTGCAATCCACTTTTGTTAAATCATTCGGTACGATAATGACATACGGATACATAAATGCAAACTTCACAGGAATAAAGCACATCTATAGATATAGAGTTTGCGACAAAATAGTGAATTCCCTGACCAGGCACTGCCTTGAAAAGGCGGCGTCTGATCTGGGACTGCACTGTTTGTTGTGGTGCATTTATGCGACATCGGCGGTGAAAGGGTTAAACCAATGCTAGGGGGTACGTACTGTGGGTGCTAGTAGTGTTCCACTTTGAATAACTGCTCATGAACAGACTCACTAAAACCGAGTCTGCAATTATCTCTTTTTTGCATTGTTGCGCTTGCTTTCTGAGATCGTTCTCAAGCTTTTGATTGGTCAGATTTGAGTCTTTGGCTCAAATCTGACCAATCAAAAGCTTGAGAACTCAAATCTGACCAATCAAAAGCCCGAGAACGAAACTCAGACTCAACTAAAAGCTTTATAAGCATGGACCCAGAACTTTTTATAATTGCATAATGTGAATACCGTGGTTGCAGTGTAGATTCAGATATATATTATAATTATTGCATAATCAAACAGAGCAGATCATGATCAGGTGTCACTAAAGGAACTATCTGGTCTGGGTCTACCCTGTTTGCAAGCAGGGAGTTTAAGTTGGTAAACCTTTGGATGATGGGTTATAGGACGTGATCTGATCAGATTCCACAGTATTGCCCAGCGGAGTTTATTCAGATTTGGTGACTTTACCTTTTCACTCACGCATATATAGAGAAGCCTCGCCTCAACGTTTTCTCCCCTCGTCGGATAAAGGCGTCCCATCTACGGCACTAACCTATTATTCTATTTATCCAGTCAATTTAGTTATATCTTTTTTCATAGGCTCATAAAACATACGAATATTGAAATAATTTGCATTGAAAATACGGGTTTTCGATCAACGGACCTCCCTTTTCATTTCCGTTCTAAAGACGTAAATAATGAGCTACCGCAGAGGAAAATAGTTTCGATACTTACATTACAAGACGGGAAAACATGCTTGAATTTGAAAATAAGATCATTTGAATCGATAGTCGATATGTTAATTCAAACAGACATGGTTATTATTCTACCGGAGGATCTACATGGTCAAATTCGAGTTCCGTCGTCTCGGTTTCTATTTTTAGATAGGGTTAACGTCACTCGTCAATGGAACTGAACAGGCTATATTTAGGTCTATGACCATCACCGCCCTTGTAAGAGTTTATCGATTAAATTATCATGAGAGTGATAAATGTTTTAAAGAAGTTTTATTTTATTTATTTTTTTAAACGCGTCTATATAGTAGCATGGTAACTTTATATACATCTTAAATTTCGATTACAGTTTGTCTGGCCCGATAGCGTAGTGGTTACGATGGTCGCTTAGCGTGCAGTTAGTCCCGGTTCGATTCACACCACTGACGAATCTTTTTTTCTCTTTTTCCTTTCTATTATTTTTTTAAATGACGGTTTGGGTTTTACTGGGATACTTAATGATAATTATCCATATTAAGTGTTTTTTTCTTTCAATTAATACGTTATTTTTGGTAAAACAATTTTGAAGAAAAATTAAAAATAGTTCCTGTTGTAAGAAGAAATTCCTAGACCTACTATACAAATAAACCTCTACTGTACGTGTAAACTTAGGTTTATTATGCTACCCCTTTATTACGTCACTAGCAGCTGTAGTGACGGGATAAAAATGCCTTTTCACGAATTTGCAACAAGGGTAGACTCAGATAAAACGGCTCCTACAGGTGCCGGCTGATCAGGGTATGCTCTTTTTGCTCATGTAATTATGATAGACCTAACAGATAAAGGTAATTCTGGAATAGTTGGTTTGAGTTTTTATTTACAGGTAAGGTCATCCCTGTATAATGGGTTTCAATTTTATTGACAGGTAAATGTCATCCCTGTAAGCGGTTTCATTTCCTTTTAACAGGTAAAGGTCATTCCTGTAAAGTGGGTTTCATTTTTTATTGACAGGTAAAGGTCATCCCTGTAATAGGATTTCATTTTTGATTGACAGGTAAAGGTCATCCCTGGTGCTACACATCCAAACTTTCTTGGAAGTATTGTAACGTGCCCTACTGCGAAGGTAAGTTCATGTGCATGGTTTACTTTGGACGTAATATCTATTTATAGTACAGTGCTCCCTCCCTACAACGGCCCTCTCAATAACGATTCCCTCCTTACAACAACGCATGTCACTGTTTCCGAAACAGTGAAACAATGACGTATTTCTTTATGCCTCCATCAAACCCTATGTTGTGACCATTGTGATAAATAGAGCATTTGTTCCTATAGGAGCAAATGCTCTATTTATCACAATGGTTTCAAACTACAAAATTCTAAATTT